>CM040242.1:87539344-88047469 GCA_022545495.1 Chrysanthemum lavandulifolium
AAACAAGCTTGAAATATAGCGAATCGCTCATCTTAAGTTTTCGGTTTGGGGGAAGTCGCGAGTCTCACTTTCGATGGTTCAATTTCTTTCTTCAATGCAAGAGCCTTGGAAGCTTTGGTGGTGGAAGTTTAAGAGATGGCGAATTCTATCTTCTACGACGTCTTTGTTCGATATCCTTATCTCGGTACTCGATCATCATCTTTTAAATTATATCATCTACTCTATCCTTGTAAATATTTATTCGAAAATCAAAATACAAAATATAAAACCAACAAAAGAAAATAGAAAAATATAAAACCTTCAAAAATCCCATAAAATCGAAAAATTCAAAAATACCAAAATATGTTTTCCAAGACATGTCTTCGGTATCGATAACATCTACGGTCTTAGAAATGTCATTCAATAATGGCACGGGACTTTAGATGAAGTTCGACGAGGAGGTGTAAATATTCTTTTCAAAACATGTCTCAAAACTATGGCTTATAGTTAATTGATCAGTAACCCTTCTTCAAAACTATGGCTTCTGATTATTTCGTTGTAACCAGCGCTTCAAAATATGGCTTGCAGTTACTTGATCGTGACCCGTGCTTAAACTATGGCTTGTTATTATTTCGAGATAGCAACCCGTTTTTTTTAAAAGAAGGAAAGTGCTACGCTTAAACTATTTTCAAAATATTTCGTGCACTTATCCTAAAAACAAAACAAGGAAAGTATGTCGAAGGAATCATTGTTCCTACACAAATGTTTTCCGTCTAAAATTCTTAGGAAAAATATTTGGTGTTTTAACAAAATGGTGGTTAATGAGTTGCAAAACCAATCGGTTTGAGTTTTTCGTAAAAATTGCTTCAATCAATGACTTGAGCTTTTAATCTTTTAGAAAATAAGTCATTGATTGAGGGAGAATATTTTCAAATCATGTATCATCTAACGAGATTATCTTAATCATCCTCGTGCTTATCTCAGAAAATACAATTGCCTATGTTGAAGGACTAGGTTTCTAGGATGTGATTGTTAGGTTTAGATGATTAGAGTTTGATAAACACATTATTCCCATATATTTGAATGATCAGATTGATATGTTGAATTGACTTTTATTAGTCGATTGTTGTTTGGGTGATGTCGACCACCATATATTTGTATGTGTTTCACTAACGTATGCAGGTATATTGGTATAAAAGAATGTTCACGATCCGGATCCCACAATTAAGATGATTGGATGCCGAAGGAAGGGTAACTATTTCTTAGGTTGACAAATGAAAGCGGACTTAATTGGACTTCTATGGAGAGTTGGCATAAATGCAACGTGAAGAGGTCTCATCGCATCGCAGATGGTTTTTCTAAGTGATTGAAGAAGCGGAGCTTAATTGACCTCGGTTGGCATTCAAAATGCAACGTAAGAAAATCATTGCGCATCGTGAGATGGTTTTCTTCCAAACCCTACAACAACAACAACAAAAGCGGCTCAACCACCTAACGAATCTTTGTGCAGGATACCATTTTTAAACAATTTTGAATAATTTGATTAAATTGTTTTGAAAATGGAAAATATTGTTTAGAAAATATATTGGACTAATTTTTTTGAAAATCACCGGACTTCTTGTTATCAAAACCTAAGTCACTCAATTATTGACTTACATCATGGATTGAGGGAGAGTGATTTAAATAAAATATTTTCAAACGATATTTCTTCACAAAAGTCCGTTTGTACAAAATTTGTGGTGATCTAAAGATTTAATGTTATGTCATGGTATGATTTTTCTTTTGAATCAAGGTGCAATCAAAATGAAATTTTTACGTTCTTGTTTGATTGTGAAATTGTTTTATTTTACTTAAAGATCTCTTAAAAACTATCATACACGACACTAACAATCTTTAATGTCTTAAAATGGTCCTTATCATCATATTTCAAAATTGAATCTTGCCATCTTTCCCAAATTTTTCTAAATGATTTAAATCGGTTGGGATCACAAATCTCAAAAGGTTTAAAATTTTGATCGGGAGTAGAGATCGTGAGTTAAATCTCTTATCTGTTTAAATGGAATTGGTTTAGTCCTTTAAAGGCACTCCCGCCTCCATGTGCCAAACGATTTCAATATACATAATGCACATGTTGAGGAGGAGGATTCATCCAAAACCGGATGAGTATTTAAACAAGGCCACATTTTCTCCCATGTTTTCTAAACCTAATTAAATCACTTGAGATCCAAAATCTCAAAGGATTTGATATTTTTGATCGGGGAGAATTTGTGATTTAATAATGAAATTTGATAAAAGTTGATCGTTTTGATTCGGTT
The DNA here is from genome assembly GCA_022545495.1 of Chrysanthemum lavandulifolium. Taxonomy (NCBI): domain Eukaryota; kingdom Viridiplantae; phylum Streptophyta; class Magnoliopsida; order Asterales; family Asteraceae; genus Chrysanthemum; species Chrysanthemum lavandulifolium. Next base: position 87,541,639 of record CM040242.1, read on the forward strand.
ATGCAGTACGCTCTCATATGTGCTAAGCGCTTTCGAATCTCGAAGCACATATTGAGGGAGCAAAACCATCAGTACAAAGTTTTTTAAAAGAGATTATAAAGTACCTTGATTGTGTTTTCAAATGGTTTTCTTAATGGATTTTGTGATTGTGGATGTGCTTCAAAGAACTCTTGCCTCTATGTGATAAAATGATTTCAAAATCCTATGCACATATTGAGGGAGAATTTTACCAAGAAAATCAAATGGCTTTTCGTATGAAAATTGTGATCAAAGAAAATATTTCAAAGTCCTCTTGCCTCCTTGTGCTAAACAATTTCTAAATCATACACACAAGTTGAGGGAGGTTTTCTAAATGATCAAAACTATTAAGGTACAAAATGCTTTGATCTCGTATCACAAGTACCTTGATTGTTTTTCCAAATGATTTTTCAATTGGTTTTAAGGAAGAATGAACTGTACCAATAGACCGACCAATTTACTTTATGCATGGTGTTATAAGGATGGTTAGGTTAGGTATTAGTTCCCACGATCCTGCCAGAACCGGAGGGATCTACCCAGGGACAATACTCTAGATAGTGTAGAGTCCTTAGGAATGATGATAAAAGGAGAAAAGTGAGAATATGGGAAGAGTGCGGATGAGACAGGCTAGTCTTGGAATAAACCCAACAATGTTCTAGTTATGAAGTCTCGGTAAGCTTGAAGGGGTTGAAGAATGAAAAAGAACCGAATGTGAAAAGGGTGAAAAGAAATAGCCCTCCATCAATTCAACCTTAGAGGCGAAACCGGGTTCAACACATATGCTACTTGGTTGTTACTAAGGTAACACCGGTATTGAAGACAAGGCGTCATGGACCCGGTGGACGATCCGCACTAAACTTCCCAAGCCACTCAAGTTCCTCTTAAAGGGCTTGTTTCATTTCTCACGGGAACCGACATTAACTATCGACTTTCTCTTAGAGATTGTTGATATTGAAGAAGGAGACCTCTCCCTAGTCTCCGGACCACAGAACCAAATGTGCACTATCGAGTCTAGAGCCAAGAGATCATCCACAATATCTCGTTAGGACACTAAATTCTTGAAGACTTGCTTTTTCACACAATGTGGAAAGTAAGTATATATTAAGAGTCCCACGCATTATCCTTGTGGTATTGCCGGTGCTGTCACAGTGATATGTAAAAATATTCACAATGAAGATGGAAATCCTTCTAGAGCCAACATCTAACAAGCTCTTGGTGGGTGACATGTGAAATCTTGCAAAAGATCAAGCTTGTGACAACCTGGATAGAAACGATGGGGAGATTCGGTCTTGAATCATCCTTGGTCCAGAATGGAATTGACGAATACTTTTGGAAAACCGCTCGATGTGCAAATCTTCTTTTCTCTAGCACGTCGAATGTGTACTTATGTATTTCAAAATTCAAAAGTATCTCTGATTGAAAAATACTTTTAGAAAAACCGGTCGATGTGCGAATCTCTTCTTTTCACTAGCACGTCGATTGTGTACTATTTTCAAATACAAAAGTGTTTTGATTGAAAATTGATCTTTCTCATAAAACCTTCGTCAGATTGCAAAACTCTTTATTCTAAGCAATGCACGATTGTTTTTCAAATCATTTTTCATCAATCGGTGAATCTCGATTATTGGTTCACTCACTCCGTGTTGTCTTCTTTGAGGCGTTCGGTTTGAGAACAATTTAGAAACATTGCGAAACCTGTCAAGGAGATTCTTAGGAATCCTACCGATCACAGTGCGGTACTTTGTCTCGATCAACGGGAACCGTGGGCCATGTACCTCAATTCAACGAAAGTGATCAAAGATACTTTAAATGGCGCTTTATTGCTAATCGTCAGATGGGTACACCCCTGACGATTGCGCTTGATCGAATTGAGGAGTCAATCCAAAGCCGCATGTTCACAAGAACCACACTTAATTGAAGAAATCATGACCGGTGCATATCTACATAACTCGGTTACGATATTTTATACTATGTTTACGCTACTTCTTTGCCAAATATCATGAACCAAGAAGGCTTCCGCTACTCGATGGAAAGATGTCATGATTCAAAAGTGTGAGCATGTCGGTCCGAATGTCACAACATCACATGAAGGCAACACAACTATGGATGATCCGAGAGATTTGTTGTGGTGATGATCTCAAAGAAAGCTCGAAGATCATCAAAGATGTGGATCGATAAAAGGCCTCCACCGAAAGTACAAAATATGCGGACTATGAAGAGTCACCGCTAAGCACAAAGATTGTTGAAATGAAGAATTGAAGTTCACGAGCTCAAGAACAAAGACAAGAATAGAATGCTAGGATTCAAAATGTAAAACATGGGGTGACCTCCTTAGGGGAGATTGTTAGGAATTAGAAAATTCCATAGTGAAGAGTTGGTCACCCAAATATTATCTAGCATAAGTTAGCTCGTAGACTTGTCGTTAGTTACGTTATTTATCGTTTATTAGTTAGTTATTAGTTTAGTTTAGCGTGGTGCAACACCGTGGAGGAAGGACGGGTCTTTACCCACCGTATCCCCGATCCACAGCCGATAGGAGGTCGTGTATTTGTAGTAAATACCCTTCCATCCATGGAAGGGGTGGGGCTTTCAATCTAATATTCAACATTTGTGAAGTAACTCTCTAGCAAGAACACCCTCTCTCTCTACTTTCTCTCTCTAAAATGGAAAACATGTATTTTGATCTCCCAAGACCACCCGAATCATCAAACACAATAAATATACGATCCTACAGTTAGTCATGGAGTGATAAGGTGACTAAGGTTAGGAATAATCGTCCTATGACCCGCCTGAGTCGGGAGGGATCTACCCAGGACATCACAAATAGTTAGTACTTAGAAGTCCTTAGGTATGATTATAAAAGGAGAAAATGATTATCGAAGAAAGAAGGTGTTGAAGAATTAAAAGAAATGCAAAGAAAAGGGTGAAAAGAAATAGCCCTCAAATTATTCAACTTAGAAGCGCATAACAGGGTTCAATTCATATGCTCTTGGTTGTCACTTGATGACGCCTTGTATTGAAGATTAAAAGTCGTCATGGACCCAATGACGCATGCACTAAACCTTCTTAGCCACTCAAGTTTCTCTCAACAGGCTTGTTTCATTCTCATAGGAACCCTACGTAAACTATTGGCTTTCTCTTGAGATGGTATTGAAGAAGGAGACCTCTCCTAGTCTCCGTCAGGAAAACCAAAGCACTATTGAGTCTAGAGCCACGAGATTCATCAAAAGATCTCTTAGGTACACTTGACATTTCATCACTCGATGTTCAACAATGAAGCAATAGTGGTATCGTTATCGAGTCCTTCACGATCTTAGCAATCTGTCGAGAACATTTATGAGAGGTTCACAACCGTGATCCTCGGTGATTGAATGGAAACTCCCGCCAGGTCAACATCAAATAGCCCTCGACAAAGAGTCACCGGTAACTCCCGTGGATTACGCTTATGTGTCTCAAACGGTCTGATGTGAGGTGATGCTTGGTGTACCTCAACGACTCATCTGAACAGTACGATTTCCGTACATCGCTTATCTCACTTGTGGGACTCCAGGTCGAACGGCCTTTGTAAGAATTAGAGTTGTGTTTTCACACTATGTCATAACACTCTCAAGTTCAAACTTGTAAGTGCGGAATCCGCTTATTACTAACCGTTTGAAATGTTTTCTTCTTATGGAAGCTCGGAGCGGGATGATCGTGCAGATTCTTCTCATGCTCACGCCAACATCATCACTAATGGAAGTTCTATCCAAAAGCAACACAATAGTCGAGAATGATTCTTTGTCAAATCAAAGAATCTACAAAGTTAAAGACTTAAAGAACTTCATTAGTATCGAATTCCAACGTCAAATAGCGTGTGGGCATGTTGAAGAATGACGTAGAACCGAGCGGGCGTGAAGCGAGACTGAGGCGGACTTGATGCAGACAACAACATACTATCACTTTCATCAAAAGAACAATGATCAAAGAACAAAGTTAAAGATGACGTCAAAGCATAACTGCTCAAAGAAAACTATCTCTACACCGGGAGATTGTTCGAATCAAGGCATTCCTTCTCACAAGAAAGAAGAATGTTAGAATACGTCAAAGCTACTATTACATCAACGCTTCACTGTTTTCATCACCAACACTTGAGGGAGATTGTTGGAATTACTCCTAAACCTTAATTCAAGTGTTTGTTACTCATATGTAATAGGTAGCTTATTATGGCCTTTATGTTTGTTTAAGGTCAAGCTTGTAAAAGGCCCATAAGCTTAGGCCCATGTCCAATAAGGAAAGGGAAGGAGTAGGAGTGTTGCCTAGCTCCTTGCCTATAAATACTATGTAATAACCCTCACTTGAGGGTTGGTTGTTCAAGTTTTTCTTTCATTCACATCTTACGCGTAACCGTCCTTATCATAACATGTGTGTGTGTTTGGTTTACTTGTTCAATCGCCTTTATCTCTTTCTTGTAAGCTTGTGTTGTAAAACTAGTGACCTAACATTCCCTAAGCAAACACATAAGTAAATTAGCCGGACATGGAGAACATGCAAGCATACACACAAGTAATTGAAGACATAATTGAATTAATGAAGTAAAACACTTATCTTGATGTAAGATAGGGTTTGGAACCTAAAATCTTGTACAAGACAGACCTTGGTTCGGTTTAGGTTTTACTCCAAAAGACTACACTCTAAAAGCGAAAAATTCGGATTCTATATATAAGATTACAATCGCGACGGCGTCACACCTTATGATTTGTGGACGCCGGTGTCCGTCATTAAGTTTCGTCTGGCCACGTTAGTCTTGACGCGTCACCTTGTGCTTGTGTGCCCTTGATCTCGGCGCGTCGCGGATCAAATCTAGGCCGTCCCGAGTTGCGACGGCCTACTCTTTTAAAGCCCCGACACCGTCACTTGAAAATAAGCAATTTGGCGGTGAGTAGTCACGAGAAGTGTTCCGGCGGTGTCATAGCTAAGCAAAGGACGTCCCCTTGTATTCAGCACTTAGTGTCTCGATTCTTGACTTTGGCCATTTTTCTTCAGTATATCCGCCTTTTCGTCCAAATAAGTGCCATTCCGACAATTTGCCTTCAAGAGACCTAAAAAGTGAAAAGGAACGATATTAAGTAATAACGGATACAAAGTGATCAAATAAGGGCTTAAACGACCCCTCAAAATGTACATTTTAAAACCTTATCAAATATCCCTACACTTGGTATTTGCTTGTCCTCAAGCAAATGTGCTTTTAGCCAATTAATTTATAAGTTAGGGTCATGAAGCATTGGTTTAAAACAGTCCACAACACATATAAGCCCATAAAAGTCATAACAAGCACGGAATTACATACTAGCACCTCACATGGGGTGTTTAGATACTCTCATCTCTCGGTGTATATGAAATATAACAAGTTGGAAATGGAAGATAAACACTCATTAACCGGTCCTAGTACATAGATTACCATAGGCTTGAGAATAGATCAAACCTCCATCGCTTTGGCGTAAGCACCTAGGAAAGACTATCAAAGAGGTCTTTAAACGGTTGTAACGTTAGGCTTACGGTAGGAAACAAAGGGTTTGGTGGGATAGGCTATTTAGTGGTGGCAAGTCAAAAATCTCTATGTTACAAGCATACGAAGAATGCGTTGCTATAAGCCAAGACTCGACACTCTAAACTCTAGATAACCGAAACAAACAAACATAAATTTAAAGGATAGATGTAGGATCGTAGCCTGTATGTTGTTTTTTTTTTTTTTTTTTTTTGAACACTCTATTTTTCTTTTCTCTTTTCTATTTTTTCGATTTTTTTTTCATACACTTTTACTCTACCATCCTCTATGGTAACATCAAAATGATAGGGATTTATAGGCACATCCATACACTTGAGTTTTATTACTCTAACACTAATTTGACCCGAATTGAAAAGATCAAAACACTTGGGAGTGCGTTATTACGCAAAATAAGGGAATTTAACGCCCTTCCAAATCATTTCATAAACTTTAATTTTTCCCATGAGTCCCAATCGTCCCAAAGCCGTGTACAAAGGATATGACTCGACTTAGCAACTTATGCAAGCAACTAGATAATTGAACTAAGGGTTTAGGGTGATAACAATAATGCACTAAAAGTGAGTGCATACGAGGGTAAGCTAAAGATTTGAGTGTACATTTGGGGTGGTGTAAACAATGTTCTTCATTGATATTCGGAAAACCGAAACATCACGAACCACGAAAAGGATAGGCTCGAGGGGTTAACTAGGGTATCGTGTACTAAAGATGAGTACAACGTTAAGGGTGTGGGGAATTACTCAACCGATGTGGAAGAAGTAATTATATTATGGGTGTTATACAAGGGTTATCCTAATGCCTCTTATCATTTAGTTATTCCTAACTACACAAGTGTAGTCTTACTAGCGATCTCGGAATGCATCACAAAACAAGTTCTAGAATCTAATATACTACTCTGTTCACACTCTCAAGCACTAAAGATGAATGCTTTAATTCCTACTAATCTAAAGGCGATCCTCACATTTTGGGTGGAATTTAGGTGGTAAAGGGTTTTGTGCTAGTCATGCAACTTCCTATCCGTGAGGCGCTTTTGTTAAGACTAATGGCCCACTCCTATATGTCATGAAAAATTTTAAATTTGGTGCCAAAATTACCCTAACCGACATTTTCTCATGGTTTATTACACAAATACAATTGGACAAAGCAAATAGTCAAGGATAAGCATAGTTTCAAAGTTCCTGTTTTATTTTCCCTCCCTACACTTAAACTGAACATTGTCCCCAATGTTCCCCGAAAGTATCAAAGTTATGATAATAGAAGGTAATGAAAACGAAAGAAACTAATACTCACCCGATTAGCTCGGTAGGATCCGTGTGTGAAGTAGATGTTAAATCATTTTCAAGAAGAATGTATGCGTGAAAAGCTCCTTCCAATCTTATGTAACTTCTTCTTGATAAATTAAACACGCACACTTGAAGAAAACAAACGAAACCTTCGCAGAAATCGGCGGTAATAATATATATAAGACTCGACTAAACTAGGATATAATGCTTGTGGAATGGATGTTTACTGCACTTCGAAAATTAAGACCGAAAAATTCCAAAATTTATAAGTAGCTCGAAAACGATAAAAAGTAATGCATTGTTTTACTCCTTCACGGCGACGTCACAGTTGCGATCTCGACGCCGTCAGTTATCCCCGACAAAAACCGGTCGGCGATTTTTCGAAAAAATTCGAAAATTTACATCTTTAGAATCGGAAAATTTCGCAAAACATCCATAATGACTCGATACAAGCATTTGACTCAAGAAACACACACATATATATCTTTTAATTAATTGTTATTCTCATGTTTACGTTTCTTTTGAAACGTGTGTAATCCTCCCTACACTTATCCTTTATGTAAAATACCTTTATATGCAATTAAGACGAGGTTAAAAACAAAATAAAGCATTTTTACAAATTTAAACATGAGAATAAGCAATCACTAAAAGATATATGACACACAAACAAGCAAACAATTAAGCATGGGTTGCCTCATGAAGCGCTTTTCTTTATTTATGAGTCTTGTAGCTAGACTCGTAGTCGTGTACTACGTTGTCTCGCACGCCACGTGCTCATACTTAAGCCATTCCAATGTTTTTTCATTCTTTTGTAGTCATCTCCTAATTCTAGGCATTTTTGTAATACCGCTTAGTTTTCTCATATGGGTACCTAAGTCCACTTTGCTTATCCCTTTCACTAAGCAATGGAATAGGGGTCATTCTATTACATGCCTCAATATCCCTATGTTTAAACCTAGGATGAGCACGTGGCATTTGGTAGATAAAGTCTTCAACTTCATCAGAGAATGTAATTAGACCATGAATAATCCGTTCATTCAACCTAGTCATTCTTTTGAAAGGTTTTCAAAAAATTACTTGAGTGAGGTCCTTATCAATAAATTCTCCTAAGTCTTCTAAGACCATGAACTCTACCAAATAAGCAAAGCTTCCAACAAACACATGCAAATGAGTGACTTCTTCAACCACATTGTTCCCTTGATAAGTTAACTCATTGGTCATGATTTTATTGTATAGGTCCTTTGAGATTAAGTTCAAAGGCAAGAATGAATTCAAGTAAGCATCGAACCCTTCTAATCCTATTTTGCAAGGGAATTGCATGTTAAAGGGACCATCTTCTCAACTCTACACCTAGGGTCAAAACATTGGGAGGGTCTTCCTCTATTCCAAAACTAACTTCATTGATGACCTCCCGCTATCAAGTGCTTCACCATAATCAAATTCCTCATCGGAATACGAGTCATAGAAAGGACTTTGTTGTTGCCAATTTATCTCATTATGCCTAGTTGATTTCCAAAATGGTGAACGGGTGAAGGGTTTTGTGGGATTGCGTTCTCAATTTCGGGATTGGGAACGGGTAGGGTGAAGAATCTTCGGCGAAGACACGTATCATGGTGAGTGATGGATTTTACGAAAAAGGTCACGAAGAAGGGGGATAGACTATGAGAAAGCTAAAAATGAGAAAATTTACTTGATAGGAATCAAGCAAAGAAACCTAAGCAATTGGACTACTAACTAGCTATTCTATTCCGGCCGCGCAAAAACTTGATAACGCTACACGCTGCTCGGGTCAAAGGAACTTCCTTTCTTCGAGCTAGTTTTATAACACCTAAAAGGAACCTAATCGTTGTAGTGTAGTATTAGGGTAAGCCACCCAGTATTGATATCGCTTCTCTAGGGAATAGGAATACTAGTGAGAAGTTACTACGCTAAGGTTGGGGTTGAGGAAGATTATTTTTTATCTTTTTATATTTTTCTAGGAAAGGAAAGGTACGAATCTCGGGGTTTGGATTTGGGGGTTGGTATTTCTACCGATTACTCTAGTTATCTAATTATCTAATCTAAGGTGTATGTAGTCTATGTCTAATTATTGTGTGCTCGTATGATGGTTTAAAGATGTGTTTACTTAGGTTTTATTACTCCTTAATTATCTCCTATTGATGGTTGAATTGTCACGTCCTTATTCTTAATCGCGTTGTGTGTCTAAAGTCGTAGGGTATCCATTTGTCCCTAACTCTTTGAACTTACCAAAGGGTCTCGTCTACAAAAACCTCTAGGAATTATAAACTCTAACTCTAAGGCACTCTTTGGATGGTTTAGCCTACAACTACTCTAAGTATTATAGTCCAAGGTTCACAAAGATCAATCAAGCATTAATTACACAACGAATGACCTATCGCATTACTAGATCATTAACAATTAAGATAAGAGACAACCAATCAATATTCAATAATTAAATTTCATATTCCCTAAGCAAACACATAAGTAAATTAGCCGGACATGGAGAACATGCAAGCATACACATAAGTAATTGAAGACATAATTGAATTAATGAAGTAAAACACTTATCTTGATGTAAGATAGGGTTTGGAACCCTAAAATCTTGTACAAGACAGCCTTGGTTCGGTTTAGGTTTTACTCCAAAAGACTACACTCTAAAACCGAAAAATTCGGATTCTATATATAAGATTACAATACAACGGCGTCACCTTATGATTTGTGACGCCGGGTCGCCGCATTAGGATTTCGTCTTGGCCACGTTAGTCTTGCGACAGCATCACCTTGTGCTTGTGACGCCGTCCCTTGGCCTCAGCGCAGTCTGCGATCAAATTTAGGATGTATGAGTTGCGACCCTACTCTTTTAAAGCCCCGACACCGTCACTTAAAATAAGCAATTTGGCACCGAGCCGTCACGAAGTGCTCACGGCGGCGTCAGCTTAAGCAGTGGACGTCCCTTGTATTTCGGCGGCTTGAGTGTCTCGATTCTTGACTTTGGCCATTTTCTTCAGATATCCGCGCCTTTTCGTCCAAATAAGTGCCATTCCGACAATTTGCCTTCAAGAGACCTAAAAGTGAAAAGGAACGATGTTAAGTAATAACGGATACAAAAGTGATCAAATAAGGGCTTAAACGACCCTCAAAAGGTACATTTTAAAACCTTATCACCAGAGCTTGGTTACGAGATCACCGTAAATGATCTCCCCTATGTCGACAAAGGACCCTATTCATTAAGCGATGCGCCATCATCAACTGAATAGAGTTAACTTGTTCAATGGATGAGTGGTTCCCACGAGGACACAATCACAAACGTGAATAGGATCCTCCAAGCCACGGGAATGAGCTTTTGGTGACTTGGGTCTTGTCCAAAAACGTTGGATCTAAAGCGATTTGTTTTAACCCATCCTTCACTATGGAGGGTTCGGATGGGCTACATAAACTCCTTTGTTATAATCCAACCCCGTGAAGTACAAAACATTTTATAATCCAGGGTGGTTGTTGTTGCCCCGTGAAGACCGAATCGATGAGATATTCACGATAGGTCCGAGGTTGTTCTCATCGGTGGAGGTGTTGGGTCATAGGCCTTGGTTGTTGCCCAAAACTCCACGAGAAGATTTTGGTAAACAATGGAGGGACACCGAACAAAGGCCGTTTTCGCAAGGGCAATTAAACAAAAAAATCATAATGTCTTTGTAGGATGGGACAGTTCGTGGTATTCAAAGTTGCCTATGACATTATTAGTTTTAAATTCAACATTTGTAAGATCCCCACCAATCGAGAAGCAAAGCGGATAGATTGAGTTCTAGCCATTTCCATTTAAAAGATTTTAGGGTTTTGAAAATATTTTGACTAGAATAATCAAGGTTTTTTTATCTCTCAAGTTTGTGATGAAAAACTTTTGTAAATGATTACAAGAAGGGTTTTCCAAAAGAGGTTTGAAGAGTTTTTTGAGCACACAAATATTTCTCGAGTTTTAGAAATGATTTTGATGAGTTTTGTTGCGTAAAATAATTTGTGTGTGTTTGTTTGTTTTAGAAGAGGTATTTATAGAGTGGTAAGAGGGTGATTTGTGCACAAATGGGAATATTAAGAGTCGGTTTTGAAAAACGCTTGAATTTCCACATTTAATGCTACCACTCCATTACCCGCATAAAATCCCGTTTTCAAAGGAGCGATTAAAGGCATAGTAAAAGTTCACTTTTGCAGAGATAAAATATCAATTTGATATTTTTGTGAGAGGCATTAAATGCCAAGTGGGATGACAAGAAGACAAAGCGACATATATTCCTATATTAAACTAGCATAGTTATCAACCTAGGACATTTAAGTAATCGATACTTGGATCATTTAGTTACTCATTCAATGCTCTTTGTCAACATGTCAGGGACCCCGAATGAGTCTTACTCATTCAAGGAGAGGTTTGTTTTGGATGTTCGGGAGGATGAACCATTTCGAGAACTTACTAAGATTGGTTTTCGGATACGACATTCAATGTCAAGCATTCCTAATTCAGACTTTTAGTCTCCAAGGTAGGTTCCTCCAGGGTTTTGTGAAGATATCATCAGGTTGATATTCGGTAGGGATGAAATGAAGTTCAATGTCTCCTTTCATTATGTGATCACGATGAAGTGATATCGATATCAATGTGTTTGGTTCTTTGGTGGAGGGCGGGGTTGTTGGAGATTGCAATAGCATGGTGTTATCACGAAAATGGGTACCATTTGTTAGGAATTAGAAATTCCGGTATTAAAGAGTCGGTCACCTCAAGTATATGTAATCGTTAGAAAGCTCGTAGTCGTAGTTATTTTAAGTTAAGTAGTATTTAGTTAAGTAACACCGTGGAGGACGGACGGGTCTTTACTCACTGTTTGCCCCGATCCATGCCCGATGTGTGGCAATTTATGTAAGACTATAAATACTCTCTACCTTCCAAGGTAGAGTTGGAGCTCATAATAATATCTTTCACTTTCTCTCACTAAATTCCCTAAACCTCTAACTTTCTCTCTAGAACCTCATTCATCGCCACTTTGTGTTATGGTTTGATGTGTGTGAAAACTAATATCTTACAATTGGTATCAAGAGCCATGGTTAGATCATATCTTGCACATCTTTGGTTTCTAGTGGTTTTAGGTGGTTTTGAGTTTGAAAAAGTTTAGTGGTTTGTGCATCATTTGGTTGATTTCTTGTGTTAAAGTTTCGATTTTGTTAGTACTTTTATGTTTAGAATCTTCACAAGTTTTTAGGTTTTCATTTGGTAAGCTTGAATCATCTTGGTAGGGTTGTTTTGGATTGAAAAGTGATGTTTATGAGTTTTTCTTGCTAGCGACTTAACACACGGAATTCTTTCTTCGTAGCGACTTGCTTTACAAATTTGTAGCGAGTTACGATTTTGGACCTAGCGACTTAGAACTAGCGACTTCACAAGACAAGTAGTGGAATTTCCACCATAGGTAGCGACTTGGAGGTAGCGACTTGGTCTCAGAGTGAGTTGCTATTTAGCGACTTGTATCTTTAGCGACTTGAGTAGCTTAATGTCGCCAAAATTTTGCTAGCGACTTGAGGCTTAGCGAGTTACTACTAGCGACTTGCACTCGTCTAGCGACTTGGGACTTTAGCGACTTGGGAGTGTAGCGAATTAGGTGTTAGCGACTTGGTGCATTTTCTTCTAGCGACTTGGGTGATTGTTTACGGTTTTCTCTTGATTTAGTAAAATCCGTGAAAGAATCTATTTCGGTTTAATCATAGAGTTATAAAATCCGTATAATCACATTAACATGTCTACCAACGTTCCTACTATCATCTCCACTTTGTCGAGGATGTTCAAGCGGTGGCTCGAGATACTGCTCTACCCATGCTTGACATAATCGACTACGATTCTTGGGCTCAACGAATCGATTGTCTTGCCTTGGAAAGGAAAATGGTGTCAACATTCTCAAATCCATTGATGAAGGACCGTGTCGAGTTGAGGCGACCGAGATATACTTGACACTAATGAAGATGGAACTCCTATTTACGGAATGGAATGGACCTAAAATGTATGATGAGCTTGATGATAAGGAGAAAAGAGATTCGATGCGATATCGGGGCTTCTAACATTGTTCTTCAGGTCTTCCTAAAGACATCTACAAGGCGATCAATCACAACACCGATGCAAAGGCGGTATGGGATAATGTCAAGATGCTTCTCTCGGTTGAGAATTAACTATGGAAGACAGAGAATCACAACTCTATGACAATTTGAACACTTCAAGATGAAACCGGATGAGGTGTCTATGAGTACTATGAGATTTCATAAGTTGGTGAATGACATGAGGAACATCGAATGACTATGCCTAACATTAATTTGAACTCAAAATTTGTGAACAACATGAATCCCGAATGGCACAAGTTTGTCACCTCTGTGAAGCTCACTAAAGGATTGAAGAATACAAACTATGAGCAACTCTATGCCATCCTCCTTCGAATGAGAGACATGCTATGTTTGAAAAATTGGTTCTCAATCGGGTTCAAAACCAACCGGGGAGAGACAAGCTCGTCCAATGACTCAACGCCTTCTACTCAAACATCTAATTACAACCAAAGCTTCCAAGTCATACCTTGGGTAATGGTAATCACAAACTCATTCCTCGATCCTATGTTCAAACAAGGCGTCTTTGATGCACACGTGGGTAACTTCATTAATCAACTAGCTCTTGATTAGTCAAAACATGAATTCTCCCACAAACCAACAACAACCTCGTAACAACATCTAACCCGCACAATCAAGCTATTGTTAAAAGATGGAAGGATCGTGGTGCAACGATTCGGAAAGACAGTATGATCGGGGAAGAGGTGGAGTGGAAGAGGTTATGTTGGTAACCGAATCGAGGAAGGAATGGTAACCAAGGTCAAGCTAAGCCGATCAAATGTTATAAGCTGTGGTGGTGAGGGACACATTGCAAGAAAGCGCACATCTCCAAAGCGTCCCACGAATCTTTGGTTACTTCAGAGATAAGATCTTGCTTGTACAAGCTCGGGACAATGGTCTGCTTTGGATGAAGAGGAATTCTTTGTTTCTTCTTGAGAGGCAATGCCAAGACCTATGATGCGAGATGTGGATGAGCGGCTATTAGGAGATAGGTCACAACCATCGAATGCCTTTCAAGTCGCCGATTGTGATGCATACGACTACGATGTGGATGATGGACCTCGCACACACAATTTTTATGGCTAGCATTTCTCCAATGGTTTCTCCCAAGGTCTCTTCTTCACCACAAGCTGGCCCATCCAAGGACAAACTCACCCTCGGAGGTATTAAAACTATACGATGATCGTCGATGCAGCGATGCATGACAAAGTACAATCAGCTGAAACTATTGAATCAAATATTGAAAATATGGGTAATATCGATATTGTCCCATATGATCAATATGTGAAACAAAGTGAAAGTGAAGTCGTACCAAGTGATGCATCTTGCGATCAACAATGACTATGTTTTGATGAATACACCGCAAGTGCCCCGATGATTACGTAATTTCAACTAAATGCCTATAAAGAACGTGTTGCTATTTATGAACAACGTGCTAAATTTGAGTTGACCACTCGTGAGCGTGAAATGGATGACCAAGTGCGTGCGATGAATTAGAAAAGTAATTTTAGAAGAAGTATTGAAACAAGAATTAAATTCCTTGCAAGAAAAACTTTCTAAAACACTAACCAAAACAAGAACTTCAAGAAAATGTGAAAATGCTTAAGCAAGAATTTAATGCAAATGAATCAAAACTCTTGAGAGACTTTTCTAATCAAAACTTTGAAAACAAACTTGAAAACAAGTTGTACATACAAGGAAACACCATTCGTGATCGCTTCACATGGTCACTAAACATAGAGTTCTAGCGATAAGCATAGTGTTCCCATTATAGATAAACCCAACCCCGAGTGCGGAAGATAGCAAAAGCGACTCAAAGTGTGATCTATGATGGCAATGAGATTCTTAAACCTAGACAAAAACCTAGTTGCGTTGAGTGCAGGGAGGATGATAAGAAACTAGATGAAATCACTAGGAAAGATGAATAAGAAACTAAATGATCCTAAATGCAAAGAGAAAAAATAATTATCACTCCTCATGACTACAAGAAGGAAAACTGGTTTCCTTGAACAAGTTTAAACCTCGAGACATGGTTGACTCCCGAACAAGTCTTACGAAAATGGATTTAGATAAGCGGAAAGTGAAAATATTGTTGAAACAAACCTCCCTTTGGAAAATGCCTAGAGCGATGTGTATCCACCTAACACCAATGCATCTTGTTCCTAGAACAATTGCCACTAAAGCAAGACCTTAATTAGCCAATACGTTATTTTCAACTATTTGTTGATTTTGAGAAAACTTGCAAGAAAAGGATCACACCCACTGGTATAGCGAAGGAGAAAGGATTTGAACAAATGAAAGAATGTTATTTAGTTGAGGTCATGCCTTTCTTTAAACTTCTAAAAGCTCACTTTGAGAGTCTTAAAGGGGATAAGCGATATTAAGGGAATGGAAAAGGAATTTGATGCAATGATTGTTGAAGTTAGTGAATATGAGCGTGCGCTAAAATATAATGAGATTGAGAGGAAGAACTTGCACACATTAAATGAGACTCTTATTCTTGAATGTGTTGCTCAAGATGTGTTTTCAACTTGCTACAAATTGTTCCATTAATGCTTCCAAATTTCATGAATTATCGGTTTATACGAATGTCTCCCATGATCGTGTCATTGAGCTTGAAAAAACTAATTACGAACTAAACAAGAAAATTGAATCGGATGATCGCGACAATTTGGTTAAACATTTTCTAAACTAGAAGTTGAGCATTTTAATTTACAACTAAAATATCAACATCTTAAAGAAAATGTCAAAACTTCAAATATCAAGACATCCTCGGATGCCCCGAGTTTGATCACGGTTTTCAAATTAACAAGCGTGATGAGCGATTCAAGCTCGGTCAACACGATCGAAGTTGAAAGCCCAAATCTCTCAATTAAAGGGTCAAACGAACAATATGATGAGCCCCAAATGCCTCCTCCTTTAGATTCTCGAATTCTCAAACGTTTCATCTTCAAAACCTAGTAAATGCACTACAAAAGGAAAACGAAAGTTTTCTAGAAGAAAATGAAAAGGTTAACGTCATTTCAATGAGTTATTTGAATCAATTAAGGTCACTCGTAACAAAATAACGAACAAATAACTTCATTGCAAAAGGAAATTGAGAATCGAGAGTCGTAAAAGGGAAATTGCCAATGACCAATGGGGAGAATGGTGTATCAAGGTTCACTCTTGTGATAAATATGCTTTATACGTGAAATATGTCCTCCTCATCTAAGGAACAACAAACTTGCTATTCAAACATACTTCTCATCCCTTAAGGATTGCTTAGAATGTCTGCATGAGATTGTTGAAGAGGATAAGTTAGAGAAACCTCATGATAATGCAATTGGACATGCATGCTTATATGCCAAACGATCTCAAGAAATCTTAGAATGCTTGATCACAATATGCCCAAAGTCATTAGGTGAGAGAGTCAATCCTTTGATTCCATGCTCGATGCCTAATGCCAAGTATGATATTCATTCGATTCCTAGTGCTTTGAATATGAACCGTAGTGTGCCTTTAAGTAGTTCAGATTCCAAATCTGTCAATGCCAAGAAAGAGAACTCAAGTGTACCTTCTAGGAGGAATACAAATATCAGTACTTCTAGTTTTAAGGAAGTGAACCTTAGTGTGCTGCATGTAGTTCGATCCCAAAGACATCTAAGCAGTGATGCAAAGAGTAGTAAAACTAACTAATGTTCCCATTCCCTCTGGAGTGTCGGTGACATTAAAGGGAAGCGGGTCAAAGTCTCAAGACAATACAAGGAATGATAGGACCTCATGAAGCTAAGAATGTGCCTTTGGAAAAGAGTGAAGAACAATCTAGGAACTTTAAGTTTGAATCGAATAAAGCGAATCGTGTTGATTCTAGTATTAGCCATAGGCGTCTTGTAATTAATTGAATTACGATACTATTTGCAAACCTTGTACCGATGTGCGCTTGAATTACATTTCTAATCATGAATGTGGTGTTAATGTTTTCCTAATGATGATAATGGTCAGTTAATGTTGCTTATGTTCATGCAAAAAAAGGCAAAAGGCAAAAAGCGAATGAGAGTTAGAAAGCTGTGAAACCCACAGAAGAACATTTAGTAAGATAGGCTTTTATTGGATACATTGGTCATAAGAATAATCGGACAATGCCCACTAGAAAATGGATGCCTCTTGGTAGAACTATTCCCATAAGAAGTGAGCACACTTTGTGAACATAGCTATCTGGACACTAATGCATCTATTCACAATGAATCCAAAGCCTTAATTTACGATATGAATGCTCCTTTCTCGATGTGGGTGTTCCAAGCTGCTGCTACTAACCAAATGGAACCCATTCTTGCATGGGGATCCCAGTTATCCGATTATCCATTCTTATCTGTGTTCAGCTGCGGATCGTTCAAATCGATTACGTGGTACACGGACTCAGTTGCTCCAAGCATATATTTGGAGACCGATCGCGGCTCATGAACTTCGTGAGCAAATTCATCGGGACTGTTAGATTCGGTAATGATCATTTGATTGCAATCATGGGTTATGGAGATTACGTTGTTGGTGATAGTGTCATCTCTAGAGTATACTATGTGGAAGGTGCGGGTCATAATGTCATTCTCTGTTGGTCAATTACGTGATTCCGATCTAGAAGTAGCCTTGAGAAAACATACACCTTTGTTAGAGATCTTAATGGTAAGGAACTATTAAAAGGAACTCGTGGCTCAAATCTTACACCATCTCCATCGATGACATGATGAGGTCATCTCCAATCTGCTTGTTATCAAAGGCTTCTAAAACAAAGTCATGGTTATGGCATCGTCGTCTCAATCACACGAACGGCACCATCAATGATCTCACCGAAAGGACTTAGTTGTAGGTTTACCTAGACTCAAGTATGAAAAGGATCATCTTTGTTCGAGATGTCAATTGGGAAAAAGCAAGAAGTATGCCCATAAACCCAAACCTACTAACTCATCACGAAGTTCTTCATATGATTCATATGGATTTATGTGGACCAATGAGGTGCAGAATATCTTTGGGAAGAAATATGTGTTAGTTGTGGTTGATGATTACTCTAGATTCACACAGGTCAAGTTCTTAAGGACAAAGGATGAAACTCCCGATATCATCATCAAACTCATCAAGCAGTGCGAGTTCGACTTAACAAAACCGTTAGAATTATCGAGCAGCATAATGGAGCGGAGTTTGTCAACAAACAACTTAGTGAATTCTATGAAAGCGTTGGAATCACCATCAAAGAAGTGTTCCACGAACTCTCTCAGCGAGCGGTGTAGTTGAAAGACGAAATCGAACTCTTGTTGAAGCCGCTAGAACAATCTTGATTTACTCAAAGGTTCCAATGTTTCTATGGGTCAAGCAATTGCGCTGCATACTACACACAAAATCGTTCCGATTCCTTCGCTCATGGAAAACTCCATATGAACTTGTCCACAACAAAACCTAATCTCTCTTTCCTTCGTGTGTTTGGTGCATTGTGTTATCAACTAATGAGGGTCAAGACTTAGGCAAACTTAGGGCTAAAGGCGACATTGGGTATTTGTAGGATATGCACCAAACAAAAGGGATCTTAATCTACAACAAAAGAACCCGAAATATCATGGAAACAATTCACGTTCGTTTGATGAGTGACCGGTCAAATGGCTCCCCGGACACTCCATTTCAGGACCCGCACTTCAAAACAAGTCCCATTGGGTCATCCCTTGTTCCAAACTCCTCTCAAGAAATTCCATATGTACCCCATCCGAAGATGATTTAAAGAAATTGTTTGATCCTATGTTTGATGAACTTTATGATCCAAGTACTAATGAGGTGTCGATCCCTACAACAGAGGCTGCTCATATTCCGTGAATGAAGTCAATCCTCGGTCTCAATATCTTTAAGCCAAGAAGCGCCTTATACACGATCCTTGATCTCATCAACAAATCATCATCCTTGAAATGTACATCATGGAATCAAGCTCGCATCAATGATGAAGTTAATCCTTTGCTACTCTCGAAGATGCTCCATTTGAAAACATATTTGCTCACGAATCATCATCAGAACCATCTTCTTGAGACATCGACTACTGCTACCTCGGTCCCTCAACAAGCGCCACATGAACACCTTAGAAAATGGACTCACGATCATCCACTAGATAACATAATTGAAATCCCTCTCCTCAGATCAACACGGAAACAACTTGCAACCGATGCCTTATGGTGCTTCTTCAACTCCGTACTATCTAAGATCGAACCAAAAGATGTTAAAACCGCCATGAATGAAGATAGGCGGTTCAATGCCATGCAAGATGAAATTCATGAGTTTGATCGACTTGATGTATGGGAGTTAGTACTACTCCGATCGTGCTATGATTATTGCTCTTAAATGGATCTTCAAAGTGAAACTTGATGAGCATGGTGATGTGTTGAAGAACAAGGCTCGATTAGTTGCTAAAGGATACCGTCAAGAGGAGGTATTGACTTTGAAGAATCTTTTGCTCAGCTTGCTCGAATCGAGGCAATCGTAATCTTCGGCTAATCTTGCTAGTAAGAACATGGTAGTCTATCGATGGATGTGAAGACGGCATTTACGAACGGAGATCTTAAAGAAGTAGTCACGTCACCAACTGAAGGATTTGTGAATCAAGAGCATCCTACTACGCTCGTTTGAAGAAGGCTCTTTCACGGTTTAAAGCAAGCTCCAAGGGCATGGTATGATACATCATCAAAGTTTCTTCTATCAACCGGATTTAGCAAAGGAGCGATTGATCCTACATTATTCACCGGGAAGTCGTGCAAACATTTAATTCATGTTCAAATTTATGTTGATGATATTATTTTTGCCTCGACAGACTCAATGGAATGTGATCGTTTTCGAATGAAATGAGGTCAAAATTTCAAATGTCAATGATGGGACAAATGTCATTTTCTTGGGATTACAAATTTCACAAAGTCCGGAGGCATTTTCATAAATCAATCTAAATATGCAATGAGATCTTAAAGAAATTTGGATTTGATTCAAGTGACCTGCTGACACCCCATGATTGGATCGAACCAAACTAGATGAGGACCACTCGGGGATCATGATTGACCAAACGAAATATCGTAGTATGATTGGATCCCCGATGTACCTCACACTAATAGACCGTACATATTGTTTCTTTGTTTGCATGTGTGCTAGATACCGTGCTAAGCCTACTAAAAAGCACCTTGAAGCGCTTAAGCGGGTCTTTCAGGTATCTCAAGGAACCATCAATATGGGTCTTTGGTACCCGAGACACCGGTATGTCACTAACGGCCTATGCAGATGCCGATCATGCGAGTTGTCAAGATACGTCAAGTACGCGTGCGAGGTGCTCGGTTTTGGGTGATAAGCTTGTGAGTGGTCTTCAAAGAAGCAAATGAGTACTTATTTCCTCTAGGCGGCGAATACATAGCCATGTCATCTGTTGTGCTCAAATCTTATGGATGAGATCTCAATTATCGACTATGGCTTTGAATTCAACAAAATCCTCTGTCTTGTGATAATAAAAGTGCTATTGCCTCTCATGCAACAACGCTCAACACTCAAGAGCAAAGCATATCGACATTCGACATCATTTCATTAGGGAACAAGTGGAAAAAGGTGTGGTGGAACTCTATTTTGTGAGGTCCGAATATCGCTTATGAGACATCTTCACCAAAGCTCTTCCAAGAGCGTTTTGAGTTTATTCTTCCACGCCTTGGCTTAAAAGCCTTCAACCGAACACTCAAACGTCTTCGTGGAGGAAGACGAGGAGTAAAGGTCTATCTTCATCTGTCTCTTGTATATATCTATTCGAAAAAAAAAAACAAAAAAAAAACAAAATAGAAAAATATAAAACTTTCAAAATCCATAAAAATCTGAAAAATTCGAAAAATCTTCAAAAAATATTGTCATTTTGTCATGCTTCTCTCGATTCGATTATATCTACGTCTTGTTGTTGTCATTCAAAGAATGACACGGACTTTAGATATTGTTCGAATTTTTTTATTTAAAAAAAAAAAAAAAAAAAAAAAAAAATCAAAAATATTTTTGGGAGAAAGAGAAACAATGGTTTATTGTCATTATCGAGCAATAACCGGTTTTAAAAGAAAGAACAGAGCCATGTTTTACCATGTTTTCAAATTCCATGCTCGATTCTATAAACATTTATCTGCTTGAAAACTAAATGCTTTAAAAAAAATAACTCGGTCTCTATTTTTGATAATCATCGGGACTTATTTGTCAAAATCTCTATCTCTCAATCAACAACCTATGTCATTGATTGAGGGGAGAATGATTTTAATTAAAGTAAAAGTTATTTGGCATTCAATTGTTTTCAAAAGATATTCATGCATGTTTTACCAATGGAGTTTTTAAGTCTTAAAATCCGATCCTTATCGCTAAAACGCTTTCATAATCAAGTCACAATTCTCCTTAAAAGCTTTCAAAATCAATTTAAATCTATAAGAGATCACAAATCTCAAATGATTTGATAATTGTGATCGGGGAGAATGTGTGATTTAAACCGATAATTGGTAAATGGTTTTATATGGATGTACATCTTTGTCCTTCCCACATGTGACAACGATTTCAAATTTTCAATGCACATGTTGAGGGGCATCTATCTTAAACCTATGATTTGAAATGTGATCATTTATCTCATCGTGTGTTCCTCTAGTATGTGCAAAACTCTTTTCAAACCTCGAGGCACATATTGAGGGGGAGCAAATTTATGGAAACCTCATCCTTCCTGGAAATGCTTTATCTACTTGATTTGATCAAGGAAGTGATGGTGATATCTTTTAGAAAATGGTAACAAAGAAGTAATTTCTTCCTCTTGCCTCCGTGTGCAAAACGATTTCAAACATTTGATGCACATGTTGAGGGGGAGCACTTATTCTAAAACATCAAAAACAATTCGTGTACAAAATGTTTTGTTAATATATCACAAGTATCCGGATTGATTTTCAAATGGTTTTCAATTGGTTCCAATGGCGGATGAACAATACCAAATAGACCGACCAACTTTACTTTATGTACGGTGATATAAGGATGATAAGGTTAGGTATTGGTTCCCATGATCCGCTGTAACGTGAGGGATCTACCGAGGACAATCCACTAGTTAGTGTAGAAGTCCTTAGGTATGATGATAAAAGGAGAAAAGTGAGATATGGGAAGAGTGCGGACCGAGATAGAGCAAGGCACCGGAACAAACCCAACAAGGTTCTTGCTATGAAGTCTCGGTAAGCTTTGAAGGGGTTGAAGAATTAAAAGAATTGAATGAGGAAAGGGTGAAAACAAATAGCCCTCCATTTATTCAACCTTAGGGCGAAACCGGGTTCACTTCATATCTTGCCGATGGTAACATCGGTATTGAAGACAAGACGTCATGGACCCGGTGGCTTTCGCACTTCAACTTTCAAACCACTCAAGTTCCTCTTAAAAGGACTTGTTTCATTCTCACGGGAACCGACATTATCTATCGACTTTCTCTTAGAGATTGTTGATATTGAAGAGGAGACCTCTCCCTAGTCTCCGACACAGGATCCAAATATGCACAAATTGAGTCTAGAGCCACGAGATCATCAATAAATCTCATTAGGACACTTTCAATGAAGACTATCATTACACACAATGTGGAAAGAGAGATTATATCTTGAGTCCCACGCATTATCCTTGTGGTATTGCCGTAACATCCGAGTGATGTGTATACATATTCACAATGAAGATGGAAAGCCTTCGAGCCAACATCGAACAAGCTCCCGGTAGGTGGCATGTGAGATCTATTATATGGATCAACCATGTGACAACCGAGCAGAAACAATGGGGCGATTCAAACTCTTGAATCAATCTGGTTCGTGTTATGGATTGACGGATACCTTTGAAAACCGGTCGTTGTGCTTAAATACTCTTTTCTTTAGCACTTCGACCGTGTACTCATTTTCAAACCAAAGGTGTTTTATGATTGATAATTGAGTTTCAATAAAACCTTCACGTATTGCAAAAACAATTTCTATTGAGCAATACGATTTTTTCAAATCTTTTGTATCAATCGGTGGACTTAAAATTATTTGGTTCACTCACTCCGTGTTGTCTTCTTTGAGATGTTCCGGTTTGAGAACAACTAGAACAGTGCGAAACCTGTCAAGGAAATTCTTGAATGATACACGATCACGAGTAATACTTTTCTCGATCAGCGGGAACCGTGGGCGTGTACCTCAATTCAACGAAAGTGATTAAAGACACTTTAAATGCGATTTATTAACTAGTTGTATGCGTGTACACCCGACGTTTGCGGTGATCGGAATGAAGCGGTCAATCCATAGCCGCATGCTCACTAACACATTCATCTCAAAAGAAATCATGATTCTTGCATCACCGACTACGATATTTTCACTCCATGCTTCGCTACTGTTTGCGCCAATATCATGATTCAACAAAGCTTCCGCTACTCGATGAGAAGATATCATGATCCGAATGTGAGCATGTCGGTCCGAATGTCACAACATCACATAAAACCAACACCACAATGGATGTCACAGATCTTTGATTGCCGATGATCTCTATAGGCGCTCAAATTTACTATCACGTGGATCGGTAAAGACCTCCACTTGAAGTAACCAAACATGCAATGTGAAGAATCAATGACTACGAGCTTAGGAACAAGGACTACATCAAGAATGCAAGAACAATTTTTTAATGTAATATCTATTGGTATTCAATGTAATTTTGGTACATGATTGAGGTGACCTCCTTGTGGGAGATTGTTAGGAATTAGAAATTCGGTATTAAAGAGTCGGTCACCTCAAGTATATGTAATCGTTAAAGCTCGTAGTCGTAGTTATTTTAAGTTAAGTAGTATTTAGTTAAGTAACACCGTGGAGGACGGACGGGTCTTTACTCACTTTTGCACGATCCACGACCCGATGTGTGGCGATTTATGTAAGACTATAAATACTCTCTACCTTCCAAGGTAGAGTTGGAAACTCATAATAATATCTTTCACTTTCTCTCACTAAGTTCCCTAAACCTCTAACTTTCTCTCTCAGAACCTCATTCATACGCCACTTTGTGTTATGGTTTGATGTGTATGTGAAAACTAATATCTTACACATTTTGTAATGGATGTCATAGTCACTGAGTTGAATTTTCATCCATAATACATTGGCACAACATCCTGTTGCGGCATAGCCACGATTGTTGCTTTTAGCACTCCAACAAACCGCTTTTCCTCCAAGAAATTGACAGGACCACGAGGTACTTTTTACATCCATGTTGCAGCCGGCATAATCGTAATCGAGTAACCCTCGAGATCAAACCACGAGAATTTTGGATAATAGAGTCCAAGGTTTGGGGTTCCTTCATTACACAGTATTCTTTTAGGCGCAGCGAGGTGAGATTCTTTGGGATTGACCGATATCTTGCTATTAAGCGATGAAAATTGTATGTCGGTCTAGTATTGGTTAGATACATCGGTGAGCCAACAATCCCCACGAAATGGGTTTGATTGGTGATTTGCCGAGATCGTGTCCAAGGTTGTTAGGTGGGACCATTGGAGTCTTCACCGAGGCACGTCGGATATCTCATATTTCTTCAAGAGATTTACGTGTATTTCTCTTGATGATGGATATTCCTTTATCGGTTTGCACGATTTGTAGTCCAAGAAAGTATGTGAGTTCCCTATCATGCTTTTTAAACTTCTTTGTCATCGCTTTTCAAACTGTTGCAAAGTTGTAGTTTGTTGAGCCAAAGATGATGTCATCAACATACACTTGGACTAGTATCACATCTGTTGAGTTCTATAGACAAGCGATTATGTTGTCTATCTTTCCTCGACAAACTTGTTTTGTATCGGGAAGGTGAGAGAGTTTCATACCATGCCACGGAGCTTGTTTAAGTCCATAAAGGGCTTTGTCAAGCTTGCACATAGTCGTGAAATTCACTACTCTCAAAGCACGGAGGTTCTTGAACATACACATCTTCCTTGAGATCACCATTTAAGAATGCACTTTTAACATCCATTTGGTAGACCACGAAGTTCATGTATGTTGCATATGCAAGGAAGATCTGATGGCTTCCATTCTGCAACATGAGCAAATGTCCCATCATAGTCAATGCCTTCTTGTTGTCGTAACCCTTGGCTACAAGTCGGCTTTGTTTTTAATGCAGTGCCGTTTTCATCGGTTTTGTTTCGAAACCCACTTCATTCCTATGACTACTACATCCACGAGGACATTTGATCAAGGTCATGACCTTGTTTTTATCAAGCTCACAGTTCTTCTTGCATAGCTTCGAACCCAGCTTGGGTGTTTTAGAGCCTCATGACACTTTTGGGTTCTATATCCGATAGGTAATCGACATATAGACATTCATTGGTCAAGGCTGCGATTAGATTAGCATCCATGGTTCTAGTGAGCATGCCTCGGTGGGTTCACCAATGATGTTTACAAGCTCAATGTCCCGAGTTCTTGTCTACTTACTTTGTGGTCCGGGATCCGAGCTTGATGATGTCACCGGAGTTCGGATGTGAGTTCGGTGCAAGAGTCACATAATCATTTAGATCATCATAGAGATGTCTAGTTCGAGTTGAGGTTCATGAGTTCTGAGGTTCACGATCATTTGGATCGATGTTTCCTATCGGCGGGGTGACCCGATTATCAATGAACTCACCGATAGTTGGTTGGGGTAGGTTGTGAGGTAAGACATAATATGAGATGTCGACATCGACTTGATATGAGGAATTAAATTCAATGTTGTACTCATCGGGAGGATATCTTGATGAGTTATCAATTCCTATTTCCTCCACCGAGGTGTTGGTGAACCCGATGCTTCGGCACTTTCATCAAAGGTGACATGAAAGGTTTCCTCAACTTGTTGTCTCCTTGTGTTAAAACCACGAAGGCTTTGGAGATCGGTGAGTAGCCTAAGTATCCATCATCGCCTTTGCATCAAACTTGCCTAGATGATCCTTGTGGTTATGAATGAACACAGGACATCCAAACACATGAAAATAGCCGATGTTAGGAAGTCTACCTTTGAAGATCTCATATGGGGTTTTATTATGTCTTTTGACAATGATTGACTGTTTTGAGTGTAACAGTGCGGTTTGATCGCTCAATCCAGAAATCCTTGGAGAGGGTGAGCCATTTAACATGGTTCTAGCGACCTCAATGAGGGTTCTATTTTTCCTTTCAAAGAACCCCATTTTGTTCGGGGTATATGGAGATGAGAAATTTTGAGAAATTCCTTTTCATCACGTAAACTCTCAAGCTCTTGATTTTTGAACTCGTACCATTGTCGATTCGATTTGTTTACTTGAAATGTCATTCGGTTTTCAATCTTCACGATGAATGACATTATTGTATCAATTGCTGACTCTTTTTGAAAGAAAGTATACCCAAGTGTATCTTGAGAACTCTTCAACAATGACAAGTGTATACTTCTCATCTTTGGATTGATCCGGGATGACGGTCCAAAGAGATCCATGTGCGAGGAGGTGGCGACTTTGATGGAGAAATTTTGTTTGGTTTTGAATGATGCTCGTGGTGTTTACCTTTTTCACAGCGAGCATGGTATGTCTTTTGCCAAAACCGGTGATGGTAAGCCAAGGACCTTGTTTTGTTTTGCCAAGTTGTTGAGGTTTTTGAAGTTTAAGTGTGAGAGTCTCTTATGCCACCGCCAATTGATAGTTTCAGTGGCTTTAACAAAGAGACAAGTTCCATCTTGGGAGAGTGTTGACATGTCTAACACATAAACATCATCTCTCCTTGGAGCTATCAACACCACTTCCTTGTTGGCATTAAAGATGGTACCTTGTTTGTCATTAAATTGCACAATGTACTTAGCATCAACGATGCGGGTTTTCTTGACCGGTCTTAATATTTATAGTGTCTCGCTATACCTATGGTTCACCCTAATGCACTAACAGGCGGTGTGCCGTCGTGTGTAGTGTAGTAAATGGTAAAGCCGAGGTCGTCCCAAGAGCTATGTGTGGGATGATTACTAAGTCTAATTGTCACAGAATATAAATGGTTTGATATGGTTTTAATTAATTAAACTACGAATGCGAATATAAAAGCAATTAAATGGTGAAAGGAAATCAATAGAGAAATAGTGGTGCTAACCTAGTCAATCCTTCTAACTAGTTATGTCTACGCTCACCTACTTCCAATTACTTGGTGGGTCAAATTCGAGAGGACGCATTTGGTCAATTCGCCCTAACCTATCAAGAAAGATGCCACCACGGGAGAAATCGGTGCACGTCATAAGTCTGTTGTTCCCGGTCCCCTAAGACGAGTCATTAAGTACCGCTACATGCTAGATTCTAAATAGTGAGTTCGGCCGTTAGGAACTTAGACACTACACCCCAATTCTTAAGTTCATCCAAGCGATAGGTGATCGGTTGGTCAAATCGCACAAGTAGAAAGGGTGTCGGTTGGTCATATATTACCCTTCCCGTCTCGATCCGCTCACCTAGGGTTAGGTTGGTCATATCTCCTAGGCAATTGGCCTCTACCGCCATTCAAAACTACCGAACCGGGGGTGACTACCAAAGAAATATGCATGCATACACTTAGAAATAATTGTACGGAGTAAAGGTAAACGTAAACAAAACAATTAAGGAATCATAACTAGGCTAGCACCAAAGGGTGCTAGCATCATATTAATCATGCACATCAATTCAATATTCAAAGGTACGAAATACATGAATGAAAGTAAAGAAATAATAAACGCTAAAGCTTATCGTAATGGTGTGACTTCTCCTTGAAACGACTCCGTATGCTTCCTAGACCTTCCTTGAGTATTTTCCCACGTTCTCGGTATTGTGTGTGGAATGGAATGATTAGAAATCTTTGGAATTAGTGGGTATTTATAGGTCGGTATGGGTTACGGCATAACCAAAAGATGAGTTACGCCGTAACCTCCATAAATGCATTAGATTCGCTAGTTACGGCGTAACCTTATAAGTGGTTACGCGTAGTCTTCAATAATCTGGTTACGTCGTAAGTGATGCGATGAATTACGGCGTAAGTATTAGTGGCGTGGAACCTCTTTTGACCTAATGGAGTTACGTCGTAATCTTTGGAAGGAGTTACGCGTAACCTCTTGATGAGTTGGACTTGAGGTCACGCAATAGTTACTGGCGAATGTGAGACGAGTTACGCCGTAACCTCTTCAAAATAGGCATCTTGTGATAAATCCTTAGTAATGTTTCCATTTCCGCGTCTCTTTAGCTCCAATGCTCATAATTTACCCAAAGTGTAAAACAATGGAAAACAAGCGTAAATCCATATAAATGATATAAATAACGAGCATTAACGGAAATTGACACTTAATAATCGGGACTATTTGATGTTATCAATCACATAGTTGACTGACATCGATGAGATTGTATTTGAGACCATTGACATAAGCAATTCTAGAAAACTATTCCATTGCGGTTCTCGAACCATAACCTTCGATGGGACATGATGAGTTATCACCAAATACTACCTTGGGTCTGGTTCCTTTACATACTTGTGCAGATACTCCTTCACACCACCATGCTTCTTGAGCAACCACCTGCCTAGATGCCAAATAGGCTCCCTGGCGTGTCTCTACACAAGTAGTAAACCGAAAGTTTCTCTTAGTGACCCACTTGTTAGTGGGCTTGGGTCTCAAGGTCTCTTTGAATTTTGCAATCGACTCATGGTTGGTGGTTGAGTGCATTGTGCTACCACATGTTTTGCATTTAGAGGCGAGGAAGACTCGGTGATTTTGGGTTGTTTTGTACTTCTCCTTGCATGAATGATATTGTCATGTTGGGATGTCTCATGAGTTGGTTTCCACATATATCACGACATGTGTTCATGAGATAGTCATCTTGATGATGATCATTAAACCCACAGTGAGGGCAAAGAGGAAAGGTTTTGCTCTATTCTTGAGAGTCATTTTGGAGGATGAAGCATCGATGACCAACTTTGGTATAGTTTGCTTTCTTGTGAGCTTACATACTTCAAGTGGTCTCGCACTGTGATCATCCTTATTGCGGATCATGCAATAAAGGATTCTATAGCGGTTGTCGGTGGTATGACTAGTGTAATGACACACTCACAATTCCGCTTGGGTTTGTTGGTGGATTTTGACTTTGATGAGCTAGATGAGGTGACTTAGTTTCCTTGGTGAATCGGGGCTTTCTCGATGGAATCCATCTTTTACATCGACTTCCTCACAAGCTCGATAAGTTCTTGAATTTGGTCGACTTTAGTGGGACAGAGGATGTTGAAGTCTCAAGAGAGTAGATTCTTGTTGGATTTGTTTTGTTTGTCTTTGCGGGATGGTTCTACCAAGTCGGACCTTTCTTTTGGTGAGTGAGGATTGAATTTTAGAGGAGTAAGCTCGAGCTTGATCAAGCACCAAGAGGTTTCGTGGGTGGGCGGTGTTTGAGATTCCGCTTGGACTCGAAATGTGTTCGATACTCTTGGGCACATCGTGAGTCCTAGCATGCTCTTAAGAGCTTGGCTCTCGAGGTTCAAGAATCCTTCCGTAATCAAAATTTGGAAGCTTACTCTCGGGATTAACCCGTTCAATCCAATCACTTGGGTTTGGAGTTGTCGGCATATTGGTAATCATACCACCGCACACAAATGGTTTTGAACTTTGGTCTTTGTTGCAGAGTCGGGAGATGATTTTCACCTATGACTCTCTTTTTGCTCTTCGGGGCACCCATAGCATCAAAGACCCCGGATTCTTAGCGATCCAACTATCAAGAATATCTTGTTCCTTTTAAGTTCATCTTGAAGAGCCCGATTTCTCTTAACTAGTTCGGTGTTTTGAATTTGCAAAGTGACGACCTCGAAGCTTGGCTTGTTTTAAAATAAGCGAGTTCATCTCTACACTTGTTTAATTCAAAACTTAGCTTGTTGTATTTTGAAAAGAGATTTAATCTTT
Source organism: Chrysanthemum lavandulifolium (assembly GCA_022545495.1). NCBI lineage: Eukaryota > Viridiplantae > Streptophyta > Magnoliopsida > Asterales > Asteraceae > Chrysanthemum > Chrysanthemum lavandulifolium. The sequence continues at coordinate 87,571,504 of CM040242.1, forward strand.
GCTCTTCTACGAACTTAAGGTCAACATTAAGATAATTCATATAAGATTGCCAATCGAGTCATCATCCATAGAAAGTAAGATGTTTACCTTCTTCATAGTGATGTTGACCCATTCCCGTTCTCGGCATGATTCTTTCCAATGACTAGCTTGTCCTCTTCGAGAGGGCCATCGATTACCGACATGCACCATTTCATCATCGATGACATTGGCTCTTCATCCCGATCGAAGGTCTCGGCAACAAGGCCTTTGTTTTACCCCGCATAGATTGAACACTTTTTGTTGTTTAGAGGGATGGCCTCGAGCAATGCAAGCTTAGCTTTGACTTTCTTATACTTAGCTTCAAAATCAACAGCTTTGTTTTGATCATATTTGTTTTGAAAGTTTTGATGAGACCTGATAGATTTTGGTTGAAATTTGCTAAAGCACGAGGACCGATTTAATCTTGATGGTTTATAAGAGGTTGAAATTGTTTTTGAAAAGGTCTTTGCAAAATGACCTCTTTTGTGACACTTAAAGCATTCGGTGTCCTCATTTGCTTTGGCATTTGAAAACCTTTGTTTCTTTTTATAAACCTTCGAGAGTTAGCAAGGTGCCCTTTCACGAAATTCAGGTGTTCGGTCATTTAGGTACTCCTCACTTGATCTCTCATCGGGCTCATCATCGAATTTTCACGAAAATCTTGAACAACATTGTTAGAATAAAAAGCGGTTGATATTGGTGATGAGGTGGTGGTCAGGGACTTCTTGACTTCACGAGACTTCTTTAAGTCGGTATCGTCATTGATGAGGTTTTCCTCATAGACAAATTCCCATAAATTTCGGGAAGCTCAAGATTTTGGGTATGATTAGCATTCCTAAGTCCCTCGAAAGAAATTCAACCAGCTCGAGGAGATCATGACAAAACCAACATTGATTTCATGTTTGGACAACTTAACACCATCATTTGATAGTTCATTTAAAAGAGTTTTGTACCGGTGTAAGTTTGAGAGAGTTACGAGTCCTTAGCCACGAAGGTGTTATACTCAAGTTTCGGTCAATTATCCTGTTTTCCTTGGTATCGAGATGGTCCTTCATGACTATGAACTAGGTCATCCCAGGTTTGCTTAGGCTGTACTCGACTTATATCGAACTCCATAATATCGTCGGAAGACAAGATATTATGATACTTTGAGTCTTTGGTCCCTGGTTGACCACTCTCCTTTCATCACAGGTCCACCGAGCTTCGAGTTTGGGCAACCCTTGATCTTTCGGACAAATGGACCTTCATTTATACACTTGATATAATAAGGTTCCATCGATCAAATAGCAAAGCATTCGCTTTTTCATTTGTTGAATTTGCCAACTTCAAGTCTAGGGGCAACAAATTGAATAAGCTCCACCCTTTTATCGACTAGTTGGGGTACATCAATTTCGACCATTTAGGATCCTAATTTAAAACTTTTAGAGCGGCCTAAAAGCTAGTTTTATAATTAGCCTTGCTCGATACCACTTGTTGTTCCCGCTCACTATTGTTTAAAACAGTTTAAGTATATAAAGCGAGTTAATAGTGAACTAAGGCCGAAATTAATATAAGTAGAACACACAAAGTAATTTTCAACATCATATTCTTATTAGAAATAAATCAACAAAGAATACGTTACCCAAGTACTTGCGAATAGTACTTGGGATTGAAATGACAAAGTTGAGTGACTCCTCTCTAGCTGGGCTAAGTCTCGAGCACAACTCTTAGAGCTCACCGAGCTATCTCGGGAACTAAGTTGTATTTGGAGGAGTGAAAAGATGGCTGCGTGTGTGTGTTTTACAATTCACAAGCTTGATCTTTTCACTCCATCTCTTATGCTATTTATACATGTATGATATTTGACTCTTTCCTAAGTGACAACCGACATCATCTGAAGACAAAATCTTGATGTATTTTGTCTCATTTAAAGACTATTCTAGGTAAGAGACAAGACTACTTTCCTAAGTTCGATGATGACAGAGCACGATCTTTGCCATTAAGGAAAGTTGACTTTGGTTGATAAGAACTTCGTCTTATCGATTCAATCTTTTCCGCCTTGTCCCGCCTCTTTCTTGATCTTTCATCCTTCGCCTTCTACTTGATTTGTCTTGATGTAAGTAGTTGGAGAGAGTCTTAGGGATTGGTGAGTTATTGTCATCACCACCAATCCACCATCTTCTTCTTGACTCGCCTTCACCCTTTAAGTTCCGCCTGCGAGTGGAGAGACTTCTTCTTTGCCTCGTACTGAGTATCCTAAAGATGACTCACTGAGAGACTATGCACTCAGTGACCTGTTAATGTTTAACGGGCTAAAAACTTGGGCTATTTTCTATTCAAATCCTAGATTAAGGGGTTTGGGTATTTACTGAACCCAACACCAACATTTGGCCTACCCAGCAGTCCAGTACCGAGAACCACTTTCTCCATACTTCCTTGTTCAACATAAGCTCCACCGAATCTTCTACATCATGAAAATTCAGAAGTACCGAGAGCCCTCCAATATACACAATGTCCAACCCTCCAACCATGTTCTCGGATAACAAACTCTTCATGCACGTGAGCGTCTTCAAGTCAATAGCTCTACCAATCAACGCCTTTCCTCTAATCTCATGGTATGCTACAACATTATCCGGCACAATTATGGACCTGCAAACCGGCTCATCTTGAACACCTGGTTTCCCACCTGACTTCCCACTGAGGACGGCCCTAAAAGATAACCCAGATTGAGGATGAAATGCTTGCCCAAAACCTTTATTCTGCTGCTCCACTTTTTGTTTCTCTTGCCCCTTACCAAACTGCCTACCCTGGTTGTCTTGCTTCCTACCGGCTCGTTCCTCCGCCTCCTTTAACCCAATATTCTCTACTGCAAACTTGGCAACGTTTACTCTAAGTTTGCATTGCCCCATCTTGACTCCATTCGTCCTTTTTTCCAACTCCTGGACTTCTTTTATCTTTCTAAATGAAACGAAACCAAACCTTTTCCCCTCTTTGTCTTGTTTCTTGGCGATGTATGATCCAACAACCTCTCCATAATAGCCGAAGAACTCCGACACTTCCCAAAGAGTGCACCCGCTAGGATTATTAGACACAAAGAACTTGGTCACATCCCCCACCCCTTTTGCTTCCTTTTTATTGTTTTGTCTTCCTTTGTTCCGGCGAGCCGAAACGTCCTTCCACTCCTCCATGTAGAGAGAGTTTGTTAAGGTTTTATTAGTGTTAGAACTTTTTGACTTTTTCCTCAAACCATTACAACATTTAATTCAGCTTAACATAACAATTATGAGGGTTAAAGTGTAAGTTAAGTAAAAGTAGTGATAAAAGTTGACTCTTGGCAACATAGGTTTACTTCGTTATTCACAAGTGGGCATGCTTATGCTTTTGTGTATGTTCTTCATGTACTACGTATCATCTATAAAATTTGCCGGGGCTAGTCTCTTTTAGCCAAAATAAAGTAAGTTTTGGTTTTGAGAATTGATGTTACAGGAAAATACTCTCAAATAAAAACAAGATTAAGGAAATGTATGAACCATAAAAATACTCTCAAGTAAGTTTTGATCAATGATTCCTAGTTTCAAATGACAATCATTAATGGGCAGAAAGTATATTAAAGTTTAAAATTCTGAATGTATAATAGTACTTCACTTTTATATGAATTTAAACTGAAAATACTATAAAAAAAATAATTCAAATCTAGTAGTCAATCATTCCACAACCTTTAAAGATTCCACAAAGACAAACCAATAATGAACATAGTAGTGACTAGTCACCGCTGAGTATAATATACAAACAACATCAATAATACACATAAACATTCACTATTCTAGTGAATGATACATATTATAAAATCCAGTCTAATGGCTACCTCAAGCCGGCCTACACACTTGCTGAATCTTTACTACAAACCAAAGTTAGCATGATACATATCACGGAGTATAAAACATGATCCATTTCAAATCTATTAAAAAACCAAAGTTAGCATGTGAGGTTAGATAAAGTTTTGCATATTTGATCTAGATAGAAGGTACCTAAGTTACCCTTCAATCAAAGTTTTTAAGATCAGGATTTTATCTAGGATCATTTTCGTTTTTTGTAAAATTATGATCGTAAAATCGGATCGGAATTCTAAGATCCTACTATAGTGTTATTTTTTAATGATCTTTCTAATATTATTCAAATTTACAAATCATTATATATTATAAACACGAAATTATATGAATGTTTCATAAAAATGTTGTTATAAATTATGAATATGAAATATTTAAGAAAAATCACATGTTATTTTTTAAATTAAATAAAAATATAAACCATATTTTTGTAGTTTTTTAGTTTGCGGTTCGCGAAAAGTAAGATCGGATCGAAGTAGATCTTAAGATCTTATGGTCAAGATCGGGATCCAATAAAATCTTAAACTTGTTACACTGCAAAATAAATGACATTTAGTGACTGAAAAAAAGTGTCAGAAAAATCCAAAAATCAGTCACTAATGACCTTTTGGTCTTCTCCCACTGAAAGAAAAAGAGACACTAATGGAACCATCACTAAAAGTCTATCTTGACGCTTAATATCGGTCACAAAGATCTCGAAGATTTAATGTCGATATTATGTGTCACTATAGGTTCCGAAAGAAAAACATAAAATTATTCATTATTGACACAATTATTCGGTCACTAAAAGTCTCGAACAATCATTTTCCCATTACTCGCATTTTATATCTGATTTCTACTAAAACTCCACGTCGAATTGTAGCACGAACCAAGACAAAAATTCCAACATCGGATACTAAAGACCAAACAAATCTTTCTTTGGATTAACCATACACTAAACCAATAAAAGCAGTTCATGAGTCACTAGTTAAGTTTGACGAAGCGGAATACTTAACATAGTAGAAAAGGCCTCGTACTAGTAACTTACAAGAACTATAATTTGGACGTCTTGGTCTATGAACTCGGGGATAGTGCTGACAAGAATATCGAACCTTTTGCTCTTCAAGCCTACCTATAAATCCTATGACCGGATGTTCTCATCCACAGCAACCCAACTTCCGCTTGAAGAGCTTCTTTTATAAGCGGCTTTGCACTCATTACGGTGGTATCATCATATTTGACACTAGTAATAAATGTTATCTTGGTATGTTAGTGTTACGTCTTACTCCCATATCATTGTCTCTTATATATGGACCGGTAGGAAACCACATTAGTTCAATAATCTCGGTACCTATTGGACAAAGACTTGAACTCACAATCTCGGTATAGTTCAATAATCTCAAGACCTATTGGACAAATGGAGCACTAGTGATCTACTTAGTATAGTTCAATAATCTCGGTACCTATTCATGGTGTGATTACGAAAACTATCTCTCTTGGTTTGCTACCTATGGACAATGATAAGAAGGCATCGTGTTCGTCTTTGTCCAATAATCTACATTGTATGTGTCCGCTAAGTCCCTAATTAACTATGTATTACCATATACCGACAAATGGTACTAGCCTTGGCAATTGCTACCAAACTAACCTCGAGCAGGATCACCAAGTTTAGCCTATAAGAACGATGAAAGAAAGAGCTAACACTCCCTTAACGAACAAAGACTAAGAGCTAACAATAACAAAATTTTATGTAATATCCTATTGTTCACATTGAATAAGCATTTGATAATTAGATGTAACCGGTGATCTTTGAATCCAAAATGATTTAGGATTAATCTTTGTCCAAACTTTTCACAGCTACCTATTATTAGATGAACTTGATATCCACGTTATATATTTATTAATGTAGCTATCTACCTTTCTATCTATCTATATTTGACGAACTTGATATCAACATGTTAAGCAACATCTCTTCTCCAATATATTATCATTCGAAAACAAAACACTTAACACTTATTGCCAAACGATCTTTCAATTTTATACGCCAACGCTAAATGCTACTTCAAGTAGCTTTTCACAAAAACTAAACGCTAAATGCTCAATACTAAATGCTTAATGCTCCTAAATTCAGCTCGAAATACTTAATGCTCATCGCTAAATGCTTAAACTATACAAATTAAACATCGAGATTAAACTAACAAATTCGACTCAAAATAAGCTCGAATCGATTCATAATTGAAAGGTCAATTCATTCAAAATAAGCTCGAATTAAGCGACTATCGGATCGGTGTAAATGAAACCCTAATTAGAGAAATAATACCTTCGGCAACGGTGATATGACCGGAGAAGATTACCGGAGATGGTGAGATAACCAGAGAAGATTACCGGAGATGGTGAGATAACCGGAGAAGATTAACGAAGATGGTGATATGACCGGAGATGGTGAGATAACTTCCGGTGACGGTGATGGTGGCCGGATGTGAAGGTGTTGATAGCCGGAGAGAGAGAGAAGGTGAAGGTGAAGGTGAAGGTAGATTTTGTTCACCAGGATTATTAGATCGATTTTGAAGGTATCGAGGAATGAATTGAACTTTGACTTTTTTAATTAGATGGAATCATGGAAAGACTAAAATGGTGTTTTATTGACTCTTTTACACTTCATTCACAATAGGTTTCAGACACTAAATGGCATTTATTTTGTAGTGTTAAGAACCTACGTAGGATCCGGATCATTTTTTCTTTGTTAAATCGTAAAATCATAAGATCCTAAGATCAGGATCGAGAACTTAACAACAATGTCTTCAATAAAACCATAAGCAATCTAGAGAAGGTACATGGCATTTGACAGTACTAACAATCATCAGATTTTATAAAGAACAAACATGTTGTTTGGTCTAGCGGTATCAAAGATGAGTATTTAGCATTACTTAGACGAAGACTATTTTGAGTTTAACAAGGATAGGAAAAAAAAAAAAAAAAAAAAAAGGATTCTAATCAAACCGCAAACACCAAGGCTGTGTTTGGCATAAGGCTTTCCGAGGTTTATCAGGGCTTGAGCTTTTAAAATAAGCCGACTTATAAAATAAGTCTTGTTTGTCACACATATTTATGGAGATTTATGGATTATAAAATAACTCATAAGCCTCAATAAGCCCAAGCTCATAGAAAGGAGCTTATAAAGGCTTATGGCTAGTTAAATTACTAAAACACCTTTAAAAATTAATGAATTATCACGTAAAAGCTGCAATTATATGTGATTTTAATTTGATCTATTTTTATTTGATTTTACATTAATAAGCTTGAGCTCCAACTAATTCGGCAAACATATTTATAAAAATATAAGCTCCAGCTCTCGGCTTATAATATAAGCCCTAACCCCAACCCAGCTTCGGCTCCAGCCCATTGCGCCAAACATACCCCAAATCTTGATTCTTCACTAGGATTAGCGGTGGTAATTTCTGACCAAACCTGAAACCGACACAAAAATTTTAACAGGTTCGGGTTGAGTAAAAATAGATTTCGGGTCGGGTTTGGGTCGACCTATCTAACCCATTTATTAAACAGGTCAAGTTCGGGTTGAGAATAAATTAAATAGGTCAAGTGCGGGTTATTTATAAACAGGTTAGGGTTGGCATAGCTGACCTGATTATTTATATGGGTCAGGTTCGGGTAAGGATTTTCTGACCCACCAACCTGTCAACCCGAACTCGTCAACCCGAACCCGACCCGAATTGCCACCCTAGGATGGTTCAAGGTTGTAAATTATTCTAAAACATTTTGTTTGCTTATACCTGTAACAACCTAAAATCTGAAATATCATTTGAGCATATGATTCGAATATAACCTAAAGTTTAGACTATACGTTATGATTAAAATTACAAATACGAAATTTATAACCTAAGTTACAATTAATTCGGCACAACCTTTAAGTCTTTTGGAATATCACACGTTACACAAGTCCTATAAGGGTCCGGTTTTATTTAAAACTTGTACACTAATTAACTTATGATATAGTGATAATAATATTTGAAATATGAAAAATATTTGGTCCTCCTATATCCCAAAAGAATCGGCATATTTCAGCCTTACACTCCCCCATCCGTTTTTCCTTTTAAACCGTATATCTCACCTTTACTTCTCACACTAAACCCTAACACAAATATAAGAGGCGGCATCCATTTTCTCCAAGAAATCAGAAGGTACGAGGTCCTATCTAAGGTGGTTATCAGATTCATGGGTGATCATGGTTGGTGATCGATTGGTGTTGTTTCATTTGGTTTGAATCGTGGGTTTTTAGTTTGGTTCTTTTTTTCTTATTTGATCCGTTTGAATCCGACCAAGAGGTATCCCTTAATCGTTTTGTTTTTTTTTTGGCTATAATGTATGAAGTATATAAAACATATAAAACCTGAACCTTACCTAATATACTCATTTATATGAACATTCGAACTTGAAATAGATGTCACATAAAATCATAAAACGTATAACCATAAATGTGTGTGTGTCGTATGGTATTTTATTTGTTTGATCCTTTTTTATTCTTATGAGGTACATTAGTGTGGGTATTTGATGTATTTAATCAGCCTAAAATATATGAAATTGACCATATATGAATCGGGTTAAAAGATAAAAGGAATTAGGGTTTAAGTGTCATTGTTTTGAACATGACAGATTTGTAAGCTGAATTTGTGTGCATTATAAAATGAGTTTGATAAATGTTTGATTCTGGATTTTTATATGTAAACCTAGTTTAATGTCTAGTTTAAGTTTTTCAATTGATTTAGAATGAATTGGAGTTGTAATGAGCATGTTTGTGAATTTTATGGGATCATGTGTCAAATCTAAATTCTGGGAACTTAAACTCAGTCGATGTTTTTTATTTTTTATTTTCAAACCACAAGGCGTTGAGAGCTCTCATTTTACAAAGATAATATTTAAGTTATGTGTGACTTCCTGGAATTTTCTTAGCTTTTTCTGAAGGGTCTAAATAGGGTAAATAAATATACACTTTCGGGGTGTACCTGCAGTTAACTTTCTAGACATGTTTGGATAAATGAGTTTTGGAATGGTGTTTACACTTGATAATAAAATTTGTAAAAATTCATGTAAGCTCATAAGACATATAGGTACATGTGTAAAATATTGTGGCTTCTGAATAAGAGTCTAATTATGGTCTAAAAATTCGTAAAATAAAGGCAGAAACATACTAAAATCATAAATTTGCTACGAAGCTAAGGGTTTTGTGATTTCATATCATTTTATATGTTTGGACTTTAAAATATACCTAAATGATAATTATGATATTTTGGTCATATGTTAACCTAATTTCGATGACGAAACCCTAAGTTGATTAATTATGAAATGTAACTCAAAGTTACTAAATATGGAAAGTTACTAAATATAGAAAGTTTCTAAACTTATAAAATGAGCCTATAACTATAAGCACTAAACTAAATATGGAAAGAAACCCTCATTACGTAATCCAGATAACTATAAGCACTAAACTTATAAAATGAGCCTATAAGTAATACGTGATAATTAATTCATGTAGATTCTCTGAGGAGGGAGTAGCTTCTGTTTCCGTGTGCTTTCCTGGTTATTTGCATTTGATTTGTTGAGGTACAGATATTCTACCTTTTCTCAGTAAAGGTTTCTCACGACTCTTGATCCTTGACTTCGATTCATTTGCTTTGATATGATTCCGTTTGATGTGATTCTGTTTGATATGATCCGTTTGATATGATTCAGTTTGCTATCCATTTTGTTATGGTATTAAGTATGCTATATCATTTAATATGAGATTTTGTTCAGTTTGATATGCTTTGTTGATTATGCTATGATTGCTATGTTATGATTATGGATAGCTTTGCTTTGATTTATTCTGTTTTGTTCTGTTGCCTGAGCTAACTAGTCATGGAGGTACCATGACCATGTCATTAAGGCACCAATGGCATGGCACTTTATGTGGAGGCGTGATTGATCTACGACATTCCCTTCTTTTCTGTTATATGATTATTTGCGCACATGGCCATTCTGTTATATATATATGCATAGTCTCGTACTTGCATATGTATTCTGTTTTGCAGGGAGCGTATGGATGCATCATAGGTATATGTTTTGTTTGGATATGATATGACTTAGTGATTGTTTTGTGCGTGTCATGCACCCCATTTCACTTCTGGTACCTGAGAGGTCTGCCCTCCTTGTACACTTATGCTATGACAGGATTATGTGACTAAGCACGTGGCATGCTTTCTGAGCTCATGGGCATTTCTGTTTGATATTATGATTATAATTCTCTATTTGACTTCTAGACTTCATTATGATCTCCTTATGGTTCACTATGCTTTGCTCCTTTTGATTATATGATACTTTGTACAGGAGATTCATTTGTTCCGTTTCGTATATTCATTTGATTTAGTTATTTGTTTCGCTATATCTGTTCCCTGGGCTTTTTAAGCTCAGCCGCGTTTTCTTTCTTTGCGGCAGGTAATAAGCGGGGCGTTGGGCATGAGTGATGAGATTAGGATTTTAGAAGACCTACCATGATTTAAATTCCCATTGTTTCTGGATTATGTTTAGACTTATGTTTCTGGATATTTTGGTTCATTTCATTTCAGTTCAGATCATTTTAGACTTGGTTTGGATTATGTTATCGTTTGGAAGTCATGATGTTTCTTGACTTTTCTTTATTTATTATAAGTCTCCTGCTTGCGTATTATGCTATGTATGACACCATAATGTGACATTTTGACCCTTGCCGAGTTGGGGTGTTACAATGCCATTTATGTCATTCTTCATTATATTGTCTATTTTACAGTTTTGATTTCCTTTTATAATCATGATAATAGAAATTTGTTATCTTTAAATTCTTTTTGATGAAAAAAGACCCCTAATATAGAATTGGGTAAAATTGGGTCAATTGTAAGCGAAGGAACGCGGGCCGGGAAATTGAAAACCTGTGTAATCGTGTTTGAGTATGGTGTAAATGTGGTGAGTTCTGTGAACAGTGGACATTTTGGACCCAAAGCAACCCAAGAAGAAGATTCTTAGGATGTCCAAATTATAAGGTATAATGAAACTATGAAATATTTGATATAATCGTAACTAATATATGACGATATCTTTCATTGATCTAGGCTGCAAAAACTGTGATTTCTTTCATCGGTGGGATCAAGATGTATCTGCAAACTATTACAAAGCAAGAATTGTGGAATTACAAAAGAAGATGAAGCAAGAAATTGATTTTGAAAAAAAGAACATGAAAATGAAAGAAGAAATTAGGATGTTGAAGTCAAAAACTTATTCTACCTTGGCATTATGTATGTCTTGATAAGGATTATATATGTTATTGGTTTTTAAGGTGTAAGATGTAGAATGTTAAGATGTTTGTTGTTTGAGTAATGAATATGATGTTTTGTGTAATGAATTGTGGCAGTTTGAGTAATGAAAGAAAGTGTATATGTTTTCATTGAATTATATACCAACCAATATCAATAAACACCAAACCAATTAACAACATTGAAAAGTTAAAAAGTGTAGACACCAAACCAGTAAGCAATATTGAAATGTTAAAACGTGTAGAACTTTATAATTTAGATTAGATATGAAACTACATTGTCAACATGGGCTTACATACCAAAAGATTGGCTTGACAGCAAACTACAATGTCGAAATATGCCCAAAGCCTAGAAAAGACAGTATAAAAGACCAAATTACCCTAACCTTACAAAAAAAGAAAGGTTGTTTCTAGTGTAGTGCCTTCACCTTTAACAATTGGCATAGGTCTTTTGTTCCAATTCCTTAGCACTAATCTATGAGATACTCTTTTTGTCCTCGCTCTTTCTCGTGCAACCTTCTTCTCCTCATCCTTTCTAGTGTAACTTCAGCTTGCTCTTCCTCAGCCTGCACTTCCACTCCATCATCATACTGTAAATCGACTCCATCAACCTCCATTTGATCATCCTCCACTCCATCATCTTGTAAATCCACTCCATCATCCTAAAACTCCATTCCATTGTCCTGAAAATCCACTCCATCAACCTCAACTCCATCATCATGCACTTCATTTTCTTCTTCATTTATCACTTCAACTCCAATTAACTCAGTCTACGAGATCTGCATCTAAAATGTTTCCTACTTCAACATTTTTAAATTCAATGTGTACATCAACAAATTCTTCATTGAATTGATGTTGCTACATAATCAAAACCATTGTGTATCAACTGAGTCTTTTACTAACAAAATCAATATTTTGGGGTTTTCACTTACATCTACACAACTTGGTTGCTTGGGTCCTGCACCACCTTGGTTGCTTAGTTCTGCATCATTGTTGTTTCGTCCTGCACCACCATTCTTGCTTGGGCCTGCACCACCTTTCTTGCTTGGTCCTGATTCGTTACTTGGCCTAGTCTTTCTTTTTCAATTACTTGGGACTCTATCATTAACAGGATCCTCAACCAGTGGCCTACCTTTCTTCATTGGAATATTCTCAAGAGGAGAAGCCTTTTCATTTGTGCACGTAATAAAATTATGATCTCTCTGGTGGAGCTTCTTTCAAGTTGTGAACTTAGGAGCTTTAGCAACGTGCTTCCTCAATTCAATCTTATCTTTTATGGTGGGCCCTCCTGGCATTCTTCTTTCTTTAGATGGAAGACATTTGATACCTAATATACCATTCCCAGTTTCATCATGTAAGTCAAAATCTTTACTCAAATACCTTAGAAATCATTCCCAATTCTCTGTTGTGGAAAACCCAGAAGGGGGGTTAAATAGTTTACCGATTAAAAACTTTGTTTTGAAACTTATTTAAAGATCAATTGATATTGATCTTAGATATGTTAGTGAATAATAATCAACAATATATAAAGAGTAGATAAGGAAAGAAACAATCAAACCACAACAAGTTGTTTATAGTGGTTCGGTCTACAAGGACTCTTTTTCCTTGCCCTACTCCACTCCCCGAATCTCACACTCGAGAGTTTAACTTCACTAGTCAACAAGCTCCTTTCCGACACTAAGCTAGATGTCGAGTTCTTTTCAAGGGTAAAACCACTCCCACACACAATGTATTTTAAGGACTAAAATACTAACCACTAACACTCACAAGATTATGATTGTTTGGTACAATAATGATGTATGAATCAACACAAGATCATACAACAACAAACAAACAAGACTTTCAACTTCTTGTTGAAGCTTGAATGTGCCTTGATCTTCTTTGCTACAAAAGAGATCACTAATATGATATGAAACTGAGTTAGAAATGTTAGAGAGAAGGAATGTATGAGAATATGATAGAAAGGGATGAAAAACAACTTGGTTTGGCTTTGCTATTTATAGCCAAAAAGATCAGCAAGCACCACGGACCACGTAGGAATGGCAATGGGGCGGGTTTGGGGCGGGGCGGCCATCCCCATCCCCAAACTCGATTACAAAAATCATCCCCAAACCCGCCCCAATCCCCATTGGGGATCTTATCGGGGCGCCCCATTAGGGCGAGACGCTCCCCCAAACCCGCCCCATTCCCCATTGGGGTCTTATCAGGTTTTCTTTTTTGAGCCCGATCCTCCATCATACCCATGCCTTTCCCCATTTATTCTTATTTTTACGCTATTAACAATATGATTATATGGAATAATTTAAAGAAATCGAGAACCCATTAATAATATATTAGGCATTGGAATAAATCACAACTTTTTTAGAATATTCACAAAACAATATTTTATGATCACACATTGAAAAATTACAATGATAAAAATTAACAAAATTAGAGAATTATATTTAGTACATAAAATACTAGCACAATATTTAAGGTGTATAGATATATGTATATGTATATATATATGTTTCATGGCGGGCGGGGATAGTGTGCCCAGGTCCCGCCCAAACCCGATAAGAATCTCGTTAAGGCCCCAAACCCGCCTCAAACCGAAAAGCATGCCCGCCCCACCCCAATAAGTTCGGGTTTCAGGTTTTGTTGGGTTTTAGGTTCCTTGGATGATGAATTACTTTAAGTAATGGAACCACGGACAAGCTTGAAGATAACCACGGATCAAGAAGTGTAACCACCGATGAAGATAACCGCGACTAGTAGTATTGGGTAACCACCGATAGTATATTGTAAGCACCGCTAGTTTTCTATAGTCGGTTAGTTTATTGTATCGATAAATATGGAAAAGATATTTATCTTGTAGGTTACGTATTGTATATTGTATAGGACTCCTTAGCCTATAAAAGGAGGTCCTAGGCTAGGTTAGATAGGCGTATGTTTTATATCTAAGGTTGATACACTTCAAGGTTGCAAAACCCTAATCTTGTAAGAGTATTCGATTAATAAATAATATTGAGGTGTTGAATGTTAATTGTTCTTCTTCTTAAGATCAAGTGTTAAATTCGCGTAATACTTGATAAGCTTTTGTTACAAGTCGGTTTCTATATTAGATCGTTTGCTCAACTGGGATCAACAAGTGGTATCGAGCTTGTGATCTAGAAACTGTTATCAAGAAGAAGTCTCATTAATTTGTACTCAAGGAAGTTAAGATGTCTCAAGAAACTCATATGGTGGCGCTTCTAAGGTTCCCATGCTCAAACATGGTGAATATCAACCGGAGGATTCGAATGAGGCAATACATTCGCATGATTGATTATGCTCTATGGGATGTTGTTGAAAAGGAGACTCTCTTCCTTTGAAGGGTGAGGATGGTAAGGAGATTGCTATTATGAGTGAACCTGATAAAGCTAAGAGGAAGATGGAGATCAAAGCTCACAGTATTCTCTCCATGGGAATACCTAATGAGTTTGCATTAGATTTTGATCAGTATGAGTCGACTAAAGAACTATTGGATGCTCTTGAATTAAGGTTTCTTGGTAATGAAGCTACCAAAAGTCAAGGATGAACATGCTTAAGCATCGGTTTGAAACCTTCACCGCTTCAAAGTGGAGAAAAGATTGATGGCACATACAATAGGCTTCAAAACTCATAAGTCAATCAAGGAAGTGGGTTACAAGTTTCTTCAAGAAGATATTAATTTGAAATTCATAAGGAGCTTATCATCGATTGGGCTATTCATACTATTGTGTGGAGAAACAAGGCGGACTTTGCTACAATGACTCTAGACAATCTCTTCAATAACTTGAAGGTCTATGAGTCCGAGAATACCTTTCTAACTCGTCTTCGTCTAATCAAAACATTGCTTTTGTATCCACAAATCACAAAAGCTCACAAGATGTATCCATCGCCTATGGTATAACCACGGCTATTGCAAACAATACCACTTGTTAGTGATAATGTCGGTGATGGTGCAATACGTGCTTTTCGGTGATTTAACTACTAGTGTTCTTGTCTTTGAATCAAGATCCGGATGAAATTGATCACGATGATCTTGAAGAGATTAATCTTCAATGGCAAATGGCAATGTTGACTCTTCAAGCAAGGAAGTTTCGAGGAGGACCGGAAGGCAGTTAAGTATGATGGTCAAAGGAGAGTGGATTCGACAAAAGCAAGATGGAGTGCTTTAGCGCAAGAAGAAAGGTCATTTTGCTAGGGAATGTCGAGCTCTAAAAGACTTGAGGGTATTAAGAAGACAACGAAGAGCCTACTATTTCTTGACTTTGGTTGCTCGGGATGGACTTGGTGATTATGATTGGGTGATCAGTTGAAGAAGGTCCAAATGCAGCTTTTTCTTGCTAGTGAAGCTTCAAAAGAGCATAACTTTGCTCTAATGGCCTATGCTTCATCTTGGTTCGATTCGAGGTATCAATGATTCTAAAACATCTACTTGTTCTTTTAAATCATGTCTCGATAACTTATAGTCTCAAAAGGCTATCACCGAGTTTGAGAAAAGAAGTAGAGATTGACTCTAGATAACTTAGGATATAAAGTTGGATTAGAGGGTGTGGAAGAGAGCTAAAATTCGTATTAAATGTGAATTTGAGTATGTAAAAGATCAATATACTAGGTGGTGAAATTGATCTTAAAAACAGAGATTAAAATGCTTAAAGATAAACTAGCGAGCGAAATTGTAAAAGTTCGAGCCCTAGAGGAAAAAGAAAAACATGTTGTTAGAGTTGCTAAATACAATATGCTTATGATCTTGTCTGAAACCAATTGGCCAAAAACTGTTTAGAGATGGTACCGGTTTAGGATACAATGATATGCCACCACCCCTTTAATGAAACATGCACCACCGCTTAAAGAATCATCATTTAGTAGTGAATTCGGTTTTAATAAACACGTTGAAGAAGTAAATAAGACCAATTACCTAAGATAAGTTCGATAAGTTATCTGGTGCTCCCATAATTGAAGATTGGGAATCGATTCGAGGATGTTAGAACTGAATCAACTAAGTGCGAAAAGATAGAGCCGCTTAAGAAAGTTGATTCTAAGCAAGTCAACCTTGTACCTAGATTTGGAGCTAAAGTTACCAAGAAATTTGTGAGTACGGAAATTCCTAGGAAGCAGATGAAACAATATAAACCTAGGGGTAATCAACGAAGCTTAAATGGTCTTATTTCTAACAGATTAGGTGATGAGTTTCAATGTGTTAATAAGGCTTGTTTTGTGTGGTAGTTTTGAACACTTACGTAGAAATTGTCATAAAAGCAGACCACAAGTTTGGAATCATTGGAGGAGGTAAATCATAAAACTTTTCAAGAAAAACAAATCCTCATCCTAACAAGAACATGATTCCAAGAGCAAGGTCTTGATGAGAAATGGGAATACAAAATCTATTGTCACCGCTTCACCTAAATGGGTTCCAACCATCGCTAAGCAAAATGTAAACACGGCTAAGCAAAGTGTCAAACCACCGATAAGCCAAATATCACCACCGATTCAAAAGAAGTTTTAAAATTCCTAAGGTGATAACGATACGTTGGTTGGAAATCATTTTATCTTTCATAAGGCCTCGATAAGTTGGCAATGGAAGCCTAAGACAAAGGTTTTACCATATGTCAATTGTGCATCAATGGACCTAACAAAATTTGAATATTTTGATGCACAGGCGGACTCCAAGTCGATCTTGACTTGGGTCCACAAGAGAACTAATTTGTGTAATCTTATGTGGGGGCAATCTTCAAACCGAGCTAAAAGATAAAGGAGTTTTGATAGTGGTTGCTCGGGCACATGACTTGGGATGGAAGTAATTTGGAAGATTTTGAAGCTTATGATGGAGGATATGTGGCATTTGGCAATGATCCAAGGGAGGAAAGATACTTGGCGGAGGAACAATCGAGCAGGGAAGCTAGACTTTGAAAAGGTCTATTTGGTGCGAGGACTAAAGTACAATTTATTCGATGTTTCTCAAATGTGTGATAAGAAAAACTAGGTACTTTTGGGAAACGGGTGTGTGGTGTTATCTCCACGAGTTTAAGATGCACGATGAAAGTTTATACAACTTAGGGTACCTAGGAAGGAAAATATATATTGTTTGATCTTAAAATGTTCTTCCTAATAGGTCCTTATGTTTGTTTGCTAAAGCATCCATTGATGAGTCAAAATTGTGGCATAGAAGGCTAGGTCATCTAAATTACAAAACAATCAATAAACCGGTAAAGGAAACTTAGTGAGAGGTTACCTTCAAAGGTTTTGAGTGTAAGGAACTGTGTGGCCTGTCAAAAGGAAAACAACATAGAGCTTCTTGTAAGACCAAAGCGTAAACACCATAACACAACCATTGCTTATGCTTCATATGGACTTATTTGGACCAACCTTTGTTAGAAGCTTGAACCATAAGCGATGATTGCCTAGTTATCATCGATGATTATAGTAGATTTTCTTGGGTATACTTTTGGCTACTAAGAGTGAGACTAGTGAGATTCTTAAGAGTTTCATTACTAAGATAGAAAATCTAGTAAGTCATAAGGTCAAAGTCATCGATGTGATAATGGGCCGAGTTTAAAATGATGTGATGAATCGGTTTGTGTAGCTAAAGGTATTGAAAGACGGTTTAGTGTTGCTAGAACACCATAACAAAATGGTGTGGTGAGAGGAAAAATAGAACACTAATTGAGGTCGCTAGGACTATGTTGTCGAATCTAAGTTACCAACTACCTTTTGAAATTGGTGGGAATTGCATGTTATGTGCAAAAGCAGTAAGGTAGTGAAGCCTCATAACAAGACCCCTATGAGCTATTACATGGTAGGAAGCCAATGATTGCATTCCTAAAACCTTTTGGGTGTCCTGTTACCATTTTGAATACCATAGACTACTAGGCAAGTTTCAAGAGAAAGGATGATGGATACTTTTAGGCTATTCCACTAATAGCAAAGCCTTTAGAGTATACAATAGAGGACTAGAATTGTTGAAGAGAACCTACATGTTCAATTCGGTGAAAAGACTCCTAGTGTTGAGACCAAAGGACCAGACCGGCTGTTTAACATTGATATGCTAACCAAATCTATGAATTATGAGCCTATCATTGCGTGAACTTCCACTAATGATGCGGGTATACAAAAGGATTCTCAAGTAGATAAATCTTCAAAGGAAGTCGATTCTCCAACGAGTTCTATTTGGTTGAAAAGTGGAAAGTCGGTTCTGTTCCTTCCATCATTCACAAGCAAGGTCCCTCGGTGATGATGTACTAAATCTTCGAAGCAAAGTTGATCATCATCAAGATAAGGATGAGTTGTTGTCGATAACTCGGTGTCGATGAAGAAATTGAAAAGAAGAAAAGCGATGCGCAAGCATCGATAAGCCTACTATAAGTCTTGATGGCCATCCGTAATGCTTGACAAGCCATCTTCTACCACCGATAGTTCAAGTGCAATTCCGGCTACAAGCAATCGATGATAGTACTTTCTTTGGACCTTATCCAAAGCCACTATTTGGTGATGAGGAGTATCCACATGATCCTAATATGCCCGACTTGATAGAGATGGATACTCCTACTGATGATGAAGACATGGATGAATTCTTCAATGCTAATTTGACTAATTTGGACACTTATAAATGAAAGTCCAATTACTTCTACGAATTCACAAGATTCATCCCAAGGAACAGATTCTTGGAAATTTGAATACTCAGTTCAAACAAGAAGGGGGTAAAGAATCTGAACCCTTTCACGAACATGGGTTCTTTGCAAGATCTCTTCACAAAAGAAACAAATATAAAGATCTGCAAAATTGCTTGTTTGCTTGTTTTCTGTCTCAAAAGGAGCCCAAGAGAATAGAAGAAGCTTTATGAAGAAGGATGGGTAGAATCAATGCAAGAGGAGCTTCTTCGGTTCAAACTTCAAGTTTGGACATTGGTTGATCTTCCAAATGGGAAGAGGGCTATTGGAACTAAATGGGTTTTCGAAACAAAAGGGATGAAAGAGGAATTGTAGTGAGGAACAAGTCAAGATTGGTTGCTCAAGGATACACATAAACCGAAGGTTTGGACTATGATGAAGTATTTGCACAGTTGCAAGGATAGAGGCTATACGATTGTTTTGGCTTATGCTTCATTCAAGAATTTTGTTGTGTATCAAATGGATGTTAAAAGTGCATTTTATATGGCACTATTGATGAGGAGGTATATGTTTGTCAACATCCTGGTTTTGAGGATCCCGATCATCCCGACAAGGTTTACTGGTGAGGAAGGCTATGTATGGTACATCGGGCTCTAGGGCATGGTACGAATGCCTATCTACTTATTTGATGGACAATGGATTTAAAAGAGGATGATTGATAAAACTTTGTTCATTAGAAAGCACAAAGATGATATTTTACTTGGTTCAGTTTATGTAGATGACATCATCTTTGGGTCTACTAACAAGGAGCTATCAGAGATTTTGAAAACTTATGCATGATAAGTTTCGAGATGAGTTCTATGGAGAACTCACTTTCTTTTAGGGCTCTGAGTTCAATAAAGGACTGATGGTATTTTCATTAGTCAAGACAAGTATGTAGCGAGATGTGTTGAAGAAATTTGGGTTTCAAGATGTAAAAAGTGCAAGTACACCTATGGAGACTCAAAAACCTATGCTACCAGATGATGGAAGTCCCAAAGTTGATTTGAAGTTGTACAGATCCATGATTGGATCTTTGATGTATCTGACTGCATCTAGGCCAGACATTATGTTCTCAGTATGTGTGTGTGCAAGATTTCAAGTAACACCCAATACCTCACACATGAATGCTGTTAAGAGGATCTTTAGGTATTTGAAAGGTCATCCTAAATTGGGCCTTTGGTACTCTAAGGATTCTCCTTTTGATTTGGTGGCCTACACTGACAGTGACTATGCTGGAGCTAGTCTGGATAGGAAGTCTACCACTGGAGGATGTCAGTTCTTGGGAAGCAGACTAATTTCTTGGCAGTGTAAGAAGCAAACTATTGTGGCTAATTCTACAACTGAGGCTGAATATGTGGTCTTTGCTAGTTCTTGTGGTCAAGTTCTATGGATTCGAGAATCAATTCTTTGGATTTTGGGTACAATTTATGCATACTAAGATTTACATTGATAATAACGATACAATTTGCATTATCAAAAATCTGTTTACATTCTAGAACTAAACATATTGAGATAAGACATCACTTTATTAGAGATTGTAATTAGAAAAGGTTGATTCAAATGGTAAAAATCCATACTGATTTCAATGTTGTTGATCTTCTCACAAAAGCTTTTGATGTGGGAAGGTTTCAGTATCTTGTTGTTAATATTGGAATGATAATTCTCTAAAACTCTCAATTTGTTTTGTATAAGTTTGTGAAAGTATTGGACTGTTATTATGTAATCTTAGTATTGTCGCTTGTTTCTTTTATATCCTTGACGGTGTTGTTTCTAAAGGTTTATATCCATGATAGAATTGATCATCCATCGCTAGTTGTTTTGTGTTTCCACCAACCATTGTGCGGAAAATGCTAAATCATTATAGAGATGCAAGAATCTTGAAATTACATTGTTCATTCAACAAAATGTTTACGACTACGACTTACAATGTAACTTCAAGTGCTAATTAAAGACTACATCTATACATGGTTTCTACTACTACTATCCTTGCGATATCGTTTGAATCTCGGATATGCATTTATCATATGCAAACGAAGCGACTAAGGATCAAAATGGAAAGGATGGATTGATGAAAATGAAGAAGTCGGGCGATTGTGGCGAGATAGATGGATGATATGATATTCTTCTTGTGCTCCATCTTCTCTTACCACCATTCAAAGAACTTACTCCATCTTCCTTTTCCCTTCACAGTTACGATATGTGAAGAAGCACCATGACTTGGTGTTTAAGACCAAGAACCACCTCTCTGTCACTAGGGGTGGTGGGTTTCTTGCTCGAGGTCTTGGTTGGGGTTAGAAGATGAAGGTTTGGGTTTGAAGTCCTCTTCTTAGAAGAGTCATCAGAATCTTCAGAAGCATCACTTGGATTCACCACACTATCATCTTCAGATGATGGAAGAAATGGAGATTTTCTTGGTCTTAGTTCTAGTGGAGGAAAATAAGTTAGCCATGGGTTTCCATCTTCACTTGATGATGAAGAGGATGAGGAGGTGGTTAGATCAACCACTTCTGGTTTGTTCCAACTAGGGTTCCACATTTTTGATTGATTGGGGATTTTGGAGAAATTAGGGTTTTTATCTCTTGATTGGTTTGGGCGTTATATGCTATTTGGGTGCTTTTTATAAGTGAGGATTAGGGTTACTGAAGTAACTAAGGGGCAGGTTTAATGTGGTTGGAAAGTTAATGAGGTTCTTGGGGATTGGACTGAGATATATTCTAGAAGTTGACTATGTTGACTTTACTATTCTAACCTCGGATAGGTTGTTTGTAACCACTTCTGGCTATTACTAACCACTGACAGCTATACTCTTTGTCTTTGTGTTTGTTTTGTGTAGTCTTGCAGGAAAGAAGGATGTGTGTGCATAAGGAGCTAGTGTGTTTGCTGCTTATGTTTGTGTTTAAAAAAAAAAAAAAAAAAAAAAAAAAAAAGGTTTTTGTGTAATTTGATGGTTTTTGTGTAATCCTTCATATCTTGTGAGATCACTTTTCAAGAGGCATGGATTTGCTTGCTCTAATTTGGATCTGTTGGAGAGGTGCCTATCTGTATCCACTGAAGGTGTGTTACAACTGCGGACAGTTGTTGTGAACAACGGATAGTATGTTACTCTGTTTTGCTACTTCAGGGGTTGTTTTGACACTTTGGAAAAAGTATATATATCACTTCCAAAACTCACGGATGGATCACTTTCAATTGCAAATATTCTAAAACCCTAATCACTTTGGTTGTTTTCTTCACAAACCCACTTTCTTCATATCCATCACAATGGCTGAGATATACTCCACTTCACATAATCTTGTTGCTATTCTCACCAAAGATGCTCGCTCTGAAGGGTTTCATCAAATGATTGATTTTCTTGTTCATAGTCCCATTCACTTTGCTTTAACGGTTGAACCTACCATTTTTAAAGCCTATATACGACAGTTTTGGAAGAATGCTAAAATTGAAAATGTTAATGGGATGGAGGTTTTTAGTACTCGGGTGGATGAGAATGCTATTTCGGTTTCTGAGGAGCTTATTAGAGAAGTTTTGAGGCTTGATGATGCTGATGGTGTTGATAATCTTTCTGATGTTGAGATTGTGGCTGGTTTAGAGAGATTAGGATACACATACAGAGGTGAAAAGGTACAATTTTTTAAGAATCAGTTTTCTCAACAATGGAAGTTTTGATTCACACTTTGTTGATGTGTATGAGCAATAAGACCACAGAGCTTTAATGATTTTCCTTCAAAAATTGCTCTTGCTATTATTTGTTTGTCGATGGAAGGAAATTTAACCGGTCTAGGATGATTTATGAGGGTTAGTGCGAGAATATTAGGAAGAAGGAAAATATTATTTGTATCCTCGATTTGTTTAATTGCTTGTGGAACATCAAATCGAGGATCCTATTGAACATATTAGAGCGTATGAGGTACATCGTATGATTCCTAGAGTGTTTGCATATATGAGGAATCCGCCACAGAATGTTGTTATTAGAGATGTTCCTTTGTTTCCTCACATGCTAAATTTTCCTCCGATTACGAGTTTAATGAAGGTCTTGCTTCATGGACTAGGCGAACACAGGCACTCGGCTTCCTCGAGGCTAGTGTTAGTGGTATGGTTAATGAGGCATCACACGGGTGGAGGTGACATGATTGGACGGGCTTCCACCACTTGATTCATGCTTAGATCTCGGTCGGGATAGTGGAAACATAAATAAGACCCAACCTTGGCAACTCCTAATGTGGAAAGTTCTTTAGAGCTTAACACGGTGGAGGTATCCCTAGCCAACCGGGTCCACAGGTACATAGATGATCGGGCTCGATGCGGTGCTATGTCTTTTATATCCAAGGATTCACCGCTCGGAGCGATTAACACATTTCAAGTGATGAGGATAGATTGGAACCCGATAATGAATTGACGGTTGATGACTATGTACATGATGACTTTTTCGATGAACCACCTCTCGGACCGGATAACACGGTCGAAGTGGGAGGATATTCTTGAGCGTGTAAATGAATTGACTGTTCGGTGTGCTAAAATGGAGGATAAGATTTCTAGTCTGAGGAGGTCACTGTGCTTCAAGGTAAAACTATTCGAGATTAAAGCATAGGGTCTTGGTTTTGGAGAGAGTGAAAAGACTGGACTTCTTTGTTTTGAAAGCTTTATGCGTATGAAAAGAAGGTGAACTCTTCTCCTACTCGAATGTGAATGATGTATCCAAATAGGGAGGAGTGATGGCATGACTTGTGGGAGGCCGGAATGTATCATTGGTGTTCTTGTGGAAGAAGATGTTGACAGGTGGAGATCAAGAATTTGTAGTTTCGATAAAGGCGGGAATCTTTGTTGTTCTTGAAGAATTGAAGAATGTTGACATAGTGCGTAACACAACCACCGATAGTATATTTGAAACCCCGCCTAAAGAAGTAGAAAGAGGCCGCAAGCACATTGATTAATCTGAGCAAAACATCATCTATACCTACATCAATAATTGCACCCGCTTTATCTATTCCTCTTCGCTACTAAATCAAAGGTAAACCAAAAGGTAAAAGTTTGGTTATTGGTGAACCTTTCAAGAAGAAAATGGTCAAATCTAATGTTGTAAAAGGCAAAGAAGTAGATCTTGAGTTCAAAATAAAAGCAGAACAAGAGGCTTATGATAGAGAGTTTGTTAGAAGTTTAGAAGAGGAGGACAGAGCGGTTTGGAGAAGAGAAAGAAAGATGAAGAAGAAGCTAGTCGAAGATATTAGCTACATGGTATGAATCTCAAAACTATCTTAAAGCTTGAGAATTGATCAATGATGAATATACAATACAAGAATGGGCTTTGTTTGATGATGAAGAAAAGGCTAGACTTACGAGAATCTTGGCAAAGAAGGTTAGTAAAGAAAAGAAGACGATTGTAAGAAAGAAACCTCCTTCTATTGCTCGGTTGAGGAATGTTTTGATGAGGATTATCAAGAATTACGGTATATATTTTTCGAAAATCTTAGTACTGTTCATTTAAAAGAATTTTGGAAATCTATAAGACATGTATGCGAATTAATAATGATGATTTCTGTCCGATGGATTCTCAAAAGGAGAAAGAGTGGATTAAAGAGCATGATGCATGGATGCAAAGTAAACGAAAAAGAACATCTGAGGTTCAGGAGACATCTGATTCTAAGAAGTTGAAAGTTGTTGCAGAAGTGAATCAAATCATTTCTTATGAGTTTAATCTTTTAGATGGCAGTGAAGGAGTTTGGAAAATTAAAAGACTCAATAATGAAGTTTCGAGTATAATAAATTTTCTCAAATGCTTGATATTTTGATAGAGATGATTTGATGAATCTTTTGGTACTTTATAAGAATAATTTTGGTGAAGTACATCCGGATGATCATCATGAGAGGCGATGTATCATAATTTGAAGATTCTATTTGAGCCTACTCATGCTTGAACACGAATGGCAAGGACTCTACAATGGTCAAGTTACTCGTTGGTTTTATATCAAACCCGTGGAGTTCATGTTTTAAGCATTTACGACGATTATTCATATGCTTGTAGAAGGTGATTATCCTAAATTGAATAATCATCCAAGAATCATTGCTCGATGTTGAAGCCGGGTTGTTTCAAGATGTTATTGTCCTATGATAGTCAAGCTTATGACTTGTTGAAGAAGTATGAGAAGATACTTAAAAGTAAGTGTTTGGTTACATCCTCCACATCGGATGTTTTGAGCTTAAAGAAACTTGAGAATTCATTAGAATTTATCAAGTTTAGGGAGGATTGTTGGGTTTTAGGTTCCTTGGATGATGAATTACTTTAAGTAATGGAACCACGGACAAGCTTGAAGATAACCACGGATGAAGAAGTGTAACCACCGATGAAGATAACCATGCTAGTAGTATTGGGTAACGATAGTATATTGTAAGCATCGCTAGTTTTCTATAGTCGGTTGGTTTATTGTATCGGATAAATATGGAAAGATATTTATCTTGTAGGTTACGTATTGTATATTGTATAGGACTCCTTAGCCTATAAAAGGAGGTCCTAGGCTAGGTTAGATAGCGTATGTTTTATATCTAAGGTTGATACACTTCAAGGTTGCAAAACCTAATCTTGTAAGAGTATTCGTATTAATAAATAATATTGAGGTGTTGAATGTTAATTGTTCTTCTT
Source organism: Chrysanthemum lavandulifolium (assembly GCA_022545495.1). Taxonomy (NCBI): domain Eukaryota; kingdom Viridiplantae; phylum Streptophyta; class Magnoliopsida; order Asterales; family Asteraceae; genus Chrysanthemum; species Chrysanthemum lavandulifolium. The sequence goes on from CM040242.1 coordinate 87,596,995, forward strand.
CTTAAGATCAAGTGTTAAATTCGCGTAATACTTGATAAGCTTTTGTTACAAGTCGGTTTCTATATTAGATCGTTTGCTCAACTGGGATCAATGGTTTCCCCATCGGGTTCGAGGTTTTTGCCATCCTAGGACCACGGAACCCTCAAAGGGTTCCGCCGTGTTAATTTTTGGTGCCGCTTGAGGTGCGGCGATGAAGATCTCAAAATCTTACCAAAGTCAACCATATCTATCCAAGATTGTGTAAGATATGTAGAGCCTAAATCTACACAAAGTATCTAGTGAAATATTCTATGGATTTCAATGATGCACCACATGATATCATGTGTTTGTTTTTCTAATTTTAGAAATATTTTAAAATGTAAATACATATGTAATGCTTTGTTTTAAGAAACCAAAACATTCTTGAACTAAAACTACTATCATACATTATGGTTTAGAGTCATATCAATATATGATTAATCACAATGTAAATGCTTGAGTGATGAAGATATTATTTGAAAAAGCTTGTTTTAATATCTATTAAACTTGACAAGCTTTTAGCTTTATAAAAATTAAATTTACTTTTGTCGTTAACAAAACTTAGGTAAAGATAAAAAATATAAATAACGTTTAATGACGATATTTGTATTAACATTTGTGTTCTCAACCTATACTGCTACCCATGCAATAGGATAAATTTGGTTGTTGCCATCCCTTCTAATTGCTACAAACAACTCACCTTGACATATTCTTTTTAAAAAACAACCATCTATGCCTATGATTTTCCTACACCCTGCTTTCCATCCTTCTTTTAACTATTGTATACAAACATAATAGCTGTTGAACAAATGTTTTCCATAAGCCAAAGGATCCATTTGCATTGCAACAGTGGTTCCATGGTTGGATCTTTTCAGTTCATAGAAATAATCAACAAGTCTATCATATTGGGTACCAACATTTTGCCTAAGTTGATAAAGTGCCATTCTTTTTACCCTGGTACATTGGTGATAAGATACCTTAACTCTGTATTTTTTCATGACACACTCTTGAAGATTAACAACATTCATATCAGGATTCATCTTTAACTTATCTTCAAATTTTTGGGCAATCCATTTTGAAGTTACTAAAGAACCCCAAGTAATACTGCCTAGTACATATATGCGTATCATGTAAAGTTCTTATGTGAACTGTTTACTCATCCCTCATCTTGACTGCTCTAATCCTAAATGGACACCTAGGTTTGTTTGGATCAACTAGAGGGTCACCCTTATTTTTCTTTTATCTAAACCACATTTAACTAACAACTTTTTACCATCACTCATTTCATACCATAATTGATACACATTAGCAACTAAATAAAATATCAAGCAGTCTTTCAATTGATCAAAGCTTTCATATCTCTCACCTAAGATAGGTTTTTATAGCTTCCAGTGTGTATTGGGATCATGTATAATCCACTTGTTTGTGTTACTCATTTCATCATCTGAATCCCTCATAGGAATAAATTTATCACTGTCTACATTAGGCTTAACATGGTTATTTCCTTTTTTTGACTTTCTACATTTGAGAACATTGGATTAAACTCTTTTCCAACCTTATTTTCATGGTCATTTTCTAGAAGAAAATTGAAATCATAATCATCTAAGCCTTTTTTATTAATTTTACACTCAGTTTTTTTTAGTCTAACTTGCCTCAACACATCTTCACCCTTTGATAAGTGATCAACTGATGCAACAACACTATCAGCATCACTATGCTCTTCATCCATATCATCTAACTCAGAATTTTCTTCTTCTTCATTATCTATCCCACCATCAGTATAACTACTCAAGTCCTCATTCTTATGACAAACATATAAGCTAATTCTACCATCATTTTCATTCCCAAATTTCACAAATTCTTTCAAATCATCATCACACCTGAGTATACTAATTCCTTTTGCGAAATACTTTTTTTGGTCGGTGGTAAATATATGAGTAACCACGTTATCAGTTGTTGTTCGAACATATTCAAACAGGTCTTCAAATTTGAAACAACTAACTTCAATATTATGCAAGGTAAGCTTTTTGCCTTTTACATACACCAAAGGATTACAAGTGAAATGCCCGATGTGATGAATATCCATTGTAATCAAATCTTTGAAGATGAAGCCTCCATTCTGCAAACCAACATAAACAACAAATTAGGGTTTAGGATTACCAATAAGTAATAAACTTAGTAGGGTACCTTATTCATAGATAATCAAAGTTTGAATAGGATATTGAATTTTATTTGAAAAGGATTAGGGATTTAACAAAGGTTTTGACTTTGGTATGTTGAAATGAAATGGAATGAAATGTATTGACTTTGGTTTTATAAGCATGCCACATAGGTTAAAAAAAGACACGTTATATTTGTTACCGAAAATCGAACGAGTAGGTAAAAATTTACTAGCATTGCAACAAAAAATAATTTGGGCATCTTAAATTGAGAAAAAATATTGGTACATTTAATTGAAATTGTCCAGTAAGATGAATATCTTTTTATACGTTTTGCCCTAAATTTTCGTATCATGATATATACTAATTTTCGTACTTCTCGTAACCTAATATACGAGACTTTGCGTTAAGGTAACATAAATATAATTAGGTGAAACTCTCTCCTTAAACTTGAAGTATCTTGACATGACCACTTTAGGCTTTACCGATTTAAATACATTATAATTTCAAACTAACAAATCCAATAATCCATAGCTACTCTATTAAAATTATTTTGCAAACCATTTCTTAAGTAATATCACAAGGAGATCAAAGAAATATAACTACTAAGTGGGTCTAACTTGTTTATGGCCCAACACACTATATCCGTGAACACAACACCTTTAAACTTGTTTTTATTGGAAGGTGAATAATCCTTGATTATTAATGATATCAACATACAAATATATAAGATACAAAGGATGATTCTAGAGTAATTGAAAATGGGTTAGGCCTAATAACATTATACATACAATATGGCATGTACAATACATATCGACTAATACTCCCCTTCAGTTGGAGCGGAAGGAAGGCGGATGCTCAAACTGGATCTACATTCTTCAAACAAAGCTGATGGTAATCCCTTGGTGAAGATATCGGCAAATGATAATGAGATGGTACATGTAGGAAGCACACCTGACCAGTGGTAACCATGTCACGAACAAAATGTATATCAATCTCATTATGTTTCGTTCGTTGATGCTGAACAGGGTTGGCGGACAGATAGATGGCACTAACGTTATCACAATAGACAAGGGTAGCAGTGGATAGAAGAGAATGTAACTCACGGAGCAGATTACGAAGCCATGCACTCTCAGCCTTAATGTTAGCAACACCTCGGTATTCAACTTGACACTAGATCCGGGTATCCAAGTGACAAATGTCAGTAGAGGGCAACACCTTGATCGACATCTGTATATCCAACAAGAGAAGTAGTGGAGGGTGAATAGAGGTGTAGGCCAAAATCCAAAGTCCCTTGAACGTATCGTAAGATACCTTTGAGAGCAGCAAAATGAGGCTCCCTCGAATCGTGCATGTAAAGACAAATTTGTTGAACTGAATAAGACAAATCCGGGCATGTAAAAGTGAGGTACTTGTTGGGTCCCTCTCTGCAAACCATGAGTGAACAAAAGTTTTAGCAAGTGAGGAAAACTGATGAACATCAACAAGGATGAGGCTGGGTTTGCTTCAGAATGACACAGACATGCTAATAACACCATTTAGATTTTTTCAACTTTTTTAAATCTTATTATCAATTAATCAAATATTTAAATGGTATAGCCTACGGAAAAATACCGAGTTGACACATAAAACTCTCCAATATTAAACAATAAAAGACTACTAGCTGCTTTATTTTCTTTATAGGAATCTCTACTTAACTTGGTTCAAACCGAGTGTTTATATAGGAGGGGAAACAGTGGTTGCATTTGGGTTGCATACTAGGTTTTCCACTTGCTATAGATAAGCATGTGCCTGCGTACTTTCGGATTTTCCGATTTGACAACTTATAGTTCCAATGCATGTTTCCCGTATATCGATAAACTTGATCTTATCTTCTAAAAGAAATTTCTCCCCTAAACATTCTGAGTTTGTGGTTGTAGTCCAGAATCAAGTCTTCAGATTCACTGAGACATTTGTCAGATCTCAATGAAACTGGTATTGCTTTTAGCTCCTTTTAAATCACTCCCTGACTCCGCATCAATTTGTAGATGTTTTCTTTAGTTGGTCTTCAACTTCCCTGAAGCCATTCAGGCGTTTTTAGCTTTATACACACTCACTGATTTCTTTATCATTGAGTCATCTTCTGAATAATAATCAGAGAGACATGTTCTCTGATAACTCTCAGGGAGTATATCACTTCTGATAAATATCAGGTTCACTCTGATAGTTACGAAGTGATACTCTCTGACCGTTATCAGAGACTTGATGCTCACTGACCTTCAGAAGGTGACTTAAGCATTTTATGTTTAAACATATGCCAGAGACAATTGGGTCAATTTTTTAGACCCAACAGTACGGTAGCCCACCTGCAAGACTGCGATATAAAGTAGGATTCTGAACTTGAACACGTTCGGGACCCAGTTTGGACTCTGTGTCAACTAGTGTCTAAGAAGGGTTATAGTTAGCCATGTGTACACGCTTAAGAAGCTGAATAACATACTTTCGCTAAGAGAGAAACAATCCTGTAGAATGGCAAGTAGTAGAGATACCAAGAAAATAATTAAGCTGAATATCAGGTTTACTCTGATAGTTATGTAGTGACATACTCTCTGACTTTTATCAGATACCTAATGCTCACTAACCTTCAGAAGGTGAATTAGGCTATTTTATGTTTAAATATATGTCAGAAACAATCAGCTCGGTTTTTTAGACCTAACAGTGTTGTAGCCCACCTACAAGACTACGATATAAAGTAGGTTCCTGAACTGGAACACCTTTGGGACCCAGTTTGGACTCTGTGTCAACTTGTGTCTGAAAAGGGTTACAGTTGGCCATGTGTGCACGCTCAAGAAGATGAATAGAATACTTCTACTAAGAGAGAAATAATCATGTAGAATGGCGAGTAGCAGAGATACCCTGGAATCAGTCATATCAAACTCAATGTGTAAAGAAGCAATGATCTACTAAAGTAGTGCAAGAGAAGAAGCTATAAGGATAATATCATCCACATAAATAAGTAAATAAGCAACCTAAGAACCCAGTCGTAGAATAAATAATGAAGAATCACATCGTCTATGATAAAACCCGACTCACGTGGCATAACCTGCAAACCTTTGAAACCAAGCACGAGGTGCTTGTTTCAATCCATATAAAGATCTATGTAAAAGATAAACATGATGAGGGTACCGGGAATCTACAAATCCCGGTGGCTGATGCATATATACTGTCTCAGATAAATCGCCGTTAAGAAAAGTATTATTAACGTCCAACTGATGAATATGACACATTTATGAGACCGCAAGACTAAGGATAATGTGGATGGTTGTTGGTTTGACAACCGGACTAAAAGTCTCATAACAATCAATACCAAGTTGCTGACTACTGCCATTAGCAACCAAAAGAGCCTTATAGTGGCTCAAGGACCCGTCAACGTGAAACTTATGCTTGAATAACCACATAGAACGGACCATATTAACACCCGAGGGTCTCAATACAAGAACCCAAGTACCATTTTTAACTAAAGCATTATTATTCATCATACATAGCATTATGATATTGAGGATCTTTTAAAGAAAAAAAAATGAAGATTTAGGAATAGGAGAAATGGAAGATATTGGATAAATGATCAACGGGTTTGACAAGTCCTGATTAAGACCTAGTGACCATGCAGTGAGTGCGAGGTTCATTAGCCGGTTGTGGAGATTGGGCTGAGGTGGTGTTTTGCTGCATGGGTTGGCAGTATTGTGCATGGGTTGAGCAGTAGTGGGGGAAGGGTTAGGTGGTTTTGGCGGGTTGAGTTTATAGAGTGGGTTTTGTATCATGTGACAGGGGTGTGTCGTTGTTGTATAGGGCCGAATGAGTAGGTGTTTGATTATGATTGTTTGAGTTTGGCTAGTTATTATTTGGTTCATTATTAACATGAGTGATTTGGTGTCGATTGTTAGGGTGGGTACCAGGATCGGTTTAAGACATGGTTTAGTAGTGGGGAAGGTTAGAGTTCTAAGAAGGTGTATGATATAGGGGACGTCGGTGTCATTGATCACTAGGGGAATTGGATTTCATCGAGAGTAACGTGTCTTCAAATGATGATTTTGTTTGTTTCAAGGTCAAGGCAACGAAATTCGCGGTGATAGGAGGGAAAACCTAAGACGATACACGGGGTTGCTCGCGGGGCAAGTTTGTAAAGGGAGTGAAGGTGAGGGTAACAAAGTCACCAAAAAATACGTAGATGGGAGTTGTTGTGTTCTTTTTGAAAGAGTTTTATGTAGCGGATTTCATTGTTAATGGCGGTTGATGGAAGAAGGTTAAGTAAATAGGTGGCCATATGGAGGGCCTCGACCCAAAATGAAGGTGGTAGGCGTGCTTGAAAAAGGAGGTTATGAATGACGCTGTTTATGATTCGTATCATGCGCTCTGCTTTGCCATGTTGTTGAGAGGTTTTTGGCAAGAAAATCTAAATTGTATACCATGATTAGCGAAAAGTGTATGTAAGCGGTTATTATGAAATTCACCACCATGATCACATTGGAAACTTTTTATTTCACATTTAAGTTGATTTCTAACGTAATTACGAAAATGAAAACATTTATCGAGCATGTCAGATTTAGACGAAGAGGATAATCTACAAATAGTGAGAAAAATGATCAAGAAATAAAACATAGTATTTGAAACCGCTAGAACTGACAATTGGAGATGTACACAAATTAGAATGAATAATATCAAAACAATGTTCAACAATAGAATCTGAACAATGAAAAGGAAGCTTCACTTGTTTGCCAAGTTGGCATGCATGACAAACATGTGGAGACTTTTCTTTATTACATGAAATAAATTGATGAGAAACAAGAGATCGTAGCACTTTGTCACAGGGATGACCGAGGCGTTGGTGCCACGTGGAAGAACTTGTGGAGAGAAGAGCAGTAGGGATAGCTGACGGCTTGGTAACTAGAGAGAGATCACCTGAACTGTCACATCGAAGGAGGATATGGCGTGTCAAATTCTATAGTGCAATTACTATCCCTAGTAAACTGACGGACAAAAATAATATTTTTAATTATGTTAGGAGTAACAAGTACATTATGAAGGTGTAGTGGGCGATAGGGAGATGGAATAATGCTATGTTCGGTGTTGGTGACGGTGTTGGTGACGGGAATGAAAGTATCGTCACCAACATGTACAAATGGGAATAAATGTTTATTAAAAATGATACTTAAATTACTTACTTTAGAATTTAAATGAGAGGAGGCTCTTGTATCCATACTTTCATAGGTCACTAGTTTTACAACACAAGCATCAATAGAAGAAATAGATGAAGAGATGATCGGTTGAACCCTTATCTACACACACGAATATACTAAGAGAAAGGTTAAAGCAAAGAGTGAAATAGAAAAGAGAACAACCAACCCTCAAGTGAGGGTTATACAAGAGAATTTATAGGAAGGAAGCTAGGGCAACACTCCTAGTTCCCATCCTTTCCTTTATGGGGTTGGGCCTAAGCTCATGGGCCTTCTACATAAGCTTGACCTTAAACAAACATAAAGGCCATAATAAGCTACCTATTACATATGAGTAACTAACACTTGAATTAAGGTTTAGGAGTGATTCCAACAATCTCCCCTCAAGTGTTGGTGATGAAAAAGCAGTGAAGGCGTTGATGTAATAGTAGCTTTGACGTCTTCGACATTCTTCTTTCTTGTGAGAAGAATTGCCTTGATTCGAACAATCTCCCAAAGTGTAGAGATAGTTGTCTTTGAGCAGTTATGCTTTAGCGTCATCTTTAACTTTGTTCTTTGATCATTGTTCTTTGTGATGAAAGTGATAGTATGTTGTAGTCTACATCAATTACGCCTTAGGTGCCGCTTCGCTTCTCCGGTCTCTACGTCATTCTTCAACATGATCACACGTTCTTTGACGTTGGAATTCGATCTTGATGAAGTTCTTTAAGTCTTTAACTTTGTAGATTCTTTGATTTGACGAAGAATCATTTTGATCTGTTGTGTTGCTTTTGGATAGAACTTCCATTAGTGATGATGTTGGCGTGAGCATGAGAAGAATCACGATCATTCCGCTCGAGCTTCCATAAGAAGAAAACATATAAGCGGTTAGTAATAAGCGGATTCGGGCACTTACAAGTTTGAACCGAGTGTTAACAAGATAGTGTGAAACACAACTCTAATTCTCACAAAGGCCGTTCTGAACCGGAGTCCCACAAGTGAGATAACACGATATCTTGAAGTACACCTACAGATTCGGATGAGTCGAGGTACACCAAGCATCACCTCACGACGTAGACCGTTTAAGACACACTAAGCGTAATCCACGGGAGTTACGAAGTGACCCTCTTGTCGGTGTTTGATGTTGACCACGGCAGAGTTTCCATTCAATCACTTAGGATCACAGTTGTGAACCTCTCATAAATGTTCTCGACAGTTGCTAAGATCGTGAAGGACTCGATAACGTACCATCGATGTTCTTATTGTTGAACATCGGTGATGAAATATCAAGTGTACCTAAGAGATCTTTTGATGAATCTGGCTCTAGACTCAATAGTGCGTTTGGCTTTCTGAGCGGAGACTAGGAGAGGGTCTCCTTCTTCAATACCGATCTCTAAGATAAAGCCGATAGTTTACGTAGGGTTCCTGTGAGAATGAAACATGCTTCTTTTGAGAGAAACTTGAGTGGCTAAGAAGGTATAGTGCATGCGTCATTGGGTCCATGACGACTTTTAATCTTCAATACCGCGCACTAAGTGACAACCAAGAGTATATGAATTGAACCCGATTATACGCCCTAAGTTGAATAATTTGGAGGGCTATTTCTTTTCACCCTTTTCTTTGCATTTCTTTTAATTCTTCAACTCCTTCTTTCTCGATTCTCATTTTCTCATTTTTATAATCGTACCTAAGGACTTCTAAGTACTAACTATTTGTGATGTCCTTGGTAGATCCCTCCGACTCTGGCGGATCATAGGACAGTTATTCCTAACCTTAATCACCTTATAACTCCATTGCCATAAAACCATTTTCATGAAAATCTCTCGAAGCATTTGTGAATGAAAAACATGTTTGAACACTTCAAGAGTTTTAGATTTTCGAAATACTCCCCTCCACATGTGCTAAGGAGTTTTACGAAATCAGCATGGTGAGGAAAGAGCTCGACTTTATGAATTGATCAACTCAAGATAGACAATCCCCGCTGAGACACGATTCGTTGCATAGTTAAAGAGTTACATTGTCGCTTTTAGGTGACAACTAGCTCTAATAACTATCTTGAAGGTGTAGACAAACCTTGAGAGGTTGTCAAACCCGTCGAGTTCATGTCTACCAAGAGTTTCTCGAATGGTACTTTCTACTTGGACAAGTCCTTTGCGAGACACGTTTACATTACTAGCGAACTAGCTTGAAATTATTACCCGTCGGGACAAGTCTTTTCGAGTTACTAACGCTTTAGTACCGTCAATTCATTGGTTAAGTCTATTACACAAAGATTCATTTGCATTTACACAACATATTTCTTATCACATAATTTTCTCCCCTCAAAATGGCATATAAAATGTTATTTTGAAAAGTTGAGAATAAATATGACCATTTCGAGTGTTATGGAAGATGACCACTATGAACAATTTGTGAACAAAGTTTGAATTCAAATACTCCCCTCAACAAGTGATATAAACGGTTGAGGTTTTGAAAATCATAAGGGAAGTACTTGTCCTTTTGAGCAAAACCTTGAAAGATGAAAGGTTTGATAGGTTTTACTCAAAATAAGAAGCTTTAAGCTCCTTTTATAAGGATTGTGGCATGAAGCATACCGTAGGTCCTTTCTTGACAATTACGGGTTGTACATCGTTATGTGTGCACAAGCCATTATGAATAAATCAACCAAACAAAATCACAATCAAGAGAGTTAAAAGAGTACCCAATGATTGCAAATGACCATCAACTATCTGAGGACGTTGGAAAGTCAGAATTGGTGAGTTTGGTCTTCCTCCCACATTGCTCTCCAACCGTCAAATCTGATCCCGATGAATCAAACATTTATCAATCCTAGTGATAAATCAACGAACATCCTTGCGATCCTTTGAATTCCATCTCTTCGTCTGAATAATACCCAACTCAATGTCCTTCAATCGATGTGCCAATCCATCTCGAACCATCTCCAGGGTGGCGTCATAGAACTTAGTGAATTTCATCGAAAGCCATGAAGCAAGTATGATGATTTTCACTTTGGTAGACAGACCCAATCTTTTGTTTAAGAACAATTTTGTACTGAGGTTCTTGATTGATTCCGATGAAGTGTAGAATTTAGGTAAGATTCGACCCCGAGGTGGAGAACTTCAATACGCTCTTTGATTTGAAGCGTATGAAAACAAGGAGTGCAGTAATGTACTTGATCTAAATTTCGGTTGAGGTTCGTGTTAGGGTTCGGGTATGTCGTGATCCTCACCACCGATGTATGTAAAGTGATCAACGGTTTTCTTCATTGGTGGTGTGGTTTCTGAATCCCTTGGTTGATCAGATGATGGTGGTTGTGTAGCTTGTTGTGTAGTGGTGATAACCTGCTTAACCATTTATCGAATCATTGGTTGTAGTTGCCTTCTTAACAGATTTTGTTGTTGACATAGGTGTTTCTTATGTTGATGGAGGTGATGATTGAGATGATGATTTGGGTTTGGTGGAAGTGTCAAGAGGTGTTTCAAAAGACTGTTGAGTTTTGTGTATAGGATTGTCAACTATGTAGTTGTCGATTCCTTCTTTAACTTTTCCTCCTCGGCTCTAGCGACTTCTTTGCCTCTTTTAGAATCATTTCTCTTGACTACAAATTATCATCATTAGAGACTCTTTCATCCTTATCATGATCGTAATCTCCTTCGTCGATATTTCCACATCTTCACCATGCTTTTCTACTTGCGGTTGTATTAGTTGTTGTTGTGGTTGCTTCATTTCAACAGTTGTAGAGACAATGACACCGATCCTTACCGAGTTGATTAACAGGATCGGATGGGGTAAGAGATGTTTACAATGGATCTTCCATAAGTGGAGGACTCTTGCTGACCTCCCCCCCACCGGGTTGATTAACCGAAAGGTTGAAGCATGGTATTCCATCCTTTTCGCTTAATGACTTACGAAAATTGAATTTCCTCATCCATTGAATCTTACTCATCATCGGGATGACTTTGTGAGCATGAATTTGAATGGATGTAGCGTAAGGATGTCCACGAAGAATTCAAAGAAGATGATTATGAGCATATGAAGTTGTTGAAGATGACACGGAGATTGTTCATGCCAATTGTTTTGTCGTATCCAGCTGGGAATGTGTTTGCCATCGAGAGCTCAGTTGGGGTATTGATGTTTGCTTGAATTGCAGCCATTTTGTGATCTGAAAGACATTAGACAAAAAGACAGACATATGGAAACACAGTGTGTTTGTTTTAGTCTGATTTATTATCTAATTCCTTGTTTGATGGTGTCACAATTCTCAATTTCCGGTCATTTCTCAAACTCAATATTCATCATATTAGTTCATGCATGGTTTTGCATTTCACGTTAAACGTATAACTTTTATTAAATAAACGTTATCGCGTAATTTATTTATTTTGAACAATTGATCCATTACTTCCGAAAATTATTTCAATATATTTTATACTCATATTAAGTTTATAAAAATAATATTATGAGTTTACCAGTGTTTTAAATTTATTTTGTATATAAATGGTTATATTTATATAATTACGACGATTTTATTAAATACTACACGATTATTATTATATCACTCAAATTTTGCAAGAAATGTATTTTATAATTTTTATGACCTCAATGCATTTTATCTTGTTCCGTTAAAATTTATTTCTATTTAACGCTACCCTAAATGCTAAAATATGTATACAAGTTACTCACTAACCTTAATAAATATCACATTTACTTACATATTACTACTTAATAAAAAAAATATCAAGCAGTATAAAGACCCCTTGTCGACACAAGGGGGTGAGTCATAATGGATTCCCAAAATATCTCATACATAATATCCTAAACATATTACACATTCACTTACAACATTTTGGAAAGAAAAAAAGACATCACTCTCTTTCTCATCACCAAAACCGCAACCATAGGATCAAGAAGGAAGGAGACCAAAAAATTTTCAAGACAAGATTTTTAAACTCTAGTATCACTTGTTGTATAGGTTTTGCAATAAAAACCTCAAGTGATTAGGAAAAACCCATTGTCCTTAAACCTCATCATATTTCTTGTAAGCATTCATATTCATGTTTTTATTTCATATTCATTATTATGGTCATATCATTTATTTGAGAAACATGCAAGTTATGTGATGTTTATACCACTTTTTAAGATTTTTAAGTGTTATATATATAATCCATCCTATAATTACTCCTTGTTATATAGTAGTTTTGGTGATGTCTAGGAACCCATGACACCCTAAGAAGGTGTATGGTAGGATTAGAATAGCTTCGGAGTTGTTTTGAATGGCTTAGAATAGGTTTGGCGCGAGAAAAACTCATTTCGACAAGTTTGGAAAAGGGTCTGCCCTTATTTTTAAAATCTGGAAAATCCGACAGTAGATAAAAATTTTTGGCCTAAATATTTAGAAAATATACTTTAAAAGCGAAACCGTGGCCGCTTGAACGGATTAAAGCGGAGCTATAACGAAGAAGTTATGAATTTTTCAAGTTGGCGACGAAAAAATATAAATTCTCGAAATTTCAGCAAACATTATTTATTTTGTACGAAGTCAAAATGAAGCTTGGACGTTGTAAATTATGTCGACATGTTAAAAATATGTTAGTATACTTTGATACAAAGCTAAGAACCCTTAAACGTAGAAAACGGAGTTGTAACGATTAAATTATACACGCTTACAAAAGTTGCCGTAACTTTTATCATATAAGAAAAACTATCTTGATTTCTAATAGACAAGTTTTATGGCAAAAACTAGTTACCAAGTTAAAGGTTATTTTTAACATTGATTTAGAACTTTTATAAAGTGATGTTTTCTAGTAAAAGTGAGATCGCCAAGTATACTTTCCAAAATGACCGATCGTTTGTTTAGCGGAGTTGTAATGAATTAATTACGGTCGCTAAACTTTGCTGAAAAACCATCCTTAAACTATATTTTGGACCAAAAGTACCATACTTAACCTCTATTTTTCTTTATGTTCGAGACCTTTAGGATGGAAACTTAAATGCTAAAACTTTGAGATAATGATACAAGCTTCCTAAAACGCTGAGTTTGCTTCCTAACACTGGACGTGCACCATTTTACGACTAGCTTTTAGAGGCCGTTTAGTCACTTTCATGGAAATTTCAATGACATTATTTTACGACGAAAAGTTATAATTTCACAATTAATCACTAAATGATTATCGTCGGATATCATTTCAATGTAAATACATGTGAAGTAATTTAAAATGGTCAAGACGTTAAAAGATTATATTTTCGACGAGAAGTATTGTTTTCAAAATACATAAGTGGTATAAATATCATCCGAATTCATGCATAACATTACATCAAGACTTATTGCATATCATATCATTCATAATAGGTCGGCCGAGATTCACTCTACATTTCGTGTAACCACTTTTGTCATCGCATCTATTCATCAAGTGAGTAATCACATCCCTTTTACCGCTTTTACTATATTTTGGGTGAATGCATGAACCATACTTGAGTTAAATTGATTCTTACTTTTGTGAACTCTTTTGACTAGAACTTGTGAACTCGAATCAAATCCTTGAACTTAATTACTAATTTATGACTTGTTGGAATTTATTGAACCGTACATGTTATGACCTTGACCTAAAGTCTCCTATGTTCTGAGCATATCTTTGGGAAGAGGCACCCAAGATATCTTTGGGAAGAGGCACCCAAGATATCTTTGGGAAGAGGCACCCAACATAACTTTGGGTAGTGGCACCCAGCATAATTTGGTTTCATCAGGAGCATCCCTGAATTATTATATATGTGGTACTATATTATGAACTATTATGACCGCTTATACTTGACTACTTCATACGCTATATTTTGTGCAATGGGTTGTGAACACACAGGTTGCAAGTTTTGTATGGGCGGAACTTGGAACTGAGTGGATTTACAATGCCTTTGCTTTGTGGACTATTTTCGATGACCGAAAGCTTTGAATATTTCTTATAAGTTTTCTTATTTTGCGAAACGTGTATACTCACCAACTATTTTCATAGTTGGCCCGTTTTTCTCTCATGCATTTCAGGTGATCGTTAGTAAGCTTTTTCTACCAGGTCTTGCATAATGAAGTTTTCACTTGTCACTACAAATCGTTATGTAATAAAACGAAATATTTTGGAATCTAAACTTTGTAATATATTTGCCGATGACGGCTAAACTGGTATTGTAATGGTGTACTCTTTCTTTTAAATATTAACGTTGGTATGTTCTATTATCTTGTGCTTATGTTCCCTTCCGTTACACCTCGTGTTTCCGCCTCCGGTGAGGGTGTGACAGATGGTAACATGTTTATGTTAGTTACAAGTCCTAAGTCACATTTATCCAATAGATGAAGTTGATGTGATAAGTTACGTGAACGTGTTGAAATTTCAAAGTCCAATTTTTCACTTAACACACAACATATTAACATTTGAAAGCTTAAGTGTAACATTAGATAATAGTGACTTATGAGTAACATTTAACAAGTAACATATGCATAATAGGCCAAAATGTAGTGAACAGTGGGTAATGTGTAACAAGGATCCTTAGGCGTAAGAAAGGAGCTTATGCGTAGGAGTATGCTAAAGCGTAAGACCAAGCTTATGCGTAAGAGTTTCTTACGCGTAAGACAAGTTCAAAGGTTTTAGGCATACGCGTAGGAATAAGCTAGATGTTACGCGTAAAGTTTACTCGTAAGAGTAAAGCTTATGCGTAGCAAGCCTTGTTTACGAATATTTTTCCAAGATACGCGTACTCCACTGTAGACCTCTTATGCGTAACATGTTAAACATAAACATGAAAACTTGATAGCAGTTAATTCCAAATATCTTATAGATCACAAAACAAGCACAAGAACATATCAGATACACACACAAAGACTTATGCGTAAAATTACTTAAACCCTAAACCCTTATCTATGTGTAAGAGATATAGCTTCACAAATCATACAAGAATGTTTCTGGAGTGTCCTAGATCTCATGTGAGTGCAATGGAACAAGATTTAATACATTTCCACCACAGAATCAGAAGATTCATGGGAGGTGAACCGTAAAAAACCTAAAACTTAATTTCTTACAGTTTAGGTGTTTCTGGGCTAATTTAAAGGTTCAAAGCATGCATATAAACTTATTCTAACACTTTCTTGACCACATAAAACATATCACCGAATAGAAACACCCTAAATGAGCGCAAGAACCCTAGAATTCAAACTAATGAAATTTAAGATTCTGGATGGTTTTGGATGATTGAAACAAGTTTAATAGACACTAGGAAAGTTTTTAACATAACTCATTTCAATCCAAACACTTATATGCATAAACACCCAATTCGTTCGAGTGAACAGTTTTCCAAAATCAGTTTAAAGAGTTTTAACCATTGGATTTGAAAGATTTTGAAATCTTTGTTTAGAATCTTGATCAAAACAATTTAGAACTTACGGATTATGAACAGCTTGAGCGGATTTTGAAGATTTGATTTGGGCCGTTTGATCTTGGTGGTTTAGGATTAAATGCACTTGAAGTAATTCCAACCAAGATCCTTTAACTTCCGTTTAGGTTAGACAAAACAAATGTAAGGCAAGAAACTTAACGACACTCCCCCTCGACTTTTGAAATAATGAAATGGTTAAAACATTTGAGTCTCGAGGAGAGTAATTGACAAGAAAAGTGTCCACCATTTTAGAAGAAACAATCGGGATAAGGTAACATGCAAGTACACGCTTATTTTGAAACAGCTTAAGAATTTATTTTCTCCCTCAACACTTGATCGGAAAAATACCTGAATTTTGAAAGATTTGAGTGTTGACGAAGAGATGTACTTGCCATGTTTGAAGAGATATAGATAGAAGAATATTTTTGTTGTTTTATCGTGTTTTATATTTTTGTATTTTGTTTTGAAAATATTTACGAAAGAGATTTTGGTGTTTGATGTGTTTTTAAGATTGTTTTAGGAGGTCATCCAATTCCTCTTGAGTCAAACACCTCATACCAATCCGGTGGACCAACTCATTAAACCTAGCGGAGGTAAGGCTTTGGTGAGAAGATCTCGCCAATTGGTATTATGTACCCATCAAGTATAATTCAACTGCACTGCTCCATGTGGTCCTTGATGAAATGATAGCGAAGATCGATGTGTTTTGATTTCGAGTGTCGAACCGAGTTGCACGAGATCGCAATGGCACTCGATTGTCGCAAAGACATCGGGATTCTCACAACACGTAACCATAGTCTTTGAGTTATGTTCTCATCCGATGACTTGAGCACAACATGCGGACATGGCTACATATTCTCGCTCGGTTGATGACAACGATGTACAATCCTCGCTTCGATTGCCAAGACACCGCTTATCACCAAGAAATTGTAGTGCCTCAAGTACTTTTCCGTGAGTCTAAACATCCCGCGTGATCAAGATCTCAAAAGGCGATTAGTTCAAAACCGTAATCCTTCTGGATACCGCATCCCCAAGTTAATGGTTTCCTTGATGTATCGGAGGATTCTTTAGCCTCGAGAGGTGGGTTTCAGTTGGTCTTGATCGATAACGGAGCATAGATAAACGGCAAAGACAATATCGTGCTCGCTAGTTTGTTAGGTACATTAGAGACCCAATAATACTACGGTATTTTGTAGGGTCCACTAATTTCCCATTTAAGTCAGCATCTAGCTTCTTGGTATGAGCCATTGGTGTTGCATAAGTGTCACAGGTTTTCATTCCAATTTTGTTTAACAATTCAAGGGCATATTTTGACTGACTCAAGAAAATACCACGGGGTGATTGATGAACTTGCAGTCCTAGAAAGAACGTAAGTTTACCCATCATGGACATTTCAAAATTTTTCTTCATTAATTTTGCAAAGGCGATTGAGTACTTTTTATGTGTAGACCCAAAATGATGTCATCCACGTAATTTGAACAATTAAGATATGTGCCCGTGATATTGTATAAAAGAGTAGGGTCAACCAACCTTTGGTGAAATTATTGGCAATGAGGAAAGATGATAGCTTGTCGCACCATGCCCGAGGAGCTTGTTTGAGACCATAGAGAGCTTTGTTCGGTTTGTAGACATGGTTCGGGAACTCGTAATCAACGAATCCGTCTCGTTGGTCGACATAAACCGCTTTTTATGTTGTCCATCGAGAAACGCAGCTTTGACATCCATCCGATAGACCGTCATATTCATATGAGCCCCGAACGCGAGAAATATCCGAACGACCTCAAGACGAGCAATCGGAGCAAAAGATTCTTCAAAGTCTATACCATCTTCCCGACGATAACCCTTAGCGACTCAGACGTGACTTGTTTCAGACACGCCCTTCAAAGATCCAATTTGTTCTTCCAATCCATTTTAGACCGATGACGAAACCCTGCTGGTCTTTCAACCAGCCCCATACTTCAAGACGCTTGAATTGGTTGAGTTCTTCTTGCATGGATTCAATCCGGTGTCTTTTGTCATTGCGTCTTTGATGTTTTAGGCTCGATTGGCGTATGCCGAGAGCATAAATGCGGTGCTCACCATCCGAGTGAAGACGTTATCTCGTAACGATCGGTTGGTTCGGGTTGCAATAATATTTTCCGTGAGGATGATCTTTTGTCCATTTATGTGTAGAGGTTGATGTTGGTATACATTGTGCGGATTCGAGGATTCAAATGGTTTGTTGAAGATTCCGCGACATCCGTGCAGCAGCCTCATTAGCAAACGGGTTAAAGAACGATTTGGATCAAAATTTGCGGTGGGGTACAACATTCGTAATATCATCACCGGTTCATCATTGTTGGAAGCGGTTTGTTCAACTGCTTTGTTGGAGTTCATCGGTGGTGCTTCTTCAACCGTAGTTGTTGTAGCCGTGTATCGTATAGGAATATTATCGAGTTGTGCGTGAAACAATGGATACACCGAGCACGCTTCATCAATATCGCCATTGAACGTAGGAGCAAATAACTGCTCCATTTGTTGACGAGTGAGTCGGGCTTTGTTCGGTGATGATGGGGTTTGAGGAAGTTTAAATGGTTGTGACCGGTTCTAAGTCATTATACTCGTGGCCATAGTGAAGAAGTTTCGTAATCGCCTTCCCACCAAACCGACAACCGCCTTTAGTAGATTTGAAACTTTGATGAAGTCTACATTTCCCAACTATTGAAGGTTTCAAGATGCAATGAAATTTGTAGATGAGCAAGAAACCACACAAAGAAAATCGACTAATTGCGAAGATCCGCTCGAGGGTAAAATGCCGTAAATCAACAAGATCTTCTCACGATGTAGACGCATCACACCAAACAAACCACGAGAGACGAAATGATACGACTTTCCCTAAATGTTGTGGTCTTTGGAATACTAATCACCTGTGTATATGTAGTAACTCGATGCCAAGACCGTGTGTGAGGCATCTTAACATCATATTTGGGTAACTTCACACAAGATCACCAGGAAATTGAGACGATAACGCCAAAGTGAGACTTTTGAGTCACAGATCGCCTTATTTCTTCCCCAATTGAAGAAATTCAAGAAGGCATTGGGTTTTCGCAAAGAAGCATGTAGAAGAACAAGGAAGGAATGACCACCTACACACTCTCCCCCTCGATGTTTTCAATGATTCGTAATCATACACCACGATGTTGATGATGAATTGAAGACAATGAAACCATGTATAAGGAGACAACAAACCATGTATGTCCAATTGATCGAACAAGTGTGAAGTCCCATAAATATATCGTGAGAATCAATCACGATAAAACATCTCATGCATTATGTTGATCATCACCGTGTCATTGTTGTTGGAAGCGCTTGAGCTCATATAGAAGATTCGTTGTTGTTGTAGATTCTGTGTATCCGAAATTAGAGTGTTATCTGTTATGCGTGAAACATTCGATACATCTGCTAACGACTTTTGGCGTAATCTTTAACCGTAGGAGCAAGCAATGTTTCCAATTCATGACGATTAAGTACAATGGTGGAACAAATGATGGATCATGATAATTTTGACGGTGAGAAACGGGTCCTATGTCAGATTGGCAGAGGGAGCCATAGTCATTGTACCGTGATAGAAAAATAGAAGGGGCAAGGAAGAGAAAACATGGATCCCCAAGTGTAATCGGGTTCCGTATGTTAGAAGCATAAAGATGTAGTGTCAATTATCTTCTTGACACCGAACATGCTATTTTGATGATTTCCTTCCCCCTGTGGATGGATGTTGTGGGTATCCCACTTGTTTTGGTGCAACTACTTAGTATCTTGCCCGTAGGAATCCACCCAAGACTAACGCTTTGAAAATCCCACCGCTGGTATCCATCTAAGGTTAGATCTGGGGATGTTGAAACTTCTTTTGGGAAGAGTCTCGCCTTATATGGATCCACCTATTAGGTTTCGGCGCTTTACATTTAGATCAACGGGTTTATTTCTAACTGCTTGTTGAGTTAACTTAAGTTTTGGTTTGCTACTACTGTAGTGTTCGGTATACACTTGAAGGTGATACACTAGGTCGTGAACCTAAGATTCCATCCTTTGAAGAAGTGCCCTTTCCTAGCCTTTTTAAATCACGCTTCTTGTACGTGTCATTTGAATCATATGAATCTTTACTTTTAATGCTCGGTTTAGACACGGTTGTTCGAACTAATCCTAGATTTGCCAGAGCAACCACAAGTTGAGGTTTAATGTAAACAGTATAATGTAAACAGTTTAACGAAACATGTTTAATGTAAATGTAAGCATTATTCTTAGGCCAGAATGTGGAGTGACCGGTTTTATCAAATGATTATTCTCAACAACTTGGGAGGAAACCGTGGTTTTAAAGATTTTGAACGCTCGATTTAAATGCGCTTGGTTGTCTAACTACCATTGTTTTCTCGAAGGTTGTAGAGACGATTTCCCAAGATTGTTGGCTTTGCAAAATTAGTATCCACACTCTTGTCGTTGAATCTTCTCGCTTGTTTTGTAAAGCAACATGTGCAAGCCCTTTGCTTGAAGTTGAGCCTTTAAATGCTCATTTTCTTTAACTAATGTATCCACATGATTACTTTGTTCATTCAAAGATTTACTTTTTGGCTCGAGTTTAAAACATTGTTTTGCGGTTTAAGTTCAAGAGAGATGCAATGAGCCTCAAGTTTTGAAAATCTTTTGAAACCGAGAAATTGTCTTTTGAGAAGAATGATTTCGATTCAAGAGTTTGATTTGACGCTTTAGTTGAATTGTTAACAAGTAAGGCTCGTACATGAGATAATTGTTCGGATTGTGCAACACATCGGTCAACCTCTCCTTCATTACTAAATTCAAAGTTGCTTTCAAGATGTTGTGTCGCATTTGCAATCGAATATGATCAATGTGAGATTGTACCTCGACCATCCTGCTCGTGTCGCGTCATAGGTGGGTAAGATATCTTCCTCAACCATTTGTTCTTCGTCGCGCTTGGGCTCGTGTCGTAGTTAAGCATGATATCTTCTCCAGACCGCCGTCCATCCTCGCTTCCAATGCTACAACCTCATTGTCCGTGACACGATGATGCGATAATCTCAACATTCTCAACGCCCATTCGAGCATGCCTTCATGTACATCAACTCTTTCATCTTGCACGATCATGGATATCGGAATTTGATGATGTTTGACAATTGGAATTGTTAATTATTGAGTTGAACTTCTTTTCGTAACAATAAATCCTTCTTCCAATTCCACAAATGCTTTATCGTAATACATTGATTCCGCAAAGAATCAAAGAGAAGAAAAGTGCTAAGTCGATATAGCACATGTAGGCCGATATAGTGAATTTCAATTTCCTCCAAAATAATTTTGAAAATTTTGACTCTCAAAATTTGAAATTCACTATAAAATCAAATTCTAAGGTCGTAAGAAAATTTTGAGTTATGACAATTTTGACGCCAAATTTTACGCGAAAAATTTGAATTGGGCCCAAAATTTGAATTTTGACCAAAATTTTCACAAGCTAAACCAAAATTTGAATCTCGCGTAAAATTAAACGCTTAGTCTCCCTAAAAATAAATTTTACTCAAATTTTCCCGCCAAAAACACCAAAATTACGCGTAATAATCAAGAGTTACGCTGAGGTTTAGCTTACGCTGTAAGTAGGGAAAAGACACTAAAGTTATGCGTAGACACAAAGTTAGGCGAGAAACTTAGGCGTAGGATTACCTTATGCGTAAGATCGGGCTTAGCGTAAGATGAATCTTAGGCGATTTTTCTACGCGTAAGCTTTATGCTTATGCGTAATTTGTGGTTTTATCCCAAGTGATCTTTTACACTATCACAAAGGCAAAAGATATCCAAAGTCGACGATTTTGGCAGTGCTTATCCAAGCAAGAAAACACGGAGTAAACCACTAAACCAAGATCAAACCACGGATAAAGTTACGCGTGAGAACTAGGGTTTTGATACGCGTAGTTCTACTCGTAAGATGACTTTTGCCCAAAGTTGTTTCTAAACCAGATTTTTGTTATGGAATAGCTTCAATATCACCAAAATAACACAAAAGTATGAAACTTGATGAACCAAAATGGCTAAACAGGTTACGCGTAGAATGACACCCACGAACAAAAACAAGCATAAAACTATGATCCACGATAAAGTTTGAAACTTTTGCCAAAAATGCTTATTTTAACACCTTAAAACAAAGTGAAAGTACAAGAATCTTGGATTAAAAAGTGTAAAAACGAGTTTTAATGAACCAAAGTATCACGTTAGCCTTACGCGTAGGACCAAAAACCCACTTCAAAAGCAATAACGATTCACCCAACTAGTAGGCGATTGATACCACTGATAGGTCACTAGTTTTACAACACAAGCATCAATAGAAGAAATAGATGAAGAGATGATCGGTTGAACCCTTATCTACACACACGAATATACTAAGAGAAAGGTTAAAGCAAAGAGTGAAATAGAAAAGAGAACAACCAACCCTCAAGTGAGGGTTATACAAGAGTATTTATAGGAGGGAAGCTAGGGCAACACTCCTAGTTCCCATCCTTTCCTTTATGGGCTTGGGCCTAAGCTCATGGGCCTTCTACATAAGCTTGACCTTAAACAAACATAAAGGTCATAATAAGCTACCTATTACTTATGAGTAACTAACACTTGAATTAAGGTTTAGGAGTGATTCCAACATACTTCAAGTCGGGTCCTGCAATGTCATAGTGCTAAAAGCCCTAAGAAGTGAAGTGGCTTGAGACGGGTATAAAGCGGGAGCCGGTCCGAGCAAACCTTGGCCACTGTTGTAGTGTTGGGGAGGTGCGGAATAAAATACATGTTGTTGGGCAGTGAGACGGTGTGGGGCCAATTGTTGGGCTTGATAGGCAGATTGGTTATGGTGGTATAAGGGGGATTGGGCTAGTTGTGTTAAGTTGTTGGGCCTTGGGTTTGTTTGGGCCATACGTGAAGTGTAGAAACCAGGGGGATTGAATGACCAGTCTCACGATTGCCTTGGTTGCAAACATTACTTTTAAAATTCAAACCCGTCCCTCGATCACAAAATTTTCAAGCACTTTTGTTAAAGTAATTGCATAAGTGAGGTAAAATTTGGGACTTATTAGAGTGTGTAGAGTTGTTACCTTTTTGTTCCGGTTTTGTGGCCATAAGAATAGTGGGCAATGACGTGCTACTATCAAAAGTAGATGAAGGTTCGGCTACGTTATTCAAAGTGGACTCCTCAAGCAACAACATATTTCGTGCGGTTTCAAAGGAGGGAAGAGGCTCACGGTGATAAATAATTTTAACAATAGTAGCAAACCTAGAATCGAGACCAAATTCTTCTCACTAACCAAAGAACCAAGGCTTTTAAGCCTAACCGCCATAGACTTAATTTTTGTGCAATAGTCGTTGATAGACATATTCTCGATCTTGATAGAACGTAGTGTTGGAAAAATTGGTCATAAGGTGGGTTTGAATGACAATTGATGGTCATCAAATGCACTAATGGGTATTTAACACAAAAAGTTAATGTTTGGTCATATGTAACGGCCGAATTAATTTTGTGTTCATGAGCCATTAGTATGAATAATTAGTTGACCGTTTTTCTTGACATCCTTTCCTATAAGTCGAGAGCTCTCCTCTCATTTCCGCACACCGAAAAATACACAACTCATCACCTCTCCTTTTGTGTTGCCATTCATATTTCTTGCGTATTCGGTTCGTAATAGAGGGAAGGCACGGTTTTGGTTCGCCTTGATAACCCGTTTGTGCTAACGGAGTTATCCATTGTTGTTGTATCCTGGGAGATAGACGTTCACGATTCTCAAGCACCGTGGAGAGGACGAATTTGTCTTAAGGAAACTGTGAGCATCACAGGCCTCAACATTTTCCTTATTTGTGTTTTTGAGTCTTAACAATCAAAAGATTTATGATATCATTTTATACACTTTTATATTTTCATGTCATTGTTTATTTGTCTCTTATAGCAATACACATATAATATACAATAATCTTAACACATACTCATTTTTCGTTTCTGTTATAAGAGACAAATGTTAAATGCCATAATTAAATCTAAAACAGTGAAAAGCATTTATAAATAACTGTGTTTCAAATGTGTTTCGCTAAGATTCATGTAACTATATGCATGCTTTTAGTAAACATGTTATAGTACTAGTTTAATGGATGTGTTGGTGAATGGTGACTATCTGTTTGTGGTTACTACATTAAACTGTTTTTGATGATATTCAAACTATCAGTTACTCCTTCCGTCCCAAAATTATTGTCCACTATTGACTTTTTTAGTCTTTCTTCTTTAACTTTGACCACAATTATTTTCGTTTGTGTTATATACTACTTGATGAAAAATATATGAATGTATTGGGTTTTACATGTATTTTTCATTGGTATAAATTTCATCAAATATTATATAACACAAATAAATATATTAATGGTCAAAGTTGAACAAGAAAGACTGTTCAAAGTCAAACTGGACAATAAAAATGGGACGGAGGGAGTATTATATTAGAGGTTTGGTCAAACTTATTTTATTTGGTAAAAATAGACATGGACCAAATGTAACAGTTTTCTTGCATGGTTCTATAATAATCTTAAGTAGTCATTGAAACGGGGAAAGGTAAACAAGAAGATATACATTAGTCAGTTTAATGAATGATTTTGGCTAAACATTTCTGGTTTGGCAACGTTTTTTGCATAGTTAACTTTTCCTTAATGGAATTTAAATATTAATGATAATGACTGTCATATGTGAGTAATTGAGTATAGATTGCTGATAAGGATTTAAAAGGTACCTTTTTGAGGGGTCATTTAAGCCTTTAATTGATCACTTTTGTATCCGTTACTACTTAATTTCATTCATTTTCACTTTTTAGGTCTCTTGAAGGCAAATTGCTGGAATTACACTTATTTGGACGAAAAGGCGCGAATATACGAAGAAAATGGCCAAAGTCAAGAATCGAGACACTCAAGTCAGCCGAATTGAAAGGGACGGCCAGTTCTATTTGTGACGCCGTCGAACAAGTTTTGTGACGACTCAAGAGCCAAATTGCTTATTTACAAGTGACGGCATCGTTTTTAAAAGAGAAGGTCGTACTGACGGCCTAGATTTGATCCGCATTTACGCCGAGATCAAGGAGACGTCACAGTGCATAAGGTGACGCCGTCACAATGATAACGCCAAGACAAAAACCTAATGACGGCCACCGACGGCGCCACATTAAAGAGTGACGCCGTCATGCTTTGTAACACTATATATATAATCCGAATTTTTCGCTTTTAGAGAGGTAGTTTTGTGGAGTAAAACCAAACCAAACCAAGGTCATTTGTACAAGATAGTATTTTAGGGTTCCATACCCTATCTTACATCAAGATTAGTGTTTTACTTCATTAATTCAATTATGTCTTCAATTGATTGTGTGTATGCTTGCATGTTCTCCATGTCCGCTAATTTATTTGTGTGTTTGCTTAGGTAATATGAAACCTAGTTATTGAATATTGATTGGTTGTCTCTTATCTTAATTGTGATTGACCTAGTATTGTGATAGGTCATTCGTTGTGTTATTAATGCTTGATTAATCTTTGTTGAACCTTAGTTTATAATCACATAGAGTTATTGTTGGCTAAACATCCAAAGAATACCTTAGTGTTAAGTTTATGAATCCTAGAGATTTTGTAGTCATTAACCTTGGTAGCTTCAAAGAGTTAGGATAAACGATACCCCACGACCTTAGAGACACAACGCTAAGAATATGGACGTGACAATTCAACCATCAATAGGAGATAACTAGGGAGTAATAAAACCTAAGTAAATACAATTTTAATCATCATACGAGCACACAACAATAGACATAGACTACCCTTAACTTAGTTAATTAGATAATTAGATAAGTAGAGTAATCGGTAGAAATACCAACCCCCAAATCCAAACCCCGAGATTCGTACCTTTCCATTTCCTAAAAAAATATAAAAAAGAAACAAAAAATAATCTTCCTCAACCCCAACCTTAATTTAGTAACTTCTCACTAGCATTCCTATTCTCCTAGAGAACGATATCAATACCCGTGGCTTACCCTAATACTACACTACAAAGATTAGGTTCACTGCCTAGGGTGTTGAAAAACTTGCTCGTCGAAAAGGAAGTTCCTTTGACCCCGAACGCGCTGTGTAAGCATATCAATTGCTTGGACAGTTTTGGTATGGTGTTTAAGGAAAAAAAGTAAATGGAAATATTATATTAACGAATTTGTTTTGTTCTACCTATTTACATTGCCTTTGAAGATGTTGTGCTAACCAGGAACTACAATTGTCAGAATTTGTGTTCAAATAAATCATGTAGACAAATATGGTAAACTAAACAAGAATGTTCCACTTATGTGTCTGTTGGTTTGTGGGAGTTATAAACACGACAAAACGACTAAGAGTGTGTGAGTCGATGGGGGCACACACGACAAACACGAGTATACGTGTCTAACGTTACTATACTTGAATAACATTACCCGATATGCATGCTATTTGACCCGATCACTTTGGACGACACATGGGCTTGCTTGAGTTGCAAGTTGGGTCAAATTGGATGTGCCTTGGGCCTGGGTATCCACTGATCGGGCAAGAATGAAAGGAGAATGGGTGTTTGGGTTTTTGGCTTGTTGACCAAGCAAGATCAAAACAAAGGTGGTTTAGTTTTCTATAAAAGCAAACATATCCCATTCAAAACTCACGCATCATATATACCTTCTACATACCCTAAACTGAATTACATATTCTGCCACTAATCTTATTTGATTTACTCTAATCGCTTAGGTAGTTTGGTTTGTTGAAATCTAAACTTGCATTGTAACTTAAACCAAGTGTTTAGAAAAGGTTTATTGGTATTGTATGTTATCGATTCTAGTTGACCAATAGCGAAGAACAAAGAAGGAGGTTTTGTTCGTGGCTCTTTTCCTCAACAACGAAGCAAAGGATATCGGACTTTTATTGTCCGATATCGGTATTAAATAGAAAGTTTTCCAACTGTTTTGATTCTCGAATTAAGATAGCAAGCTTGTTTACTTGGGTGATTTTCTTATTCGATTATATTCAAGGTAGTCACTTGTTGATTAGTTTATTATTACGTTATCGACTAGCCATTAATCGAACGTATACGTTATCGGGTTTGTGTGTGATACTCATTGAGGCATCTACTTTAGATGCTTAGTTTCGTATTGGTTTTATTGTCCGTTACACTTATGCTCAAATAGCCACGAAATGTTAGGTTTTCTTTATCCCTTTTATTAATTAATTGTTATATTAATTAATTATTTATTAATTACGTGTTTAACCTAATTGCGATTACTAGATCCTTATCCGCCGCAGCACTGTGAGGTTAATGGTTAACTTAGTTAAATCCCAACAAAGGGCATCACGAGCCATCTCGCTTTTGCGATTATGGGTTACACGCTTCTTATTAATAAACATGTTTAAAAGGTTGCATGAAACATAATTTACTTATTCGTTTTATTTTGTTTTGACAACTATATGCAATGCTTGTCAATTTTTAATAAAAAGTCACACACAAATTAAATTATATTGATAATTAGAATTAATTTGTTAATTTAAATTATATGTTAATTAGAATTACTTTGCTAATTGGAATTAAATTGTTAATTAGAATTACATGTTAATTAGAATTACTTGTTAATTAGAATTAAATGTTAATTAGAATTAATTAATTATTAATTTGAATTATAATGATAATTAGAATTACATATTTTTATTAAATACATAAAATTGCGTAATTACTTGTTAATTGAGATTGTCATGCTTTTATGTGTTTTCCGCCACAAGACCCACTCAATTGCTTTTGCGATGTATGGGCGATCTAGGTATTGTATCCCAGTGACGGTCTTATGGTTCTCCGTTTGGGGAAGACTCGCAAGAGTACTCGGAACAATATGTGGGTATATATATTGATGTTTATGTTTATATGTTTTGTGATTCCTATATGTGCAATATTACTTGCTTTGACACCTAATTGTATGCAATATGGAATGATACATATCGTAACCATAACATTAATATTGGTATTTATTTACATGCCTAAATATCATGCTCAATTGTGACCTGCTATTTGATTCATGGAAAATCGTTTTTGTTAAATAAAGTGACCTAAAATACTGAAACACGTTTTCAAGAATTTAAAAACTAGACACTATGGACACTTGGGATATACGGCTCACCCACTAGAACAAACTCAAAAGGGGTTCAAAGAGGTGAACACAACAGACCGAAAGGATGTCTAGGTTATGCTTCAAGACTTACACCCGTCCTCTGCCTCCCGTATGCTCGATTGTAGCTACCGTGAACCATGATGATCACTACAATGTCATTACCAAAAGTTTTTAAAATTAGTGTTACAAAGTTGTTTTGCATGCTTCTTTGTACATAACTTTTACCACATTTATATGTGCATATCTATTTGTTAATTTTAAGTCTATGCCATCCAACTAGGAACACGTGCATTTGGATTGACTTCTCTGGTCAGACCTAAGGGCCTTTCCAACCCATGGTAATTATTTCTCACTTGTCAGACCTATGGTTATTTTTCTCGAGTTAGCTTGGTCAGACCTTGAACCCGAGGCATAAGATGAGAACTAAACATGCTTTTGACATTATTACTTGATGCTAATGCCTTACACAGTCTCATAAATCTAAGAGTTGAAGTATGCAATTAACGCTCGTCGCTTACCTCTTGTCCTATTTTTTTATGCACTGGTCAGACCTATGGTAATTAAATGGGGTTGCAAGATGGATCTTAGTCTTAATTAGTAATTAATTGGGTAGTTAATTCTTTTAAGAATATAATTATCGAAAATACTAGAATTGAACTTTTTATGTTCTGATTAATTGTGTTATTGCAACATAATTCGTAAACAAAGTTGTTTTTCTTAGAAAGACAAACTTAGTCTCTTTTCCTAGTAAGAAAAGTGAGACTTATACCTATCTTTTCTCCTTAGTTGACAAACTAAGATAGGATTACAAATCGATAAACTCGTTTATGATCTTTCATTACCCTTTCGTGGTCTAGAGTTAATTGAAAGATAGAATATTTTGTGTAACTGGAAACATTGTGTTTAGGGCTACCAAAATAAATAACATCCTGCAATTGTCACGATGTATGTGTTTAAACCGCAAATAGTATAGTAATTACTAGCATATATGCTAGGTAATTTTCTTGGACTCTTGTTTATTCCTAAAGTGCTAAATACCCTTGGGGCCTTGTAGACGATAAAGGAGGAATTGCAGGCTAAAGATTCAAGTTAATTGAATGAAAGAATGGCTAGTCCATTGTCTACATAAGTAGAACTTCATATACTCTGTTCAATACCTAAGTACATGCTACTCCTAGGCATTTAAAGAGAATAGGAAAGTATATAAAATGCTATATGCTTTCATCGGAAATGTAACACTTGTAATGTTGACAAATCCAAAGGGGAGCAATTGATTTCATTAACTCAAATAACATTCTTGTAATGTTGTCAATTTCAAAGGAGCTACGGATTTATTTCGTTAGTCACCCATATCATTTCAAACTAGCTTTGAAATAATTTATTACTTTCGAATATGCACAACCATTGCTTAAAGGAAAATTGCATTTTATTTTATCGATAACTCGTTGCTTTCCGATGTCGCCTCAAGTGTTATCTATAGAATAATAATCCACAATTCCTTATTAAAGGTTATGGTTCTAAAACTACTTATGATATCTATGACATTATCATATCGCTTGAACAATCAATCACGTGTTGTTTGTTTTCATAATATGATGTTGTACCTTTCACAAGTGGGAGAAATCTCAAAGTGTGTGCAAGGAACAACAATATTATTGGTATATCTTGACCGCAAGGTAAAGGAAACTAATAATTCTACTAGGACTTAAACACGTTAGATGTTTAATGCCCTACTACATGTAAATAAGAATTTTACTAGGACTTAAACACATGAGATGTTTATTGCCCTACTACATTCTAATAAATGATTCTACTAGGACTTGAACACGCTAGATGTTTGTTGCCCTACTACATTCAAATGTCATGATATAGTGTTAAGATACTTCAACATTTGACTACATGTTTTAGTCAACATAATTATGGTCATATGATAATGATCATAATTCTAAAGTATAAAATTAACTTGAAATTACTATAGAACTCAATAGTTTGCGTTCATGATTACTTTTGTTAGTATAATTATGCTTACATGATAAGACATAATTATAAAGTCCTTGAATTATTCAATGACTTATAACATAATGTATATATAGTAAAATTGTTATGTCTTCTAGTTAACACATAAACATAAGGCCTTTGAATTATTCAAAGACTTATAATGTATTATTGAAATGTTATGTTTTCTTGTAAACACATGAACATATAATACTTGAACAGTTTTGTCTTCTTGTGAACACATGAACATAAGGTTCTTGTATTATTCAATAAATATACATTATTGCATGCATTTGGTTCGTAAATACTTTATATGCAATTTGGCTCAACCCAATTGAAAAGTATTTGGTCCAAAGAGAATTAAGTTATCTATAGAATTCTGATATAGTTTCACAATTCTAATAACTCATAGGATACCACTTCATAATGGTGTGTCTATTGCGTTGGATCAAATCTTATTCATATTGTTTGGTTCTTGATATCTTTAATAGCTCTACCTCCAAAATATATCAAGGTTAGAAATTGCGTGTGTCATGGATACACTCAATATAGTTCAAACCTAGAAGGTATTCAAGACAACTCATAACTGAAAACCCTAATTTATTAGGGATTTGAGGTTTTACCACTCAAACCAATTGAATCCTAAATCCTTTTGAATTTTTGATTAATCTATACTTCCTAGCTTGAAGATTGTAGTTTTGATGTTCTTCCTAGTTTGACGAAACACAAAACTGATGCTAGAACTTTTGGTTAAAGAGTGATACTAAATTAGAGTTTTTCCATAAACCCTAATTTGAGTTGTTGGAAGGAATTCCATTATGTCTTGATTTAAGTTCTGAATTTGTTAAAATCTTATGAAGCATTTTATTAACAAATCTTGAGATGAGAACTTAAAATGTATTTTGTGGTTCTCCATAAAGAACAATTTATTGTTTCTTAAATACTTAGTATTTAGAGAATTGTCTCTACTTACAAAAGTAAGTGGTAGCATATACATATCTCAAAGTTTTTGAGAACAAAATACTTAACCTTCTAAAATCTACTTATTAATGTCATACTAAGGTTAAACATGAAAATATTGACCGAAGTATAATGATTACTCTCATTCAGAAATCTGAAAGGATGCCTCATCACTTGAGTGATATTTTATATCAATGCTGAGGGATCTAAGTTAGAATATTATTATAAATCAGCTAACTACTAAAATATATTATCACATCTTGAATCTGATAAATGTTTAGAACTATGAATGACAATATGCAGTCCTTAAAAGGCAAATCGAGTTTTGAGCTTGATTGTTATTTCGCCTAACAGTTAACCTATGAGGTTGGAATGAGTTTCTTTTGAAGAAGGCTCACAAGGACAAAATTTTATACATGTTAATGCATGCCATTTATCAGAAGTTTTTAATCATACTTAAGCAATTGACTGTGATTAAATTTTCCTATATATATACACGCATTAATTATATAAAGATATTTAATTGTCATACATGTGATTTGTAGGTTGAATATGACAATTAGATTTTATAACTCTTTCTTTATGATTACCTTTTGCGAGGACGGTGTGGAATCAAAAGGGTTATGAATTTATATTATCTTAATGTAGTATACAAAATTTGAGCAATCCATCTTTGGATTGAATCATGCATCTAGGAGCCGAGATCTTGAATTTAATTACAATATGATTCTGATTGAATTAAGATAACTCTTGAGTACATCTGACATTGAGTGGGAGCATTGAGTTTTTCCTTAAAATTGACATGTTGATTATATCATTCTATTTAAGCTAGATATCGATCCTTAAGCTTGGAACGAAATTTCACTTGGAATTTTGGGAATAAAACAAACAACCTTGGAATAAATGTTTATCTAGAATAAACAAATGCGGAAAATTAATTCTGACACAAATGCAATATATCATTTGAGCAAGTCTTAAAATGGCATATTTCACTTGAAATAATTTAATACATGGATGAAAACCTTATGTTGTTTAACTAAGGATTTATCATGTACATATATTATATTGTGTATAAGATTTGTTGTTGCTTTTGTACAAGAACAAAATGAGCTGACAACAACAATATCTAATTGAACGTGTTTAGATTATTGTTTTTATATATGTTTACGAATTATAAAGCATAGTGTTGTATACGTACAAGTGATGCTAGAGGATTATTAATACTACTTATAGTAGGATTTCATCTTTTATGATAAATCTGCTAACTAGTTGTGCTCAACATAAAGCATTGTTGTATTACACATTAAGGAATGAGAATACTTTACACTTTTAGAAACTGTAAAGATGACTGTCAGTATGTCGTTGATTTCTAATACCTCATGCAAGGTAAGACGACATCTCCATACTATAATTCTTGCAATAGTATGAGCATATGAGATAAGACACTCATCTTATATTTCAAATCACTCACTATATGTGAAATTTGAAACAAGTATTCGGAAAGTTTACTTAGAAGACTATTTAGTTTTTCTTGTAAAAGAAAGGTTGAGAATGTTGGAAGCATTAGGCTTCGACTTACTAAATTAGTTTCATGCATATCTGTATTAGTATTTGGATAATTGGGATTGAAAGACAAATTTTACTTTATGATAAATAAAGATACTTGGTATTTGTTATTCATTCATACAATAATTGTTATCCTATATTTGCATGTTTAATCCTTGAATGATTTTATTGTTCTAAATATGTCCATTGTCGGTTAACAATATGGGAATATTGTTATGTAAGGCAAATGTGAGTGTTGGTTATATTCTAACGAGAATTTGGATTGTTCCCCCAAACTCATATGTATTCACTAGAGATGCATATTGATTCCCCAACTTTCAAACATTTACTTTTGGATCCTTGTCATAAGTAAAATATTGAAAATGGTTTGTTATCTTCATCCTTAGACTTGAGATGCAAGCAAGTTCATATGTGTGGATATCATTTTTGTAAGTATACACAAAACGCTATCTCGAATAAGGTAGTTATAAAAGCTATATTTCGGAGTGATGCGAAGCGGTATCCACAACACTTGTAGTCAATAAAGGATTTGTTACTCCACTTGATATGTGCAGAAAGATACCATGGCGCTCTCCCGCATTTAATCGATAATTGTTCCGCAGACCCAAAGGGTAATGCAAGATGATTCTTGATTACATTTGGTATATCCGAATTAAAATCTATAATGAGATTCTAAATGGTTAAATTATATGGAATGATTTAAGATCCATTATCCATGGTTTAACGGTATTTATAACAAAGGATGATTAGAGCAAGACATTGAATGACCATGCTATCGAGAAACTTTTATTTAAACTATTCTCTCGATACACTTTTAGTTAAAAGCGAGTGAGAGCATTTGCTAAGCGCTTCATCATTAGTTTTGTGCGCCATTCGACACACCAACTCCCAAGTGGGAGCATGTGGTTTGTGGGAGTTATAAACACGACAAAACGACTAAGAGTATGTGAGCCGATGGGGGCACACACGATAAACACGAGTATATGTGTCGAACGTTATTATACTTGAATAACATTACCCGATATGTACGCTATTTGACCCGATCACTTTGGACGACACATGGGCTTGCTTGAGTTGCAAGTTGGGTCGAATTGGATGTTCCTTGGGCCTGGGTATCCACTGATCGGGCAAGAATGAAAGGAGAATGGGTTTTTGGGTTTTTGGCTTGTTGACCAAGCAATGATCAAAACGAAGGTGGTCTAGTTTGCTATAAAAGCAAACATATCCCATTCAAAACTCACGCATCATATATACCTTCTACATACCCTAAACTGAATTACATACTCTGCCACTAATCATATTTGATTTACTCTAATCGTTTAGGGTAGTTTGGTTTGTTGGAAATCTAAACTTGCATTGTAACTTAAATCCAAGTGTTTAGAAAAGGTTTATTGGTATTGTATGTTACTGATTCTAGTTGACTGAATAGCAGCAACAAAGAAGGAGGTTTTGTTCGTGGCTCTTTTTCCTCGAACAACGAAGCAAAGGATATCAGACTTTTATTGTCCGATATCGGGTATTAAATAGAAAACAGTTTTCCAACTGTTTTGATTCTCGAATTAAGATAGCAAGCTTGTTTACTTGGGTGATTTTCTTATTTGATTATATTCAAGGTAGTCACTTGTTGATTAGTCTATTATTACGTTATCGACTAGCCATTAATCGAACGTATACGTTATCGGGTGTGTGTGATACTCATTGAGGCATCTACTTTAGATGCTTAGTTTCGTATCGGTTTTATTGTCCGTTACACTTGCGTTCAAATAGCCACGAAAGGTTAGGTTTTCTTTTATCCCTTTTATTAATTAATTGTTTATTAATTACGTGTTTAACCTAATTGCGATTACTAGATCCTTATCCGCTGCGTACTCGTAGAGGTTAATGGTTAACTTAGTTCTAAAATCTCAACAATGTCTACTTGAGTAATCAGTTAACTCAATGAACTAAAATATCCAAAATAAGAGGTAAGTAATAAGGAAGTATTGAGGTTTGTTTCAATTGTTATTTGAAGCCTTATTATTTGATAAATAGTTTATGCACATTCGTAGTTTATTTGTTGAACTTATATCGTTTATTAATGTTGATGACTATTGTTCAATGATTACATGTGTGGTATTACGGAAAAGAAACATTTGGTTTTGTATATTAATGTGTAACATGAAATAATCAAGTCGATCACTATTATTGTATGAGTATGAGACCGTACTGATGCTTCATTTGATTATGTTACCACTTAATACTAGTTTCGTTTCATGGGTGGATGATATTTCCGTTGCATGGAAATGTTTTATAAAGCATTTTTGTTGAAACCTTGTGGTGCTAGTTTGTGTAACTAGTAACGGTTTCATGATGGGATATCGGGTTTAAATCGTTCTTGTAGTGTGATTTTTGGTGGTATTTGAACTAATGGATGGGATGATCAATCACATTTTTATTTTGGTACGAGAGTGGTCTTTGGACACTACCTTATTTCAAATGGGTCTTTGCTTCCAATGAATATATTTGTGTTTGATTGCTTTAAACAACAAAGTTTTTTATTACTTTGTGTTGATCGCATATGTTGTTGAATCATAGGTTGATGTGTCTAAAGACACAATGTCGTTAATGAAGAATTATTACTTCACACAGTGACTTTACTTAATTAATACACATTATGGTGTATTTAGTGCTAAGGAAAAACGACGTTAAAATTGTTGCCATCCTTTGAGGCCAACATTGTGATTGCCAAATTGTCATGTTTTAGGTGATCAGTGTGGTTAGCCTTGTTAGAGTAATGACTTAATCACATTTGTGTGATGACTATTCCTTCATTAATTAATCTTGATTTGAGACCGAGAAGAAGCTCTATGTGAGCAATGATATAATGAAAGGATTGAAGACGCATAATGTGGTGTATGTGTGCGGCATACTTAGCGTAACGTGGCAAATTAGTGCATATTTAAGGTTGTTTGGTGCGGTGTTGTTTAGCACTATGCAACTATTTTGTAACATGAGAATAAACAAGTCGCTCGATTTTGTATCAAGTATTGAAAGTTTGGATATTGCAAATATTCTGTTGTGGATATTGGTGCGAATAATCAAACTACTTGTTATTCTAGAAAGGTGAATAATTGTCAAGACTTGTTATAACTCATATTGTTAATAATCTAACGGTTTATATATCATTATGTAAAAAATGATTATGTGTTGAATATAACCGTGTAGGACATTGTGAAATGTCAAGAAAAAACACAGATATAGATGACAATGAATTACGTTGGTTTATATAACTAACTTGAACGGTGTGATTGTCATCTAATGTGAGCTATTATCCATTCGCTAAGTTGGACATATTTTGATTGTGTAAATGATTACACATTGATTTTATGTGATTATAATCACATAATAAATTGAGATAGTCATATAATGATAAGAGATTAAATGTGATTATATATATAATCACAAGTGAATTGGAATGACATGTTATAAGTGTAACACTTACACATAGCTTATGGGATCCTCCTAAAACATTTGTGGTTTAAGGTAGTGATTTTTCTAATAGAAGAATGTTAGTAGATTAAGCTATGAGTAATCAGAATGATGCATCTTCTGTCATACGCTTGATTCCTTGGTCTATAGCATGCTAGATTTGGAATCTGTTAATTATGATACGGAAAATAATTAACATAAGACATTCAAAAAGTTTGCATACACTAGTATGAAACTTGTGAAGTGACAAATTACTAAGGATCTTGATGTCATATCCATGTGAGAAAAAATCTTATAAACAAGATTAATACATCGAAAGAGAGAACCTTTCTACAAAATTCTTGAGATAAATTCCTTGTGGGGGATTCCGGCCTAGCTAGAGTTCAAAAGAACGTCAACAAACATGAAGTTCTTGCCTTGTTGGAATACTCAAGAATTACCTAGAGCATGATATATTTAGAGTTGCACGAAACTCAATTTGGTACAAACATATTATGTCGATACGACAACTACTCTCAGCATGGGTTATCCCTATTGACAATATGAAGTCATAGAATACCTTATGGATTCGCCATGAAAAGCTAAATGTGAGAGTTAGTTATCAAGTCGTGAAGAGGAATGTGACTAAAGCCCTTGAAAAGTTTATATGAAGGAAAACCTAACCCAGCTGACTGGCGATCCCAAGATATGGGTTCAATAGGACAACCTACTTGTATAAACTGAGGTCACTGCGGGGAGTAATAAACTCCAAATTTATTTTAAGGAGTTAGCAAACTTCATAGTCCATTCCTATAATAAAGGACAATATGCGTTAAGCATATGGCTTTTAATGATTAATCGAGAATCACCTATGGAGAGAAGTGGGTCGCTTATAAGGGAATTGTGGGGCGCATTCTTGTTCTCCTCGCAGAACTGTGCTAATGTTCATGACCATAACGAACATAACTATGAGAACCAAAAAGTGTCAAGGAGATATTTGTGTGAATATATATTGTCGTCTCCACAAAGAGCAGACAGTTCAAAGACATCGAGTTCTACTGGCTGCTAGGAGTCTAAGTATATTTCACAAGGGAAGGTTCAAAGGGTAACACCTACCTATCCTTTGCAAATATCAACTGCAAAACTCTATTACAACATCGATTCATTGGATTTTGTTTCCTTTAATCAATTTCATTCATGTGGGGGATTGTTGGAAAAATTGGTCATAAGGTGGGTTTGAATGACAATTGATGGTCATCAAATGCACTAATGGGTATTAACACAAAAAGTTAATGTGTGGTCATATGTAACGGCCGAATTAATTTTGTGTTCATGAGCCATTAGTATGAATAATTAGTTGACCGTTTTTCTTGACATCCTTTCCCTATAAGTTGAGAGCTCTCCTCTCATTTCCAGACACCGAAAAAATACACAACTCATCACTCCTCTCCTTTTGTGTTGCCATTCATATTTCTTGCGTATTCGGTTCGTAATAGAGGGAAGGCACGGTTTGGGTTCGCCTTGATAACCCTTTTGTGCTAACGGAGTTATCCGTTGTTGTTGTATCCTGGGAGATAGACGTTCACGATTCTCAAGCACCGTGGAGAGGACGAATATGTCTTAAGGAAACTGTGAGCATCACAGGCCTCAACATTTTCCTTATTTGTGCTTTTGAGTCTTAACAATCAAAAGATTTATGGTATCATTTTATACACTTTTATATTTTCATGTCATTGTTTATTTGTCTCTTATAGAAATACACATATAATATACAACACGTAGTTCGTTATCAAGATTGATAGCCCGAGCGTCCTTATTATTGTGAAATAATTTCTCTAGGTTGTCCCACAAATTAGCATTGCCCGGTGTGGAGACAACTTGTTCTTGTAAAGAATCACATAGGGATCCGAGGATCCACATCTTAATAAGATAATCCAGTTTACACCATTCCGGACCGGGTTCACTAGAGGAGGCTTTGTCTTCTATGTGGGATTTAAGTCCTAGGCTTCTAACTTCCAAGGTGAATTTTGAATAAGGAAGTCCAAGAAGTATAGTTGTGTTTTTCAGGATTGAGTTTGACAGAGACTTTGTTGGTGATGCTAAAAGGGATTAGTTTATCGCCGGTTGGTGGTGGTGGTGGTGGAGGGTTGATGTCGTCACTGGCCATGGTTGCGGATTTTGGTGGTAGGGGTTATTTAGGGTAAACTGTTTTGGAGAAAAAAAGAGTAAAGGGAAAACCGAATTTTTAAAAAAAGATAGGAGAATTATTAGTGGCTTGATACCGTGTTGAAAGGTGAATAATACTTGATTATTATTGATATCAACATACAAATATATAAAATACAAAAGATGATTCTAGAGTAACTACAAATGGGTTTTAGGCCTAACCACATTATACATACACTTGGACCTGTACAATACATATCGACTAATAGTTTCTGTTTTGAGCAGAATTATCAAACAATGATTTCTGTTTTGAGTAGAATTATCAACCAATGTTTTCTGTTTTGTGCAGAATTATCAACTAATATGACATTGTAATCATGTTTCAATAAGTAGGGATTCCTTCAGGGTTGTCTTCAAGAACTCAGAGATCTTTGACGAAAATAAAAGTGAGGCACTCAAACATGAGCGCTTAATTCGAAATATCAATTTTTTTAAAACGAATACAAACTAACTATGTAAAAAGCGTCATCTTATGATATTGATATTCGTTGATGCAACATCTATAACTAAATATTCATAGTAAATTTGCTCAAAAATACAGTAAACTGTATGAAAAAAATAACGGAACTTATTCAAATAATTAACAAATAAAACTACTTTATTGATAAAAGAAAGTTGTATCACACCACCAAAACCTGTAATGATTTATGCTTGATAATTTTCAAATTAGCTTTAGTTTGTAATATCCCACGAAGATATATGAAAATATCATTAAGTGAAGAAAAATTATGGAAATAGTAAGATGATAAAACGGAGTATTAAATCGTGGTAATGTGACAGATTTAGTCTTTAACAGTATCTTATTTTTAGGGGGTGTTTGTCTTTGCGTATTGGAGTGGATTATTAGATTATCACGTTTTGAAAATGTGATAATTTATTCAGATGAGGTGTTTGGATGACTTATCTCAAAACGTGATTATTTGTTTTTTTTCCTCTTAAAATGTTAGGAATTAGAAAATTCACCAGAAAGAGCCTGGTCACCTCAAGTATATGTATTCGATAGAAAGCTCGTAGTCGTAGTCAAGTTATGTTAGAAAGTAGTTTGTTGAGTAACACCGTGAGGACGGACGGCCTTTACCCACCAGATGCCTCGATCCATGCCTCAGTGAGTGGCGTTTATTTGTAAGACACTATAAATACCATCTACCTCCCAGGTAGAGGTTGGAGCTCAATACCATTTTTCTTTGTTTCATAGTTCCCAACTCTTCCTTTATCTCTAATCATTTAGAACGCCACTTGTGATTATGGTTTAGTGTGTTTGTGAAATCCTATTTCTTACATTTGGTATCAAGAGCTATGGTTTGATCACTCATCTTTCATGCTCTTTGCTTGGGTGGATTTCATAAGGTTTTTGAGGTTTTAAGTGTTTAGGAGAGTTTGAATCATTTGGACAAATTCTAGTGTTAAAGTTTGAATTTTGCTTGTACTTTTGTGTTTAGGATCATCATATGTGTTTATGTTTTGAATTGGAAGGCTTAAATCATTGTGGTTTGGTTGTTTTTGATTGATAAAGTGGTTATTTGTGAAATTTGTACAAAGCGAGTTGAGTCTCGGACTTTTGTTTCTTCGAAGCGAGTTGCTATGTTATTGGATGCGAGTTGGTATATGCGACTTGGCTATTTAGCGAGTTGACTTTTTATGCGACTGGGTTCTAAGCGAGTTGTTTCTTTAGCGACTTGAGTTCTAAAGCGACTTGGCTATTAAGCGAGTTGTACCGCTAGCGAGTTAGTTTGCGACTTGGTGATTAAGCGAGTTGTCTCTATATGCACTTGGCTATTAAGCAAGTTGGTTCTTTGCTTACTTGTTTCTTTGCTTAGTCATGTTTTGCGAGTTGATAACTGCGAGTTGATTGTTTAGCTACTTGTCTATCGAGTCTTGTTACTTCTTCGTGCTACATTTTTACGGTTGTTCTTTGGTTTAGTAAAACCCGTGAAAGAATCAATTTCCCGCTTTAATCAAGGAATAGTAAAACCGTAGAACTTGTAATCATGTCAAACATCGTACCTACTATCGCTTCTTCTATAGCCGAGGACGCTCAAGCAATGGATCGATACTCGCCCACCCATGCTTGATGAACCGATTATGACTCATGGGCTCAACAAACCGATTGTACTGCCTTGGAAAGGA
Source organism: Chrysanthemum lavandulifolium (assembly GCA_022545495.1). Taxonomy (NCBI): domain Eukaryota; kingdom Viridiplantae; phylum Streptophyta; class Magnoliopsida; order Asterales; family Asteraceae; genus Chrysanthemum; species Chrysanthemum lavandulifolium. The sequence continues at coordinate 87,637,297 of CM040242.1, forward strand.
AAATGGGGTCAACATTCTCAAATCCATTGATGAAGGACCTTATCAGTTGAGACTACAAGAGACTTAATTGATATCACTGCAGATGGAACAATGATCTATGGATTAGATGCACTAAAGACGATGATGAGCTCAATGATAAGGAGAAAAGAGATTCGATGTCGATATCGGGCTTCTAACATTATACTTGTGGACTTCCTAAAGACATCTACAAGCTTATCAATCACAACACCGGCCAAGGCGGTTGGGATAATGTCAAGATGCTTCTCTCGTGTTCGAATTAACCAAGGAAGACAGAGACTCACAACCTGTATGATGAGTTTGAGCATTTCAAGATGAAACCAGATGAGAGTGTCTATGAGTACCACGTAAGATTCCATAAGCTTGTGAATGATATGAGGAACATCAAAATGACCATGCCAAACATTCAATTTGAACTCAAAGTTTGTGAACAACATGAATCCCGAGTGGCACAAATTTGTCACCGTAGCTAACCAAATGACTAAAGAATACAAACTATGAGCAATTGTATGCCTTCCTCCTTCGTAATGAGAGGCATGCTATGTTTGAAAAAGGATTATGGATCGCCTCGAAACCAATCGTGGAGAATCAAGCTCACCAAATGATTCTACAAATTTTCTACACCAATGTTGGTATTACCACCAAAGCATCTCAAGTCATACCCATGGGTAATGGTAATCACAAAGTCATTCCCCGATCAAATGTTCAAACAAGTGATGTTGATGCAGCCTGGGACACTTCATTAATCAACTGCCCTTATGGTTAAACAAAACTTGACTCTCACCACATACCAACATCTCACACTAACAATGAGATCGAATCGCATCCAACCTTCACAATCATGCGGTTTTCGAGATGGAAAAGTTATGGTGCAACCAGTTCAAGGAAGGCAATATGAACAGGAAGAGGTGGAGTAGGTGGAGGTTATGTTGGAAATCGAATCGGGAAGGAATGGAAATCAAGGACATGCAAAGCCACCAAATGCTACAACTGTGGTGGTGAGGACACATTGCTAGGAACCGCACATCTCCAAACGCCCACGTAATGCGAATACTTGTAGACAAGATGTTGCTCGTGCAAGCTCGTGATAATGGTGCGACTTTGGATGAAGAGGAATTGTTGTTTCTGTTGAGGCAATGCCAAGACATATGATGCGGATGTGGATGAGCGACCAATTGGGAGATAGGTCACAATCATCGAATGCCTTCAAGTCGCCGACCGTGATGCATACGACTGACGCCGATGATGAACCTACTGCACAAACAATTTTCATGGCTAGCATTTCTCCAGTGGTTTCTCCTAAGGTCTCATCATCACAGCAAGCTGGTCCATCCAAAGACAAAATCATTTCAGATGTATTAAAACTATATGATGATGTTGATAAGCAAAAGATGCATAATAAAGTACAATCTCTTGAAACTTATGAATCAGATATTGATGATGAGGGTAATAGCAATATTGTCCCATATGATCAATATGTGAAGCAAAGTGAAAGTGAGGTTGTACCGAAGAATGCATCTTCCGCATCAATGATGACTATGTTTTTGATGAATACACTTGCATGTGCTCCCGATGATTCTGCTATCTCGAATCGAATGCCTATAAAACAAGTTGTTATTTATGAACAACGTGCTAAGTTTGAGTTGACCACCCGTGAGCGTGAAATGGATGACCAAATGCGTATAATTATTAGAAAAGTAATTTTAGAGAAGAAGTATTAAAACAAGAGTTAAATTCCTTACAAGAAAAGCTTTCTAAAACTGCTAAGCAAAACAAGAACTTCAAGAAAATGTGAAAATGCTTAAGCAAGAATTCAATGATAAGGAATCAAAACTTTGAATGATTTTTCCAATCTAAAACTTTGAAAACAAGCTTGAAAATAAGTTGTACATACAAGGGAATACCATCTGATCGCCACTGATCACTAAGCATAGAGTCTTAAGCGATAAGCATAGCATTCCCCTTGTTGAGGAACCAAATCCGGGGGTCATTAAAAAGGCTAGAAGCGCTCATAAGGTAATTTATGATGGAAAGAAATCCTTAAGCCTAGGCGAAACCTAGTTGCGGTTGAGTGTCTTGAGGAAGATAAAAATCGATGAAGTCACTAGAGAAAATGGATAAGAAACTCAACAATCCTACATGTAAAGAGAAAACATAACTATCAAACCTCATGATTACACTAAGGAAAATTGGATCTCCTTAACATGTTTAAGCCTCAAACTCAATTAACCCTGCAATGATTTTTGGAAGAAAGATATGGATAAGCAAAAGCAGAGAATCTTGTTGTAACAAACCCTCCCTTAGGAAAATGCCTTGACGATCGTGTATCCTCCAAATACACCAATGCATTTAGTTCCTAGAACTATTGCCACTAAAAGCAAGACCTTAATCACCAATATGTTATCTTTCAATTATTTGTTGATTTTGAGAAAACTTGTAAGAAAAGGATCACACCCACCGGGATAACCGAAAGGGAAATGGGTTTTGAGCAAACTAAAGAATGTTATTTAACTGAGGTCATGCCTTTCTTTAAACAACTAAAAGATCAATTTGAGAGTCTTAAAAAGGGGATGGATTCAGATATTAAAGAAATGGAAAAGGAATTTGATGCAATGATAGTTGAGGTTAGTGACTATGAGCGTGAATTAAAATATAATGAGATTGAGAGGAAGAACTTGCATACATTGAATGAGAATCTTATTTCTGAATGTATTACTCAAGATGTGTTTTACACTGCTACGAATCACTCCATTACTACTTCTCGATTTCATGAATTATCTATTGCATTGAAAGTTTCCCATGATCGTGTCATTGAGCTTGAAAACAAAAACTCATTACTTAGTGAGAAAATTGATCAAGATGATCACGATAATTTGGTAAAACATCTTTCTAAACTAGAAGTTGAACATTTGGATTTGCAACTAAAATATCAACATCTCAAAGAAAATGTTAAAACCTCAAATATCAAGACATCCTCAGATGTTCCAGAGTTTGATGCAGTTTTTCAGATAAATAAACGTGAAGCACATATTCAAGCTCATTGTTGCACGATCAGAAAGTTGAAAGCCCAAATCTCTCAATTAAAGGGTGAAAAGAACAATGTGATTGGCTCCCAAATTCCTCCTCCTTTAGATTCTCAGTATTCTCAAACTTTTCATCTTTAAGACTTGGTTAATGTTTTACAAAAAGAAAACGAGAGTTTTCTAGAAGAAAATGAAAAAGTTAAACGACACTTTAAAGAGTTATATGATTCAATGAAAGTCAATCGTGACAAAACAACGAAAAAATAACTTCTTTACAAAAAGAAATTGAGAATCGAGGAGTCGTGAAAAGGAAACCGCCACTTGTCTTTAATGAGAATGTTGCATCAAAGTCATCCTCGATCGCAAATATATCATGATCATAAATACATTCCTCCTCACCTTAGGAACGATGAACTTGTGTTTCATAACTATTGTACTCACCTTAAGGATAGTCTAGAATGTCTCCGTGAGATTGTGGAAGAGGAATTCATCAATAAGCCTCTTGATAGAGAAATTAGGTTTGCTTGCATTCGGGCCAAACGATCTCGGGAGCGGCTAGAATGTTTAATTGCAACATGTCCTAAATTTAGGTGCGAAGGTAAACCGTGATGCCTTGTTCTATGCCTAGTGCCAAGCATACAAATCACTCGCGCCAAGTAATATGAAAGTGAATTCTAAGGTGCCTTCTAGTAGTTCGGATCCTTGCACATCTAGTTCGTGAATGCAAAAAGTAGCTCAACCAACTAATGTTCCCATAATTCCTCTACAAGAGTAATCGGTGACATTAAAGCAAGCGGGTCAAAGCCTCCGTGCAATACCAAGAATGATAGGACCTTGCAAGCTAGGAATGTTCAAGGAAGAAAGTAGAAGATCACCTTAGGGAGAATTTGAATAAAACGAATCGTGTTGATTCTAGTGTTAGCTCTAAGCGCATCAGAATTAATGTGAATTCTACTACTTTTGGCAAAACATGTAATGATGATTGCGTTGTTTCACACTAATCATGAATGTGGTGTGAATGTTTTGTCTAATATCACAAATGCCCGTTAAAACCGTTAATGCTAAAATCAAGCTAAGAAGGCTAAAAGGCAAAGGCGAAAGAAAGTTAGAAAACAAAGGAAACCCACAGAAGAATATTTAATAAAATAGGTTATCAATGGATACCTTCCGCCATAAAGTTAATGAGTCCCGTCCTCAATCATAAGACAATGCCCACTAGAAAATGGATGCCCATTGGTAGAACTATTCCTTAAGAAGTGAACATACTTTGAATAGGTCAAATACGGACACTAGCATCGCATCTATCCCTAATGATTCCATTGCTTCTATTTCGATGTGGGTGTTTCTATTTCGATGTGGGTGTTCCAATCACTATTACTAACCAAATGGAACCCATTCTTGCATGGGATCCCAATTATCCGCTTATCCATTCTTGTATGTGTTCAACCGCAGATCGTTCAAATCGCTTACGTGGTACCGGACTCAGTGCCGCTCCAAGCATATGACTGAGACCGGTCATGACTCATAAACTTCGTGAGTAAATTCATCGGACTGTTAGATTCGGAATGATCATTTTGGTGCAATTATGGGTTACGGAGATTATGTTGTCGTTGATAGTGTTATCTCCGTGGTATATTACGAAAGGTCTTGGTCATAACTTATTCTTTGTCGGTCAATTACGTGATTCCGATCTAGAAGTGGCCTTGAAAAACATACTTGTTTCGTTAGAGAACTTGATGGTAAGGAACTTTAAGAGGAACACGTGGTTCAAATCTATACACCATCTCTATCGAAGATATGATGAAGTCTTCTCCAATTTGCTTGTTGTCAAAGGCTTCAAAACAAAGTCATGGTTATGGCATCGTCGTCTCAATCACTTGAACTTCGCACCATCAATGATCTCTCCGTAAAGGACTTAGTTGTAGGTCTACCTAGACTAAAGTATGAAAAGGATCATCTTTGCTCAAGATGCCAATTGGGAAAAAGCAAGAAATATTCCCACAAACCCAAGCCTACAAACTCGCCATGGTTCTTCATACAATTCACATGGATTTATGGGACCCACGAGAGTCTGAGAATATCTTTGGGAAGAAATATGTGTTAGTTGTGGTTGATGATTACTCTCGATTCACCGGGTTAAGTTCTTGGGACAAAGGATGAAACCCGGATATCATCATCAAACTTATCAAACAATTGCAGCTCGACTTAACAAAACCGCCGTAATCATCCAACGTAAAATGGAACCGAGTTTGTTAATAAACAACTTAGTGAGTTCTATGAAAGTGTTGGAATCACCATCAAAGAAGTGTTCCACGAACTCCTCAACATAACGGTGTAGTTGAAAGACGAAATCGAACTCTTGTGGAAGCCGCAAGAACAATGCCGATTTACTCAAAGGTTCCAATGTTTCTCGGGTCAAGCCATTGCCATCGCATGCTACACTCAAAATCGATCCCTAATTCACCTTTGCTCATGGAAAACTCCATATGAACTTGTCCACAATAGAAACCTAATCTCTCATTCCTTCGTGTGTTTGGTGCATTGTGTTATCCAACTAATGAGGTCAAGACTTAGGAAAACTTAAAGCTAAAGCGGACATTGGAGTTTTGTAGGATATGCACCAAACAAAAGGGATACCGAATCTACAACAAAAGAACCCGAAATATCATGGAAACAATTCACGTTACGCTCGATGAGTTGACCGGTCCAATGGCTCCAGACAACCCGCCGGACCCGCATCATCATGTAGTCGATCGCCTACTCTTGTTTTCGACTACTGCCAAAGAACTCCTTATGTACCTCCTTCGAAGATGACTTGAAGAAACTATTTGATCCAATGTTTGATGAACACTATGAGCCAACCGCTAATGATCCGTCAATCCCATCATCGAGGTCGCTACCAACCCCGCCAATGAAGTTAACCTTCCGGTTTCTATGACGTTAAGTCAAGCGCTGCCGCCGATCACTCGTCTCATCAACAAATCATCAATCATCGAGTGTACATCATGGAAATGTTTCGAACACTTGATGGAGAAAACCCTTTGCTACTCCTCAAGATGCACCGTTTGAAAACATATTTGCTCTCGAATCATCATCGAACCATCTTCATCGAGAAATCGATTACTGCTACTTCAGTTCCTCAATAACAACCATATGAACACCTTAGGAAATGGACACATGATCATCCATTGGACATCATCATAGGAAACCCTCTCGTCCAAGATCAACACGGAAACAACTTGCAACCGATGCCTTATGGTGCTTCTTTAACTCCGACTCTAAGGTCGAACCAAAAGATGTTAAACCGCCATGAATGAAGACAATGGTTCAATGCCATGCAAGAAGAAATTCATGAGTTTGATCGACTTGATGTGGGGAATTAGTACCTACCCAGATTGTGCTATGATCATTGCTCTAAAGTGGATCTTCAAAGTGAAGCTTGATGAGCATGGCGATGTATTAAAGAACAAGGCTAGATTGGTTGCAAAAGGATACCGTCAGGAGGAAGGTATTGACTTTGAAGAAACATTTGCTCCTGGCACGCATCGAGGCGATCATAATCTTCCGGCTAATGCTGCAAGTAAGAATATGATTGTCTATCGATGGATGTAAAGACGGCTTTTCTTAACGGAGATCTTAAAGAAGTCGATATGTCGCCCAACCGGAAGGTTTTGTGAATCCGAGCATCCTACTCATGTCTATCGCTTGAAGAAGGCTCTTTATGGCTTGAAGCAAGCTCCAAGGGCATGGTATGATACGCTATCAAAGTTTATTCTATCTACCGGATTCAAAGAAGGAGCAGCTGATCCGACATTGTTCACCGTAAGTCGTGCAAACATTTAATTCACGCTCAAATATATGTTGATGATATTATCTTTTACTCGATCGACCCCAATGAATGTGATCGTTTTCAAATGAAATGGGTTCCAAATTTCAAATGTCAATGATGGGACAAATGTCATTTTCTTGGGATTACAAATATCACAAAGTCCCAAGGCATTTTATAAATCACTCTAAATATGCTAATGAGATTTTAAAGAAATTTGGATTTGATTCTAGTGACCTGCTGACACTCCCATGATAGAGCGATTAAACCGGATGAGGACCACTCGTGGATCATGGTAGACCAAATGAAATATCGTAGTATGATTGGATCCCGATGTACCTCACACCCAGAGACTGATATTATGTCCATTGTATGCATGTGTGCTAGATACCGTGCTGCTTCACCAAAAGCACCTTGAAGTCATTAAACGGGTCTTTCGGTACCTCAAGGAACCATCAACATGGGACTTTGCACCAAGGACACCGGTATGTCACTAACAAAGATATGCGGATGTAGATCATGCAGGTGTCAAGATACTCGTCTGGCACGCCCGAGGTGCTCGGTTTTTGGGTGATAAGCTTGTGAGCTGGTCTTCAAAGAAGCAAATGAGTACTTCTATTTCCTCTACGGAGGTCGAATACATAGCCATGCCATCCGTTGTGCTCAAATCCTATGGATGAGATCTCAATTATCGACTATGGCTTTGAATTCAACAAAATCCTCTGTCTTGTGATAATAAAAGTATTGCTCTCTCATGCAACAACGTACAACACTCAAGAGCAAAGCACATCGACATTCGACATCATTTCATCGTGAGCAAGTGGAAAAAGGTGTGGTGGAACTCTATTTTGTGAGGATCAATACCACCAGCGACATCTTCACCAAAGCTCTTCCTAGAGAACGCTTTGAGTTTATCCTTCCACGCCTTGGTCTAAAGAGTCTACAACCGAAACACTCAAGCGCCTTCAAGAGGAAGACGAGGAGTAAAGGTCTTTATTCATCTATCTCTTGTATATATTCATTCAAAAAGCAAAATACAAAATTTAAAAACCCTCAAAAGAAAATATAAAAATATAAAATTCTCTTAAATCCATAAAAAATTTGAAAAATTTTGAAAAATTCCAAAAATATTGTTATTTTGTCATGTTTTTCCTTATTCGATATCATCTACGGACTTTGTGTTGACATTCAAAGAATGTCACGGGTCTTTAGATGTTCTTCGAATGTACATAGTTTTGTTTTTTTTAAAAAAAAAAAAAAAAAAAAAAAAAAAGGAGAAAATGGTGGTTTATTGTCATTTCAGCAAAGAACCTGTTTTAAAAGTAAAGAACGAGCCATGCTTTATCTTATTTTTCAAATCTCATGCTCGATTCTTAAAACAAATGTTTGTCATCAAAAGACAAATGTTTCTCTTCCCAAATATTTTTCCGTCTAATGATTCTTCCGAAAAATATTTGCCATCTAATGAAAACTAAATTGCTTTGAAAATACCTCGTACTCTATTATTCGTGTAAATCATTTGTGCTTATCATCCGCAAAATCTCTATCTCAATCAACAACTTGTGTCATCGATTGAAGGGGAGAATGATTTTATTCGAATTAAAAATGTTATTTTGAAAGGTCACTTTTCAAACAATTGGCACGTAAATGAGCAAGGTTTATTGTTGAAAAATCAAAAAGAATAATGTTTTATACAGTTGATTCAAAACCTTTGCTAATGTTATGTTTTCAAAAGACAATCTTGCATGTTTAATCGATGGAGTTTAAAGTCTGAAAATTTGATCCTTATCAGTTAAAAAGTTTTTTTTTTCTCAAAAGCAAGTCACTATTCTCTTCAAAAAGCTTTCAAAATTGAATTTAAATCAATAGAGATCACAACTCTCAAAGGAGTTGAAAAATGTGATCGGGGGAGAATTTGTGATTTAAATTGGATTTAAACTGATAATTCGATACATGGTTTTATAAGGATGTACAAGCTCTCCTTCCCACATGTTCCAAACGATTTCAAATTTCTATGCACATATTGAGGGGGAGCAACTATTTTGAAAACCACATTCTTTATATAACTACTCTTAGATGCAAGCCAACCCCTCAAAGATGAAAATTATTTCTATTACAAAATGATGCTTGATGCACATGTTGAGGGGGAGCTCTTGTTCTAAAAATACCAAAAATAATTCAGGTACAAAATGCTTTGATAATATATCACAAGTATCTGGATTGATTTTAAAATAGTTTTCAATTGGTTCCAATGGCAGATGAACAATACCAAATAGACCGACCAACTTTACTTTATGTATAGTGATATAAGGATGATAAGGTTAGGTATTTGTTCCCATGATCCGCCAGAACGGAGGGATCTACCTGGGACAATCCACTAGATAGTGTAGAAGTCCTTAGGTATGATGAAAAAAGGAGAAATGTGAGATATGGGAAGAGTGCGGATCGAGACCGAGCTAGTAATGGAATAAACCCAACAAGGTTCTAGTTATGAAATCTCGTAAGCAATCAAGGGGTTGAAGAATGAAAAGAATTGAATGTGAAAAGGGTGAAAATAAATAGCCCTCCGATAATTCAACCTTAGGGCGAGATACGGGTTCAATTCATATGCTACCGGTGGTTACTAAGGTAACACTTGGTATTGAAGACAAGACGTCATGGACCCAAAGGACGCATCGCACTACAACTTCCCAAACCACTCAAGTTCCTCTTAAAAGGGCTTGTTTCATTCTCACGGGAACCGACATTATCTATCGACTTTCTCTAGAGTTTGTTGATATTGAAGAAGGAGACCCTCTCCCTAGTCTCCCAGATAGAACCAAATATGCACAATTGAGTCTAGAGCCACGAGATCATCAATAAATCTCATTAGGACACTTTCAATGAAGACTCTCTTTCACACTATGTGGAAAGAGATTATATCTTATGAGTCCTACGATTATCCTTGTGGTATTGCGTAACATCCGAGTGATATGCAAACATATTCACAATGAAGATGGAAAGCCTCGAACCAACATCAAACAAGCTCACGGTGGGTGACATGTGAGATCTATCCAATAGATCAACCATGTGACAACCGAATGTAAACAATGGGGCGATTCAATCTTTGAATTAATCCTCGGTTCAGTTATGGATTGACGGATACCTTTGAAAACCGGTCGTTGTGCTTAATAACTCTTTTCTTTAGCACATCGATCGGCACTAATATTTCAAAATAAAAGGTATTTATGATTGATAATTGATGTTTATTAAAACCTTCGTTGTATTGCAAAACAATTTCTATTGAGCGATACACGATTGTTTTTCAAATCTCTTTCATCAATCGCTGAATCTCAATTCACCGGTTCACTCACTCCGTGTTGTCTTCTTGAGACGTTCGGTTTGAGAACAAATAGAGCAACGAAACCAGCCAAGAAAATTCTTGAATTTTACCCGATCACAGTGAGCGATTTGTAATCGATCAACGGGAACCGTGGGCGTGTACCTCAATTCAACGAAGTGATCAAAGAAACTTTGTGCACTTTATTGCTAAGCATTGTATGCGTGTACCTGACGCGTTCGGTTGATCGTAATGAAGCGGTCAATCCATAGCCGATGCTCACACTACATTCATCTCAAAAGAAATCATGATAAGTGCTTCAACGAACTGATACTTTCACCCATGCTTCTATATGTCACCGCAAATATCATGAACCAAGAAAGCTTCCGCTACTCGATGAGAATATATCATGATCCGTAATGCGAGCATGTCGGTCCAAATGTCACAACATCACATAACACCAACACCACAAAGAAAGAGTCGAGATTTATGTTAGCCGATAATCTCAATGTGGCTCAAAACTCATCATCACGTGGATCGCCATGCACCTCCACTTGAAATTATCCAAACATGCGAACATGAAGAATCAAAGACTACGTACATCGAAAGCAAAGAACTTAATCAAGAATCCTAGAACAATCTAATGTAATATCCGCTTTGTATTCATTGTAAATTGAGGTGACCTCCTTAGGGGAGATTGTTAGAATTAGAAAATTCACCGGTAAAGTGTCGGTCACCTCAAGTATATGTATTTGATAGAAAGCTCGAGTCGAGTCAAGTTATGTTAGAAAGTAGTTTGTCGAGTAACACCGTGGAGGACGGACGGGTCTTTACCCACCGTCTGCACGATCCACACCCGTGGGGTGGCGTTGTTGTAAGACACTATAAATACCCTCTACCTCCCAAGGTAGAGGTTGAGCTCAATACCATTTTTCTTTGTTTCATAGTTCCCAACTCTTCCCTTTCTCTCTAGAACTTTCTCTCTAAACATTTAGAACGCCACTTGTGATTATGGTTTAGTGTGTTTGCGAAATCCTATTTCTTACATAAAATGACGCTTTGAAAAGTAACGGAAGGGTGCGGTTGAAAACGTGGTTTTTCAAACTCACTTTTCTCGAAACGTGAATTTTGATAAGCAAAGACAAACACCCCTTATTTGTTACTTCATTAAAGAAAGACTCATGTCTTGAAAATAATGCGAGCATCGAAAAGCTTAACAAAGTATATTTTCACATTAAGATCTATATAATTTAGATAGAGAATTCAACTTATTATTTTTTACTACTAGCTTTTTACAAGTGATTTGTTTCATTTATATAACAATAACATATCTAATAAAACGGGTATTAAATGCTCGCTGCGCAAGAAGTATTGTTTTGTTTTTTTGCATAAAAACATTAGGGTCTATATAATTTTATGCGCCTTTATATAACTAAATTGTATAATGCAATTCATATTATTTAATAATTACCGCCTATATCGCTCAAACATTAAAATCATTTTAACATACTACAAGAAAAAATAAGCAATTTCTTTATAAAAGAGTACACAAGTCAAAAGAATTGCAACGCTGGGCTTATTTTATTCAATATTTACTATAAAAATAAGAAGATGATTTTAAAATTTAAATCACTATTTAAAGACGTTAAACTACTAAACATTTATTAGGTATTTGATAAAAAAGGTTTGTTATACAGAAATCGGAAAAAGTAACACTTTGAGGTAAAGATATAGATAATAAGTGTAAAATAATAAAGTTAAAAGTAGCTTTCTATATTGCTGGATTTTAAGGGTGTGTTTTGAATTAATTTTATTTTTGCAAATAAAATATATTAAATTTAAACATTTTTTATCACATCGACGTTATATTGTAATATTGGGCTTGTTCGTAATTTAAAACATTTTTATCGATATATTTTTATGTAAAAGAATCGGTAGATATGTGTTAGATATTTGATAAATAAAGTTTATTATATAAAAATTGTAAATAGCTAACACTATCGGCAATTTTCTCACGTAGTTCAAAGAGCGGTTTTCAAATTATTATTTTTACCCCGAAACGACGCTTGAGGCTATACCAATCGATAAACGGATAATTTGAGGGCCTCAAACAATCGCCACCCTCAAAGACGACATTGCCTTTTGCTATGAGAATACATATCCACCTGCCATCGGTAATCGATACATAGTATATTGTAATATTTACTTGATGTACTCCTTATATTTTTTTGAGTCATGCTAGACCCACATCAAGAATTAACAAAAATTTCACTCACGGACATATCATCGGAATTTAGTGTATTTTGTGATGCTTTCTCCTCTTATGATTACATCAATCACCGACACATCGTAAAGATGATTTTTTAAGTATGTGGTATAGCATGGCTCTATAAATGACGAATGCCCCCTGCGCCGAGGCTAATCACTTTCCGCACTACTTTTTTATTTGAAAATGGATGAGAGGCAACCGCTATCATCGAAGCAACTCATCGATATTGTGACAAGTGTTCCGTAAGTGTAAGGTATTGTTTTTGGGCAACTAAAATTCACGGGCAACCGATTTTTATCAAAGGGTTTTTATTGTCATTTTACATACACCGAGTCGCAGCCCCATTCACCCATTCGGACACATGGTTTTCGTGGTCAAGCTCCATTCGGTGGTTTTTTTTACGCAGATCTAGCGTCCAACTCAAGCTCGAATTTGTATGTTTCACGCCACGGCTCAAAACATACCATTTTTTAAAACAATACGATATGTTTGGATAATACTTATGCGTAAACTTAGTTACATCAACCTAAAATATAGAAACAACATAAGATTTGACACTCAACTACCATGTAAGATTAAGATTTTATTGACGCAAATACAAAATGATAACAATAAAAACACAATTTGTGGTAAATAAATTCTCATTCATGCTATTCTTTTCGCTTTTGACTAATTTATATTAATTTTAAGCGTATTCTCATATTCTTTATAGGGTTTGAATATAAATGCTTAACAATGGGAATGGCGACTCGCCGAGCAAAAACTTAAAGGTTAGTCTCTTATCGGGCCTGGATATTTGATAGTCTCGGCTTATAGATCTCGTGTTGATGAATATTCTCGCACTTTGGTACCATCTATTTGGCGCTTGGAGACGCATCGATAGAATGAATCTCACTCATGTTGCTTTGATGGAAGGAGGCGATTCGCCAAAACCCTTTTGCAAATGAACCTACAAAACCCTGCTTTTAGGTATTTTCTTCTCATAAAGTAACTTAATATTTAGAACTCGCAAGACTCATTGTTTCCGACTTTAATCTATAAATGAAAATTTTATAGGTTTAATGCATAAACAATAGACTTTGCATAATTCTCACCTATCCGACTCATTTGATTATTTTATTTGACCCGTAGGCTATTAAACACAATCCGCTTATAAATAATGGATCGAAATTGCTACTCAGATATTTTGTTAGCATTGTCGCCTATTAATTCAAGACAAAATTACAGGCAATAGAAGCATGTGGAGACATCGACATCTATGCAAAGAAATTTTAGGCCTTTAAAGGCTACTATCTGGCCTTCCCGATAGAGTTTTTATGAAACTCATGGTATCTCAAAAGACCCATGTTGGTCGGGTTACATATGTGGTGAAGATTCATGTGAATTTGTTCAAAGTTGCTATATAATATTTCATTATTGTAACGCTTATTTAATAATTAAATATAGTCGTAAGTTTAGGTATGTAGTACTTGGACTCGAGATGTCTGTTGTAGTATGAAGCTCCAAGAGACATTATAAGTTTAGATATTTGTTTGACATTTAATATGTTGGCCTCTTTAACTTTCAAGTTGAGATTTGGATACAACAAAATAACTTCATTAGATTTAGATAAATCTGTTGTAGTACTTGTGACACGAGATGTCTTAAGGAATTTGAAATATATCATTTGCGCCTTTACATTTACATTTTTATAGTGGCGCTTAGTATTTCTAAGGTCTTTATTTTTTACTTACACAATTTCATCTCTCGTGTTGGGTTGATGCATGAGGAAATGTTAACATATAAAATGATTGACCCATTTGTTATACTTATGAATGGGTCAATTTGGGTTATGTCTTTTCTAATGGGTCATCAAAACATAGCTCCAATTCGGTAAAAGTGTATCCGTAATGCTTATAATATCCTATATTATTCACCGCACTATACCACATCGCTTAATTTCAATCTAAAACTCTCAATGTTTATGAACTTTGAGTACAAATTTAATTTGAATAAGCAAAACTTGAAGCGAAAGCGGAAGCAATTTTCCTATTGTGACAGAGCTTTTGGGAGATGTACTTAATGGTAATACTTTCATGGTGGGCTACTTTCATGCTCGCGTATACTATTCATTAATGGTTATTTTGTTTGTCTCGACTTTAGCGGTCCATCAAAATTAAAGGGTTCCCAATGTATATTGGTGCTTGCAAGATTCTCTAAAGATGATTACACATGATGCCTTAAAAGGGTAGATGCAGAAACATAAGAAAAAGGAAAAGAAAAGAGTGATAGCTACTTTAAGTCATGAATATATGGTGACACGACCGTCAAATGAGACTTTGTACATGTATTGCTTTCTGAATAATTTATTTGAAAATAGCCGCTTTAGACTGCTTCTGTCATGTTATTTTATTAGGTAATCAACTAAGCATTCTTAACGGACTACAAAGTTTAAAAACTTTGTTAGAATTAACAATAGGCTTGTGTTAAAAGTGGGTGTCCATGTAAAAGTAGAACCATTCCGCTTTCATAAAAACAATCATCTAAAAATAACAATTAATCTAAAAAATCTAGATAAAAAGCTTTAATATGACTATATAGAAGATACGCAATCCTACTCATAAAAAACAATCATTTAAAAATAACAATTTATCTAAAAATGGCAAATAAAAAATTTAATATGACCATAGAAAGATATCCAATTCTACTTCGTAAAAACAATCATCTAAAAAATAACAATTCATCTAAAAATGCCAAATAAAAGTTTAATACGCACTATAGAAAGTAGATCCATCCTACTAATACAAAACAATCATTTAAAAATAACAATTCATCAAAAATGTCAAATAAAAGTTTAATATGGATATATAAAATAGATAGTTCCCGCCATAAAAAAACAATCATCTAAAAAATAACAATTAATCTAAAAATGGCAAATAAAAATTTAATATGAACCATATAAGTAGATCCAATTCGCTTATCAAAAACAATCACCTAAAAATAACAATCCATCTAAAAATGCCAAATTAAAAGTTTAATACGGACTATATAGGAGTAGATCCAATTCTACTCATAAAAACAATAATCTAAAAAATAACAATTGATCTAAAAAGGCCAAACAAAAAATTAATATGGACTATATATAAGTAGATCCAGGTCTATTCATAAAAACAATCATCTAAAAAAAATAATTCATCTAAAATGCCAATAAAAATTTAATACGAAGATATACGAAGAGATCCACTCGCCACCAAAAAACAATCATTTAAAAATAACAATTCATCTAAAAATGCGAAATAAAAATTTAATACGAACCATATAGTAAGATATCCCGTCTCTACACATAAAAAATATCTAAAAGATAATAATTCATCTAAAAATGTCAAATAAAAGTTTAATATGGACCACGTAGAAAAGTAGATCCATCCCGCCATAAAAACAATCATCTAAAAACAATTAATCTAAAATGCTAAATAAAAATTTAATATAAACCATATAGAAAGTAGATCCAACACGCCATAAAAACAATCATCTAAAAATAACAATTCATCTAAAATGTCAAATAAAAGTTAATATGGATATATGTAAGTAGATCCAGGTTCCGCTCATAAAAACAATCATCTAAAAATAACAATTAATCTAAAACTGGCAAATGAAAAGTTTAATATGGATATATATAAAAGTAAATCCAAATCCGCTTATAAAAACAATCACCTAAAAATAACAATTTATCTAAAAATGGCAAATAAAAGTTTAATATGACTATATATAAGAGATCCAATTCTACTCATCAAAAACAATTATCTAAAAATAACAATTCATCAAAAAAATGTCAAATAAAAATTTAATATGGACCATATAGTAGTAGATCCAATCCTACTATAAAAAACAATCATCTAAAAATCGCCAAATAAAAGTTTAATATGGATATATAGGAGTAGATCCAAATCCGCCATAAAAAATTATCTAAAAATAACAATTAATCTAAAAATGCCAAATAAAAAGTTTAATATGGATGTATATTAAGAGATCCATCTACTTATAAAAATAATCATTTAAAAATAACAATTCATCTAAGAACTTAAATAAAGTTTAATACTGACTATATATAAAGATATCTAATCATCGCCATCAAAACAATTATCTAAAAATAACAATCATCTAAAAATGCCAAATCGGAATTTAATACTAAATATATAGAGATATCCAAATTCCGCTTATTAAAAAATAATCATTTAAAAAATAACAATTAATCTAAAAATGAAAATAAAAGTTTAATATGGACCATATAGGAAATAGATCCAGGTACACATAAAAACAATCATCTAGAAAATAACAATTCATCTAAAAACGCCAAATAAAATTTTAATATGAACCATATATGAAGTAGATGAAGTCCTGCTCATCAAAAAACAATCATATAAAAATAACAATTCATCTAATAAATGCCAAATAAAAGTTTAATATTATATATATAAGAAATAGATCCAGCTCGCTCATAAAAACAATCAACTAAAAATAACAATTAATCTAAAAATGGCAAATAAAAATTTAATATGAACCATATAAGAAGAGATCCAATTCCCCGCTTATAAAAAACAATCACCTAAAAAATAACAATCCATCTAAAAATGCCAAATTAAAAGTTTAATATGGACCATATAGGAAGTAGACAAGTCCTACTCAAAAAACAATTATCTAAAAATAACAATTGATCTAAAAATGCCAAACAAAAAAAAAGTAATACGACCATATAAGAAGTAGATCCAAATTCTATTCATCAAAAACAATCATCTAAAAATAATAATTCATCTAAAAATGCCAAATAAAAATTTAATATGAACCATATATGAAGAATCCACCTCCGCTCATAAAAACAATCATTTAAAAATAACAATTCATCTAACAAATGCGAAATAAAAATTTAATATGAATCATATAAGAGTGAATCTGATTCTACTCATAAAAAAACAATTATCTAAAAATAACAATTCATCTAAAAATACCAAATAAAATTTTAATATGGACCATATTGAAAAGTAGATCCATTCTTGCTTATCAAAACAATTATCTAAAAATAACAATTCATCTAAAAACGCCAAATAAAAAGTTTAATATGGACTATATAGGAGTAGATCCAACATACTCAATAAAAAACCATCTAAAAATAACAATTTATCTAAAAATGCAAAATAAAAGTTTAATATGGAACATATATGAAGAAGATTCACCATGCTCATAAAAACAATCATCTAAAAAGAAAATTCATCTAAAAATGTCAAATAAAAAGTTTAATATGGACTATATAGAAGCATACAAATTCCCGCCATTAAAAAATCATCTAAAAATGTCAAATAAAAATTTAATATGAACCATATAAGAAGAGATCCATCCCGCCATCAAAACAATCATCTATAAAATAACAATTCATCTAAAATGCCAAATAAAAGTTTAATATAGACCATATAGGAAGTAGATCCATTATACTCATCAAAAACAATCATCTAAAAATAACAATTTGTCTAAAAATGCCAAATAAAAGTTTAATATGTACTATATATGAAGATATCCAGCCTCGCTCATCAAAAACAATTATCTAAAAATCACAATTCATCTAAAAATGCCAAATAAAAATTTTATATGGACCCCATAGAATTAGATCCACCCTACTCATAAAAACAATCATCTAAAAATAACAATTTATCTAAAAATGCCAAATAAAAGTTTAATATGGACCATATAAAGTAGATCAAGTCCTACTAATCTAAAATAATCATCTAAAAATAACAATTTGTCTAAAATGCCAAATAAAAAGTTTAATATGGACTATATAGTAAGATATCCAGGTTAACATCAAAACAATCATTTAAAAATCACAATTCATATAAAATGCCAAATAAAAATTTTATATGGACCCAATAGGAAGAGATCCAAATTCTACTCATAAAAAACAATCATCTAAAAATAAAATTTATCTAAAAATGCCAAATAAAAATTAAATATTAATTATATAGAAGCATATACAGCCTAACTCATAAAAAATCATCTAAAAATAACAAATAATCTAAAATGGACCATATAGGAGAGATCCATTCCTTCTCATTAAAAACAATTATCTAAAAAATAACAATTAATCTAAAATGCCAAATAAAAGTTTAATATGGATACCATATAGAAAGAACCAAGGTCTACTCATAAAAAACAATTATTTAAAAATAACAATTCATCTAAGAATGCCAAATAAAAGTTTAATATGGACTATATAGAAAGATATCCAGGTCATATTCGCATAAAAAACAATTATCTAAAAATAACAATCATCTAAAAATGCCAAATACGAAATTTAATATAGAATATATAGGAAGTATATCATGTCTTGCTCATTAAAAATAATCATATAAAAATAACAATTAATCTAAAATGAAAATAAAAGTTTAATATGCCATATAGGATATAGATCCAGGTTCTACTCATAAAAACAATCATCTAAAAATAACAATTTATCTAAAAATGCCAAATAAAAATTTATATACACCATATAAAGAAGATATCCACCTTTACTCATAAAAACAATCATCTAAAAATAACAAATAATCTAAAAATGCCAAATAAAAAATTTAATATGAACTATATATGTAAGAGATCCAGGTCTGCTCATCAAAAACAATCATTTAAAATTAACAATTCATCTAAAAATTTCAAATAAAAATTTAATATGAACCATATAAGAAGTAGATCCAATTCTACTCATAAAAACAATTATCTAAAAATAAAAATTCATCTAAAAATGCCAAATAAAAATTTTAATACTGATATATAGAAAAGAGATCCATCTTTATATAAAAATAATCATCTAAAAAATAACAATTCATCTAAAAACGCCAAATAAAAAGTTTAATATGACTATATATAAAGTAGATCCAACATACCCATAAAAACAAGCGTCTAAAAAATAACAATTTATCAAAAATGCCAAATAAAAGTTTAATATAGAACATATATGAAGAAGATTCAAATCTGCTCATAAAAAACAATCATCTAAAATAGAACAATTCATCTAAAAATGTCAAAAAAAGTTTAATATGGACTATATAGAAGCATATACTGATCCCCGCTATTAAAAATTATCTAAAAATGTCAAATAAAAATTTAATACGAACCATATAGTAAGAGATCCATCCCCGCCATCAAAACAATCATCTAAAAATAACAATTCATCTAAAATGCCAAATAAAAGTTTAATATGACAATATATAAGTAGATCTATCCTACTATAAAAAACAATCATCTAAAAAATAACAATTTGTCTAAAAACCGCCAAATAAAAAGTTTAATATGGACCATATATAGGAAGAGATCCAATCCGCTCATCAAAAACAATTATCTAAAAAATAACAATTCATCTAAAAATGCCAAATAAAAAATTTATATGGACCCTATAGGAAGTAGATCCATCTACTAATAAAAAACAATCATCTAAAAATAACAATTTATCTAAAAATGCCAAATAAAAGTTTAATATGGACCATATAGGAAGTAAATCAAGTCTTACTTATCTAAAAAATCATCTAAAAATAACAATTTGTCTAAAAATGCCAAATAAAAATTTTAATATGACCATATAGGTAGATATCCAGCTTACGCTCAAAAAACAATCATATAAAAATCACAATTCATCTAAAAATGCCAAATAAAAATTTTATATGGTCCCTATAGGAAGTAGATCCAAATTCTACTACATAAAAAACAATCATCCAAAAATAACAATTTATCTAAAAATGCCAAATAAAAATTTAATATGGACCATATAGAAGATATCTACCTTACTCATAAAAAGCAATCATCTAAAAATAACAAATAATCTAAAATGGACCAGATAGAAGAGATCCATCATCGCCATCAAAAACAATTATCTAAAAATAACAATTAATCTAAAAATGCCAAATAAAAGTTTAATATGGACTATATAGAAAGAGATCCAAATTTTACTCATAAAAACAATCATTTAAAAATAACAATTCATCTAAGAAATGCCAAATAAAAGTTTAATATGACTATATAGAAAGATATCCAATACGCTCATCAAAACAATTATCTAAAAATAACAATCATCTAAAAATGCCAAATACGAATTTAATATTGAATATATAGAAGATATCCAAATTCCGCCATTAAAAATAATCATCTAAAAATAACAATTAATCTAAAATGAAAATAAAAAGTTTAATATGGACCATATAGGAAATAGATCCAACATACTATAAAAACAATTATCTAAAAATAACAATTCATCTAAAAATGCCTAATAAAAATTTAATATGGACCATATAGAAGATATCAAATCCTTACTCATAAAAACAATCATTTAAAAATAACAATTTATCTAAAAATGCCAAATACAAAATTTAATATGAACCATATAAGAAGTAGATCCAGCCTACTCATAAAAACAATTATCTAAAAATAATAATTCATCTAAAAATGCCAAATAAAAATTTTAATACTGACCATATAGAAAAGAGAGCGGGTCTTGCTTATCAAAACAATTATCTAAAAATAACAATTCATCTAAAATGCCAAATAAAAGTTTAATATGGACTATATAGAAGTAGATCCAATATACCATAAAAACAAGATCTAAAAAATAACAATTTATCTAAAAAATGCCAAATAAAAGTTTAATATGGAACATATATGAAGAAGATTCAATTCCGCTCATAAAAACAATCATCTAAAAAGAATAATTCATCTAAAAATATGCCAAATAAAAGTTTAATATGGACCATATAGGAAGTATGTGGAGTTTGTTAGACTCCTTGAGATCGTTTTGAGCGCTAGGGTTTAACAATAACAATGATAATAAACATGTACATGCAGCGGAATTAAAACAAACATCATTATTATCGACACAAGATTTTTCCACATCTTCCCCAATTATTTATTGATCGTAATATAACGTGTTACCTAACTGTAACAGGATCTAAGCCATCTCGGATCTTTGATAACTAGTTCTAGGCGTTTACAATGAACGACGCCCTAGAACACACACACACACCCCTTTACTAGACTACATTATGGAAGACTTATATAAAACCTACACCCCATGTCCTCTTTATATACTAGAGGATTAGGGTTTACAAAATACTACGAAGGACTAAATAATAAATCTTCTTTTGCAAGCAAGTCCTTCCATCTTTTTGTAGGTTTCATCTCTTTCTCTTTAAGCCCTTGATGTTTCATTCTTTTATTGTTTTGTATCATCAAATCAATAAACCCAACAATCTTCCCCTATTTGATGATGACAAAACAAACACGGTTCTTGTACGAACTTCCCTTGACGAAGTAGTAGAAGTTGAGATAATTAAATCTCACCATGAATGAAACAAATCTTGTCTTCCCCTTAATCCATGCTATCTCTTCTCATATCTTCCCCTTTTTGTTATCAACAAATAGAGAATATAAAATGTAGAAACACTCTAGCATAGCAAAGGATTTCAAACAAAGTAGCATTGGTAACGAGTGAACACTAGCAAGGGTTACGAAAAACACTAGCAAAGGGTTTCGAGAAAACACTAGCAGGGTTTCGAGAAACACTAGAGTGGTTTCGATAACACTAGCGGGGGTTTCAATCAAACACCATCAAAGCTACTTTCTTCCATAAATTAAAGACACCACACAACGATAAACAACCTCCATCAAGAATTAGAACAAGTAAAACAAATTCAAGAAGTTGAATATGTATGAAACCCAAAAATCTCAAAATTCAAATTATTAAACCGCTCGCACCAACTTCGACAATCGAATAACTTTGATAGAGAGCTCAGATCGACAATCCTTCGTGAAAAGTTAGATTAATATATAGAGAACGCTCACCAAAATTTCACACGATCCAACTGTTAACTAAAAAGTTATCGCGTTTTAAAACGTCAGCAGAAAATACGAGAATTTTCGATTCAAGTTTTTCTTCTTTTCGCCATTCTTCGACCAATAAAACCTTGTGAATCCCTAGGTAACGAGCTCCCCAAGCTCTGATACCAATTGTGGAGTTTGTTAGACTCCTTGAGATCGTTTTGAGCGCTAGGGTTTAACAATAACAATGATAATAAACATGTACATGCAGCGGAATTAAAACAAACATCATTATTATCGACACAAGATTTTTCCACATCTTCCCAATTATTTATTGATCGAATATAACGTGTTACCTAATCGAACAGGGATCTAAGCCATCTCGCATCTTAGGATAACTAGTTCTAGGCGCTTACAATGAACGACGCCCAGAACACACACACACACCCCTTTACTAGACTACATTATGGAAGACTTATATAAAACCTACACCCCATGTCCTCTTTATATACTAGAGGATTAGGGTTTACAAAATACTACGAAGGACTAAATAATAAATCTTCTTTTGCAAGCAAGTCCTTCCATCTTTTTGTAGGTTTCATCTCTTTCTCTTTAAGCCCTTGATGTTTCATTCTTTTATTGTTTTGTATCATCAAATCAATAAACCCAACAAAGTATATCCAGTTCTGCTCATCAAAAACAATCATCTAAAAAATCACAATTCATCTAAAAAATGCCAAATAAAAATTTTTATATGGACCGACCCTATAGGAAGTAGATCCAGTCCTACTCATAAAAAACAATCATCTAAAAAATAACAATTTATCTAAAAAATGCCAAATAAAAAGTTTAATATGGACCATATAGGAAGTAGATCAAGTCCTACTTATCTAAAATAATCATCTAAAAAATAACAAAATGTCAAATAAAAAGTTTAATATGGACCATATAGGAAGTAGATCCAGTCATGCTCATCAAAAACAATCATCTAAGAAATAACAATTCATCTAAAAAATGCCAAATAAATACTTTAATATGGACCATATAGAAAGTAGATCAAGTCCTACTCATAAAAAACAATCATCTAAAAAATAACAATTCATCTAAAGAATGCGAAATAAAAAGTTTAGTATGGACCATATAGACTTGATATCTCCTAATATGCAAGTAACTAAGATAAAGGAATTTGTGGATTGGATATTGAAAGTAGGATATGGAGAGATTGGAGGACCACACGACGGAGAGGTTTTGATAGATATACCCGAAGATATTCTAATACATGAAACTGATGATCCGGTACAATCTGTTACTCATTTCACTTACCCAAACCCTTTGAATAACATACATGTTCTGTCCTACTTTTGAAGGTTGTTATTTCTGATGCCGATAGTAATTTATTGAAGACTACTACAAATGTAGTCTATAAAGAGGTTCTTCACGGTCTTTGATCGCTTATCAACAGTATGTTCGGATATTCACTTAATGTGATACTTAATTTGTTTTTACATGTTTATTGTAATTCACACAAATGTTTTACTTATGACTTCATATTAATAAATAATGATTCACTATTTGTTTTCTTTCATTATTTTTCTTATTTTGTTTACATACTAATTTTTCATCTTTTGCAACATCTTTTTTCACCTTATTACTTTTATTATCATCTCATTTATCTATTTTTTTTAAAAATAACCCGGTGTGAACGGGTCTTATAAGCTAGTATTATATATAATAAAATAAGCTTTTGTACAAGCCTACTAAGCACCTTGCTTTAAAAATTGGTTTAATGCCCTACCTTATTTAGCTTCTAAGTACAATTAGTTTATGCAAGACGTTTTTAAAATGAATGTAGTAAACAACATTCATTGTATACGCCTCTTGAAACTTATCATATACGATTCTTCATTGCGCTTCAATCACCAATTTAAATTCACCAAATCCATATCACCATTTCAAAATTTATAATCGTATAATGACCGCTCCATTCGGTTTCAATCGAAACATTACATCATTCGACGGTAAGTATTCGTGATATGTTCAAGCTCTTTGGGGTTTTAATTTAAACCCATAGTATACGTGTTTTGATGTGCTTTTTTCCGATAATTGATCTAATTTCGCTTCAATTAAATGATATGTCGAAACATTGTTCAATCACTAATTTAAAACCTTGGCATATCACGCATCCAAATCGTAAAATGATATCTACGCCACACCAATTCAACATCGATTTGATTACATCACAGCCATCAATTGTGTTCTGTCAACATTGAGCATTGGTATGTACCTATTTATTTGTGTTTTGATTAAGTTCAATTCGGTTGTGTTGTGACAAATCCGTAAAAATGGGGAAATTAATTGTATGAATTAGTTTGTTTGCAAATTAATTGGGGTAATCACATTCATTTGTTCTGCATTTGTTTGTTTTAATCTTTTTTGTACCCGGATATATGTTTGTTGTTTGTTCCGTATGCGGTGAAGATGATATTGCTTTATGTACTCTCCGGGCACCAAAGAATGTTGTTTATAGTTGGAGAACATGAGAAAGGTTCAAACGCTTTTCTAAATATATTTACTATGACATTGCAGATGTTCAATACAATTCACCGACTTTACCTTTTACCTTTTGATGTTGCGATATGTCTGCTTCTAAGTATATTTGATATATGCATATTTTAAGCTAACAAACCTTTCAATTTAACTCACCAAATGACCTCACTTTAATTTTTGTAGTTACTTGCAACCGTCATTGTAGACATGTTGGTTTTATCACCGAAAGTAAATGAGCATCAACCAATGAATATAGTGTTTGGTATATGACAATTTTATAGCTTACCATTGAATAAGAGCGTTTGGCGGATGTTTGAAATGCATCCTTAGTAGTAGAGAGTGATTAGTGGATTGTTGTTCGCTCCTTAGTGCCTTCTAAATCTCATGCGATGCCTTTTATTACCTCACACTTTCACGAATAACCTTATAAAATAATTTGGGAAATATCTTTTTATAATTTATGAATATTAGTATTGTCAAATATGCTATAAGGTTGATTGAGGAAATTTAATTTCCTGTAATGAGGGGTTTTTAGAGATCCAAGTTCATGTAATTGCAATTTAATATATTGATTATTCGTTGTTATGCTTTTATTTACTATATATGGTTTTGGTTTTGTTTTTATTTTTCGTGATTTCTTGCAGATTAGAGGTCCATCACAAAGTGGAGTTTAGTTCAATGGTAAGTCTCTCATCTCTCTAATTATTGTTCTCAATTTCTTGCTTATCCGAATACAAGTTTTGTGACAACAAATCCTAAACACTACCTATATTTGAATTGAAATCCTATATTTGATTTCCTCTTTATGTGTTTGATTCAAAACCATTCTATGCTCCCAAACTGAAACCTACAATCAATCATAAACCCTAATTCGGTGCGGGTGTATTTCTTTTGCTGTCAACATTGTAATATGGAAATGGTTTGTTGCTTTCATTATCGTAAAATTGTAAGTTTGTTTTTGAATTTCCTTCTTCTAATTTTCTTCTGATTGATAATATTGTGTCGATTAAAATATATGACATATTTCGATTGATTATGTTATATTTATTTTTGTAGGTAAATTGTGATTGAGAAAGATTAACCAGGTTTGACATGTTTTATCTCTTTTAATTCTTCAATTTAATTGTTAGTAGATGATATGGATTGATGAAAATGATTATTTGTACTTTATGTTCTATGTGTGTTTTTTATGCACACCAACTATTTGATGAATTGTATTTGTGTAATTGTCATTTGTAGGGCAAAAATGGAGGACGTGATGATTCCTTATAACCAAGAGATGATGTTGTACTAATAACAGATTCACTATTTATTTTTTCTTTCAAGTCTATTGTTATTGTTTTTCACAGTACTTATTGTTGGAGTGGTACACCCAAATAAGTGACTTATATCACTGTGTTAACAAGGTAAGGATACGTATCATCGATATCTTCTACACTTTTCTCACCGCCATTTTCACCGGCTTACTTCCGATCTGATTTGACATAAAATTATTTTAGGTCTTTTCGTATCGATGGTGATTGCAATACTCGAATGTGTTTGTTATATTGTCATAGTTTGGCAAAGGTGCGAATCGACGTGTAAGGGTTTTGCTTGATTAAGATCATTCAAGTTCATGTGCTTTTAGTGTTCGTGATTTCTCTCACAATTATTGTCTTTCTTTTTCACCGATAACCAAGTTAAATGAGTCGGTTGCAAGTTGTCTTTAACATTTTCGTGGCCTCCATCAACGGTATGAGATATATATTTATTTAGTTACTCTTTGTAGATTTACAATAAAAGCTAATAGCTATAGACTTATTTTGAAGTTGATGTGATGAATCTATGAAGGTTCGTGATAATAATGACGTGGTAGGCTATTAGTTCCGTAACATATGCATATAGGTTCAGGATAATAATGACGTTGTACGCTATTAGTTATGTAACATATGCACATTTGTAATACTACTTACGGAAACATTTAAGGCAAGTATTTTACTGGTAGCAAATTTCACTTTATTTGGCTTCTATAGAGGTAATCGTTGGTGAAATTAATTGAATGGGTTAAATGATGTTAATAGAAGATCACTAATAATACATGCCATTTTTTTGGATATGATGGTTTTTGGGATTACCGTTTTCCATTACTAATAGAAGATTGTTTTATACATTAGAATATCGACAAGATATTCTGCTCCTCACTCAATAATGTCTTCGAGTAACGCCACAAAGCTAAAAGCGATCTCGCTACTAATAAAGGGAAGGTGAGGTGGATGTCGTGTCCCATTCGTAGATTCACCCACATATATGGAGTCGTCGAGAGATTGGTTGCCGTATGGTTTCGATCCGGTTGAACCCGTCGTTGCGGTGTTTGTTACATATTATTTTGGTCATTATAATTTCTTTAAATAACAACGAACAACTACTATTGGTTTCACTATTTATCATGTTACCACATTCTTATTGGACTTTTCGAAAATTCGCAGTAAACAAGCCGGAATTTCTTTGGACTTTGATGCGGGTGTTGTTCAAATGTTCATCGGACCATGATTATTCAACAGCCATGCCAACCAAAGAGTCATTTTGTGCCCGCTTATGCCATCTCGCCTAGAAACCATAATGTTGGATCACACCACATGTCATTGGTATGTAATAAAAGGACATCTCCACATTTACATTAATTTCGACTTTTTCGGTGCGTGCGCTTGTAGTAACATTAAGTTATTTGTGTTTGTCTATTAGGTTGCCCGCCGACTTCGAAAGTATACCTTCTGCAATCTACGGCGGTGCCATGGGAACTAGCTATCGCAACCACGACCTATTCGGTGTTGTTTCTTATGGTACTATATGCCTGCTTAGAGACATTATGAGTTTCGTTATTAAACCGACATACGTTAGACATAATTCGATTTATTTTACTAATCAAGAGTTTAAGTGGGTTTAGCGTTTCCATCTTTCATCATTCGGGTTATGTGCCATCGAGTCGCGACCCATTCACCCATTCGGCACACATGGTTTTCGTGGTCAAGCTCCATTCGGGTGGTTTTTTTTTACGTGTAGATCTAGCGTCCAACTCAAGTCGTGAATTTGTATGTTTCACGCCACCGGGCTCAAAACATACCATTTTTTTAAAACAATACGATATGTTTGGATAATACTTATGCACGAAACTTAGTTACATCAACCTAAAATATAGAAACAACATAAGATTTGACACTCCAACTACCATGTAAGATTAAGATTTTAGTGACGCAAATACAAAATGATAACAATAAAAACACAATTTGTGGTAAATAAATTCTCATTCATGCTATTCTTTTCGCTTTTGACTAATTTATATTAATTTTAAGCGTATTCTCATATTCTTTATAGGGTTTGAATATAAATGCTTAACAATGGGAATGGCGACTCGGTTGAGCAAAAATTAAAGGTTAGTCTCTTATCGCCTCTCGGATATTTGATAGTCTCGGTTTATAGATCTCGGGTTGATGAATATTCTCGCACTTTGGTACCATCTATTTGGCGCTTGGAGACGCATCGATAGAATGAATCTCACTCATGTTGCTTTGATGGAGGGCGGCATTCGCAAAACCCTTTTGCAAATGAACCTACAAAACCTGCTTTTAGGTATTTTCTTCTCATAAAGTAACTTAATATTTAGAATCGCAAGACTCATTGTTTCCGACTTTTAATCTATAAATAAAAATTTTATAGGTTTAATGCATAAACAATAGACTTTGCATAATTCTCACCCTATCCGACTCATTTGATTATTTTATTTGACCCGTAGGCTATAAAACACAATCCGCTTATAAATAATGGATCGAAATTGCTACCTCAAGTATATTTTGTTACCACATGCGTCTATTAATTCAAGACAAAATTACAGCAATAGAAGCATGTGGTGACATCGACATCTATGCAAAGAAATTTTAGGCCTTTAAAGGCTACTATCTGGCCTTCCGATAGAGTTTTTATGAAACTCATGGTGTCTCGCAAAGACCGACAAGTGGTCGGGTTACATGTGTGGTGAAGATTCGGCTGAATTTGTTCAAAGTTGCTATATAATATTTCATTATTGTAGCGTTTATTTAATAATTAAATATAGTCATAAGTTTAGGGTATGTAGTACTTGTGACTCGAGATGTCTGTTGTAGTATGAAGCTCCAAGAGACATTATAAGTTTAGATATTTGTTTGACATTTAATATGTTGGCCTTCTTTAACTTTCAAGTTGAGATTTGGATACAACAAAATAACTTCATTAGATTTGGATAAATCATTGTAGTACTTGTGACACGAGATGTCTTAAAGAATTTGAAATATATCATTTGCGGTCTTTACATTTACATTTTATAGTGGCGCTTAGTATATCTAAGGTCTTTATTTTTACTTACACAATTTCATCTCTCGTGTTGGGTTGATGCATGAGGAAATGTTAACATATAAAATGATTGACCCATTTGTTATACTTGTGAATGGGTCAATTTGGGTTATGTCTTTTCTAATGGGTCATCAAAAACATAGCTCCAATTCGGTAAAAGTGTATCTCGTAATGCTTATAATATCCTATATTATTCACCGCATTATACCACATCGCTTAATTTCAATCTAAAACTCCCAATGTTTGCGAACTTCTTGAGTACAAATTTAATCTGAATAAGCAAAACTTGAAGCGAAAGCGGAAGCAATTTTCCTATTGTGACAGAGCTTTTGGGAGATGTACTTAATGGTAATACTTTCATGGGTGGGCTACTTTCATGCTCGCGTATACTATTCATTAATGGTTATTTTGTTTGTCTCGACTTCTTAGCGGTCCATCAAAATTAAAGGGTTCCCAATGTATATTGGTGCTTGCAAGATTCTCTAAAGATGATTACACATGATGCCTTAATTAAAATTCAAGTGCCATATAAGTAGTGAACTCAGTGTAACATTAGAAGATAATGCAAAATCGTTGGAAGATATTATTTGTAAGAGATGAGTGTGGCATGTCAAGAAGGAAAAAAGACTGTAGTTTGCGAAATAGCTGCGTGGACGGTTAATAGGTATCAAATAAGTTAGAATGAATAATAAAATGATAGTTAGAAGTACAGTGCAAACTCATACGTAAGCTAAAAAGTAAAACGGTAAAAACCATACTTAATATCGATAAGGAATTCTGATGACCAACAAGGAAATGATGAAATGATTACTTAAAAGGGTAGATGCAGAAACATAAGAAAAAAGGAAAAGAAAAGAGTGATAGCTACTTTAAGTCATGAATATATGGTGACACGACCGTCAAATGAGACTTTGAACATGTATTGCTTTCTGGAATAATTTATTTGAAAATAGCCGCTTTAGACTGCTTCTGTCATGTTATTTTATTAGGTAATCAACTAAGCATTCTTAACGGACTACAAAGTTTTAAAAACTTTGTTAGAATGAACAATAGGCTTGTGTTAAAAGTGGGTGTCCATATAAAAAGTAGAACAGGTCCCGCTTTCATAAAAACAATCATCTAAAAATAACAATTAATCTAAAAATGCCGAATAAAAAGTTTAATATGAATTATATAGGAAGCGTATGCATTCCTACTCATAAAAAATAATCATTTAAAAATAACAATTTATCTAAAAAATGGCAAATAAAAATTTAATAT
The DNA here is from genome assembly GCA_022545495.1 of Chrysanthemum lavandulifolium. Classification (NCBI taxonomy): domain Eukaryota; kingdom Viridiplantae; phylum Streptophyta; class Magnoliopsida; order Asterales; family Asteraceae; genus Chrysanthemum; species Chrysanthemum lavandulifolium. The sequence goes on from CM040242.1 coordinate 87,667,749, forward strand.
GGACCATATAGAAAGTATATCCAATTCTACTCATAAAAACAATCATCTAAAAAATAACAATTCATCTAAAAATGCCGAATAATAAATTTAATATGAACCATATATTAAGTAGATCCAATTAATCTAAAAATGCCAAATAAAAGTTTAATATGACCATATATAGAAAGTAGATCCAGGTCCTACTAATACAAAACAATCATTTAAAAATAACAATTCATCTAAAAATGCCAAATAAAAGTTTAATATGGACCATATAAGAAATAGATCAGTCCTCGCTCATAAAAACAATCATCTAAAAAATAACAATTAATCTAAAAATGGCAAATAAAAAATTTAATATGAACCATATAGTAAGTAGATCCAATCCTTCTTATAAAAACAATCACCTAAAAATAACAATCCATCTAAAAATGCCAAATTAAAAGTTTAATATGGACCATATAGGAAGTAGATCCAGGTCTAATCATAAAAAACAATCATCTAAAAATAACAATCGATCTAAAAATGCCAAACAAAAAATTAACATGCACTATATATAGGAGTAGTCAGATCCAATTCTATTCATAAAAACAATCATCTAAAAAATAATAATTCATCTAAAAATGCCAAATAAAAATTTAATATGAACCATATATGAAGTAGATCCAATCCCGCTTCATAAAAACAATCATTTAAAAATAACAATTCATCTAAGAAATGCGAAATAAAAATTTAATATGAACCATATAGGAGTAAATCTAGTCCTACACATAAAAAAAATATCTAAAAGATAACAATTCATCTAAAAATGTCAAATAAAAAGTTTAATATGGACCATGTAAAAAGTAGAACCAGTCCCCGCTCATAAAAACAATCATCTAAAAAAACAATTAATCCAAAAATGCCAAATAAAAATTTAATATGAACCATATAGAAAGTAGATCCAATACGCTATAAAAACAACCATCTAAAAATAACAATTCATCTAAAAATGCCAAATAAAAGTTTAATATGGATATATAGTAAGTAGATCCAAATTCTCGCTCATAAAAACAATCATCTAAAAATAACAATTAATCTAAAAATGGCAAATGAAAAGTTTAATATGGACCATATAGAAAGTAAATCAAGTCCCGCTTATAAAAACAATTACCTAAAAAATAACAATTTATCTAAAAAATGCCAAATAAAAGTTTAATATGGATCATATATGAAGGAGATCCAGTCCTACTCATCAAAAACAATTATCTAAAAAATAACAATTCATCAAAAAAATGCCAAATAAAAAATTTAATATGGACCATATAGGAAGTAGATCTGGTCCTACTCATAAAAAAAATCATCTAAAAAATAACAATTTATCTAAAAAATGCCAAATAAAAAGTTTAATATGAACCATATAGGAAGTAGATCCAGTCCTGCTCAACAAAAACAATTATCTAAAAAATAACAATTAATCTAAAAAATGCCAAATAAAAGTTTAATATGGACCATATATAAAGTAGATCCATCCTATTTATAAAAAACAATCATTTAAAAATAACAATTCATCTAAGAAATGGACCATAGAAAGATATCCAATCTCGCCATCAAAAACAATTATCTAAAAATAACAATCATCTAAAAATGCCAAGTCACGGAATTTAATATGGAACATATAGGAAGATATCTAGTACGCTCATTAAAAATAATCATCTAAAAATAACAATTAATCTAAAAATGAAAAATAAAAGTTTAATACGACCATATAGAAATAGATCCAGGTCCTCTACTCATAAAAACAATCATCGAAAATAATAATTCATCTAAAAATGCCAAATAAAAATTTAATATTGACCATATAGGAAGATATCCGCCTTACTCATAAAAACAATCATCTAAAAATAACAATTCAATTAAAAATGCCAAATAAAAATTTAATATGAACCATATATGAAGTAGATCAAGTCTGCTCATCAAAACAATCATTTAAAAATAACAATTCATCTAAAAATGCCAAATAAAAATTTAATATGGACCATATAAGAAAGATAGATCCAACCCCGCTCATAAAAACAATCATCTAAAAAATAACAATTAATCTAAAAATCGCAAATAAAAACTTTAATATGAACCATATAGTAAGTAGACACACCCGCTTATAAAAACAATCACCTAAAAATAACAATCCATCTAAAAATGCCAAATTAAAAGTTTATTATGGACTATATAGAAAGTACATCCATTCCTACTCATAAAAAACAATCATCTAAAAATAACAATTGATCTAAAAATGCCAAACAAAAAATTAATACTGACTATATAGTAAGTAGATCCATTCTATTCATCAAAAACAATCATCTAAAAATAATAATTCATCTAAAAATGCCAAATAAAAATTTAATACGAACCATATATAAGTAGATCCATCATAGCTCATAAAAAACAATCATTTAAAAATATTAATTCATCTAACAAATGCGAAATAAAAATTTAATACGAACCATATAGTAAGTAGACGCATTCTACAAATAAAAAATATCTAAAAGGTAACAATTCATCTAAAAATGTCAAATAAAAGTTTAATATGGACCATGTAGAAAAGTAGATCCAAATTCCGCCATAAAAACAATCATCTAAAACAAATTAATCTAAAAATGCCAAATAAAAATTTAATATGAACCATATAGAAAGTAGATCAGATCCACTGTCATAAAAACAATCATCTAAAAAATAACAATTCATCTAAAAATGCCAAATAAAAAGTTTAATATGCACTATATAGAAGTAGATCCACCCCGCTCATAAAAAAACAATCATCTAAAAAATAACAATTAATCTTAAAATGGCAAATGAAAAGTTTAATATGGACCATATAGAAAGAACCAGGTCGCTTATAAAAAAACAATCACCTAAAAATAACATTCATCTAAAAATGCCAAATAAAAGTTTAATATCGACTATATAGGAAGTAGATCTATTCTACTCATCAAAAACAATTTTCTAAAAATAACAAATCATCAAAAATGCCAAATAAAAATTTAATATGGACCATATAGGAAGTAGATCCATCCTACTCATAAAAACAATCATCTAAAAATAACAATTCATCTAAAAATGCAAAATAAAAGTTTAATATGGACCATAAAGGAAGTAGATCCAAATCCTCGCTCATCAAAAACAATTATCTAAAAATAACAATTAATCTAAAATGCCAAATAAAAGTTTAATATGACCATATAGAAAGAGATCCACTATACTCATAAAAACAATCATTTAAAAATAACAATTCATCTAAGAAATGTCAAATAAAAGTTTAATATGGACTATATAGAAAGATATCCAAATTCCGCCATCAAAAACAATTATCTAAAAATAACAATCATCTAAAAATGCCGATCGAAATTTAATATGGAACATATAGGAAGATATCCAATTCTCGCCATTAAAAAATAATCATCTAAAAAAACAATTAATCTAAAAATGAAAATAAAAGTTTAATATGGACCATATAGGAAATAGATACACCCCTACTCATAAAAGACAATCATCTAAAAATAACAATTCATCTAAAAATGCCAAATAAAAATTTAATATGGACCATATAGAAGCATATCCAGGTTTTACTCATAAAAACAATCATCTAAAAATAACAATTCATCTTAAAATGGCAAATAAAAATTTAATATGAACCATGTGAAGTAGATCAAGTCCTGCTCATCAAAAACAATCATTTAAAAATAACAATTCATCTAAAAAATGCCAAATAAAAATTTAATATGAACCATATAAGAAGAGATCCATCCTACTCATAAAAACAATTATCTAAAAAATAACAATTCATCTAAAAATGCAAAATAAATTTTTAATATGGACCATATAGAAAAGAGATCCAGTTTCTTATCAAAAACAATCATCTAAAAATAATAATTCATCTAAAAATGCCAAATAAAAGTTTAATATGTACTATATATGTAAGTAGATCCAACATACTCATAAAAACAAACATCTAAAAATAACAATTTATCTAAAAATGCCAAATAAAAGTTAAATATGGAACATATATGAAGAAGATTCATCAGTTCATAAAAAAACAATCATCTAAAAAAACAATTTATCTAAAAATGTCAAATAAAAGTTTAATATGGACCACATAGGAAGATATACATCCCCGCTCATTAAAAATCATCTAAAAATGTCAAATAAAAATTTAATATGAACCATATAGGAAGTAGATCCAATCTCGCTCATAAAAAACAATCATCTAAAAAATAAAAATTCATCTAAAAATGCCAAATAAAAGTTTAATATGGACAATATAGAAATAGATCCAATCCTACTCATAAAAACAATCATCTAAAAATAACAATTTGTCTAAAAAATGCCAAATAAAAAGTTTAATATGGACCATATAGGAAGTATATCTACCGCTTTCATCAAAAATAATCATCTAAAAATCACAATTCATCTAAAAATGCCAAATAAAAATTTTATATGGACCCTTATAGAGTAGATCCATCCTACTCATAAAAACAATAATCTAAAAAATAACAATTTATCTAAAAAATGCCAAATAAAAAGTTTAATATGGACCATATAGGAAGTCGATCAAGTCCTACTTATCTAAAATAATCATCTAAAAAATAACAAAATGTCAGATAAAAAGTTTAATATGGACAATATAGGATGTAGATCCAGTCCTGCTCATAAAAAACAATCATCTAAGAAATAACAATTCATCTAAAAAATGCCAAATAAAAACTTTAATATGGACCATATAGAAAGTAGATCCAGTCCTACTCATAAAAAACAATCATCTAAAAAATAACAATTCATCTAAAGAATGCGAAATAAAAGTTTAATATGACCATATAGACTGACATCTCCTAATATGCAAGTAATCGAGATAAAGGAATTTATGGATTGGATATTGAAAGTAGGATATGGAGAGATCGGAGGACCACACGACGGAGAGGTTTTGATAAATATACGAAGATATTCTAATACATGAAACCGATGATCCGCACAACTGCTACTCATTTCACTTACCCAAACCCTTTGAATAACATACATGTTCTGTCCTACTTTTGAAGGTTGTTATTTCTGATGCCGATAGTAATTTATTGAAGACTACCACAAATGTAGTCTATAAAGAGGTTGTCATTCGATCGGTAAGTATTCGCATATGTTCAAGCTCTTTTGGGGTTTTAATTTAAACCCATAGTATACGTGTTTTGATGTGCTTTTTTTCCGATAATTGATCTAATTCTGTTTCAATTAAATGATATGTCGGAAACATTGTTCAATCACTAATTTAAAACCTTGGCATATCATAGATCCAAATCAGAAAAATGATATCTACGCCACACCAATTCAACATTGATTTGGATTACATCGTTGTGCCATCAATTGTGTTCATCAACATTGAGCATTGGTATGTACCTATTTATTTGTGTTTTGATTAAGTTCAATTCGGTTGTGTTGTGACAACCAGTAAAAAATGAGGAAAATTAATTGTATGAATTAGTTTGTTTGCAAATTAATTGGGGGTAATCACATTCATGTGTTCTCTGCATTTGTTTGTTTTAATCTTTTTTTGTACCGGATATATGTTTGTTGTTTGTTCTGTGTGCAGGGGTGAAGATGATATTGCTTTATGTACTCTCTGGGCACCAGCAATGTTGTTTATAGTTGGAGAACATGAGAAAGGTTCAAACGTTTTTCTAAACTAGACGAGTACCGCGCTTGTGCGCAAGATCGGCTTCTAGCGCAGACAATTATCGATATGCGATATTGTGGTAAGTGTTTCATATAACATTCAAAATAGAGCGTGAAAAGATCTCGATGAAACCCGATTCACCGGTTGTATCGATTTAATGCGTCCTCTCGATTTTTTCTCGGATGGCTTTAATTGGTTAGCCGAAACCGGTGGCGACACCGGTTCCCGGTTGAACACGTTGGTCCGGTTCGTCCGGTTTTCAAAACTATATGTAATCAACTCATAGCTTGTATGAAGTTTGTGTGTTTTATTAATTTGTATAACGTGTATAATAACATGTACTTTTCATTTTAGGGTGTTTTAAAAATATCATTAATTAGTGTGTTTAATTATTTTATATTATAGATTATGTTGTAGCTTCCTTAAATTGTACTTTATGAAAATTTTATTGTACTTTTCATTAAAAAATACGTTTTCCAATTTTATAATTTTTCAAATGTGTTGTAGTCGTTAGTTTGTCTTCTATGTCCATTATTTCTCATGTTCATGTCCATGTCCATAGAAGTGTCATATATTCCAAACAATACACCACCGTCGTACTCGGCTAGTTTTCCATTATTTCTTTATTTCTCTCATTTAGTATGTCCATAGTTTTCTCATATTCATGTCATAGATTCCAAAAAAAAATGTGATTTTAATATAGTAGCAAGTGATATTTTTTGACAAAGACAATATTGCAGATTGTGAGTTTAATTATAAGCGATTATAGTTTTTTTGACGAAACTTGATTGCGTCAATTCGTGTCTTGATTTTTTTTAAACGTTAAATGGAATTCGGACAATCATATCTTGAAATGGCAATTGACAATAATGTACGTAATTTTAAGGTAGCGGATAAATTTTATTGACATGTTTGAAGCACCATGTTAGACGTCGTGTAAAAGATTGGCACGTAACTTACTTTTGCAATAAAAGAATCTTCAGTTCTAAATAAACATACTTTTTTTTAACGGGTTAATAAGCATGTTAGTGGTGTGTTATGAGGGAGGGTGTTTTAGTTATTGGTGAATTATTTGAGAGGTGTATGATGTGTCGCTGAGGTGCCATACTAAAAACGTGTTATTTGTATCCACGATACATTGTGCTGTTAGTTTTAAAAATATTTTTGAGGTTGTAAGATTTCTTTTTAAGATAGACCTGCCAAACTTTATTGTATTCTCTAGCCTATTCATACTTTTTTTCTTTCAATTAACTTATTAGGACGTATCATACATAAAAAATAACAAAAAATAATACCAAAAGTTTAATAGGCTCAAAGCTAGGGTCACTTCCCAATATTTATTGACAGCTATTGAGACACCACAATGACCACATATTTCCTGTAGTTTTTTTTTTTTTTTTTCAAAGAGATTTGTTTTAGTACTTTTGTGGCTTGCTTCATACAGAATTGTCTTTTAAGGGCACAATTCAAACATGCCCACGTTTACTTTTGCATTATTGTTTTTTGTTTCATATCTCTTCATACATTTTACTTTGAAGCATTATAGCATATCAACCATCCCCTGCATTAATTTTGAATGCAAGATTGTAAAGTTTAATTTTCTTTTGTCACAATATTATTTATGTATTGCCACTCTTTAGTATGATTGTCATGTTCAAATGCAAAATAACATCTATTATGATTTCCATTTAACATATTTGGCCACAAATTCAAAACACAAACCACCCAAACCAACAAAAAATCACGGCAACATGTTCAAGTGCAAACTAACAAAAACATTAAAAAAAAAAAAAAAAAAAAAAAAAAACTCAAAATTCATTTAGATCTACACCACAAAGCAACTACTCCGTAATATTTAGCAACACCAAGTAAAACGCCATCGTACAATTATTTACATCTTGAGTGGGTTTTTTTCATCAATTATACTCATCTTGAGTGGGTTTTTGTCTTGCTTTAACATTATGACAACCTTTACCCCGTCTTTTGCACATTTTTCAAAAATGTGGGCTGTCAGCTAAGTTTACTCTACTACTAACCTTTTACAAGCTCTTTTTTTTTTCTTTCCAAAATTCAAATTTCAAGAATACTCTAAAAAAGGCCTAAACGACCTTTAAAAAAAATTACATGTGACAACGGGAGATTCCGACAAACTTTTATAACATTCCCGGCTACTGAAACAATTTTAGGTGGAGGTAGCCGCAGTAGTGTAGATTCCAGCAACAACGGGAGATTCCAACAACGGCGGCAGCTGGGTAGCATATCTACAAAAATAAATGTCAACAATTATTAACTCATATCTATAGATAATATATATATACAGATTTATATAAAATAAAAATCTTCAATACTTCAAAATATATATATGTATCGTAAATAACCTTCAAAAAAAACCTCGACACTTAGATAAACCTTTTGAGATACAGGGTAGTGATGGTTCCCGGAGATTTAGTTTCTGGTAGAGGGAGGCTTGGTAGTGGTTGTTTCCGTAAAAAGTGGCAGCGGCGGTTGAATATTCCGTCAACAGTGTCGGCAGCGGCTGAACTGAAAAAAGTGACAAACACATTATAAAAGTTAGATCTACCAAAAAATAATAAAGATCTACACAAATAAGCCTTCAAAAGTTGTTTAATACATAGATCCTTAAAAAAAACCCTATAACAACATCAGTACTTGAAAAACCTTTCGGTTATGGTGGGTTTGAGGCGTGGTGGTGACAGCTTTGACGTGTTGTTGCAGGTGCTCAGTGGCTGTAACGTGGTAGATGTAACATGGTAGATGCGTCCGTAAGTGGTGGTGACAACCGGTGGTTGGCGGGTGTGATTTGAGTCTTTGACTGAATTTATGATGGATGGATGAGATGAGGTGAGAGATTTTGTGGTGTGTGTAGGTGAAAAAGAGATGAGATGATGAAAGTGAATAGAAAGGGTGATGTTTATATGGATATTTGGTTTGTATATTGGTTTGGAATTTTTTTTAGGTGTGTGTATTGGTTTGGTGTGTGTAAATTTAGGTTCGGATAGAGGTTTGGTTGGCCGAATCTTAAAATTTAGGTTCGGAGTGAGGTTCGGTTTTAGGTTGTGTTTATTGCTCCATTTAAGGGAGTATAGATATATTTACTATGACATTGCAGTGTTCAATACAATTACTGACTTTACCTTTTTACCTTTTTTGATGTTGCAGACATGTCTGTTTCTAAGTATATTTGATATATGCATATTTTTAAGCTAACAAACCTTTCCAGAATTTAACTCACCAAATGACCTCACTTTAATTTTTGTAGTTACTTGCAACCGTCGCTGTAGACATGTTGGTTTTATCACTGAAAGTAAATGAGCATCAACCAATGAATATAGTGTTTGGTATATGACAATTTTATAGCTTACCATTGAATAAGAGCGTTTGGCGGATGTTTGAAATGCATCCTTAGGTGTAGTAGAGAGTGATTAGTGGATTGTTGTTCGCGTTCCTTAGTGCCTTCTAAATCTCATGCGATGCCTTTTTATTACCTCACACTTTCTCAATAATAACCTTATAAAATAATTTGGGAAATATCTTTTATAATTTATGAATATTAGTATTGTCAAATATGCTATAAGGTTGATTGAGGAAATTTAATTTCAGAATGAGGGGTTTTAGAGATCCAAGTTCATGTAATTGCAATTTAATATATTGATTATTCGTTGTTATGCTTTTATTTACTATATATGGTTTTGGTTTTGTTTTTATTTTTCGTGATTTCTTGCGATTAGATGTCCATCACAAAGTGGAGTTTAGTTCAATGGTAAGTCTCTCATCTCTCTAATTATTGTTCTCAATTTCTTGCTTATCCGAATACAAGTTTTGTGACAACAAATCCTAAACACTACCTATTGGTTTTTTATGCATGTAAAGGCGCAGCTGGATACCGACTGATGGTTGCAAGATCACAAGTATTATAAAATCACAATAAACGAATGACATCTTCTTTTCGGTATAGCTCGAGAGGCCGAGCTATTTTCTCATGATCCTTGTACACATGACACCCGTGCAAACACATGAATTAGAGGTATTTGACACACCAGTTGACAGTATATTTTCCACATTACTTTTATTTCAGCTTGGTTCATTCTTGGGAAACTTGCAGGCCCGCCTCTCGAGTATGTCTCTGTGGGGCTGTTTCTTAAGCATCTATAGAGTCTATTATATGTCATTCTCATCATAGATTGCACAAATCACTACCACAATCAATATCCTTATTATGAAGACTCAGGAATGAATATAAATCGTAAAATGTAAGTTATTAACATGTGTTTTACATGTGCTTTGGTCACATGCATAATGGGTAATTGTTTGGGACCAAACGTGGTTGTGCTACATACAAATTCATATTATTACGAAAGTTGATTGGCACAATGGTTCTAAGTGACATATTCTTGTGAGTAGGTACATATAAGACCATATAGACATTTTAATGTTTGTTTATAATTAAAACATGTAGTTACATATTAGATTCAATCTTTACCGACTACCACAATACTTCTGAAGTAGCATAACCATGTCAATCTTTACCGACTACCACAATACTTCTTTAGGATTTCAAACATTAGGAAACTCTAACACTCCATCCTTTGCACCGTCGTACTATAATCTGTATGTGCAAACTTTAACACCAATGTCTTGCCTGTGCATAGTTTTATGATAATTTATATATGTGGAATAATACATTAATGATATTAAGATACTAAATTACTAATTTATTTATGTTATTTGAGCAGGAATAAAAGCAAGAGGAAGAGGAAGCGAAGCATAATCGTAATATACAAGGTGTCGAGAAGCGACTCATGCCAAAACAAATTAGGGATCTAAGGAATGAGGTAAGATAGTTAATTTTTCTTGAAAGCCAAGACAAATCATTATATATGAGATGTTCATTCTACTAATTTTATGTTTTAGAGGATGCAAATGGGTAACGTAGGCATTATGTTTAAACAGGTCATTTTTGTTTGAACTATATAAATTAATAATGCATTACAAACAATGAGTGTTTTTTTAAATGAGTTGATTTAGGATCATTTGAGCATTTAAATACGCCAACAAGGCTCAATGCTCCTCAACATTAGACCTTCATCTGATGTTGACACTGCAATAAGATTATAAAAGTGGCAAATGTGAGTGCTTAGATGTTTGGGACTGGCTTATTGAAACCTCTAATTCGTGAGCTATATTAGACCTTCATTTGATGTCGACACTCACAATAAGATTATAAAAGTGGCAACTTCAACTTAATTATGGATAAATGGGTTGATTTAGGATTCGTTTTCTTTAACATGTAACCCACTGTGCCATCACCCATAGACACACCACTATCGAAATGGAATATAAATCAAATACCAAAAGCTTCCATGGCTATTAATTTAGGCGATATGGATGTTCCGAGTCATACATGGAAGCACTTCCAAAGGTATCATTATAAGAATGGACCTATTCTTAGCTTTTCTTAGATTTTTTGAATAATTTTTTTTTCCAAATTTTAGCAAGTATGTTTTAACTATTTTGGATTTGGTTCGGTAAAGTAATATCTCTTCTAATTGTGATCCTATCAATTTTGTTATAGGTGAAATAACCCAAATCTTCAAAGAGGTCTGAGAAGCTGGAAATTAGGTTGGGTGATGACTTTCTGTGGAAAAAGGTAAAGGGAGCAGAGGACCAAAAGGAGCTGGTGTTTGGTTGTAGGAAAAAGGTAAAGGGTGATGACATCTAATTTAATGTCTTCTTCCGCCCTAATCTCATAGTTGATTTTTTGTTGCAGCTATGTTTAAATTGACTGAGGCCATGTGTTGAGAGCTTGTGGTTTAAGATACGCAGAACCAAGTCGGTGCATCAATCTATCGAAAGCCAACTTCCAACAATTTCTTTGAGAATAGAAAACAGAATGATCCACCACTATGTAAATTCAATGATGATTCAGATTCCATACGGTAAGATTTATTTGGTTTCAGTTAAAAGTTACTATTAAAAATTGATGCATGTGGCGTGACTCATTCTGGTTTTGGTGTAAACAAGCCTAAATTATTGCATGAGGCGACTCATTCGGTGGCGTGACTATGTTATCTCAATGGATGTCGACCAGGTTATAAAGCTTGATAAGATCCAAAACATCTACCCATAAGTAGCTATTGTAATGACCAATGTTTTTTCATGATCAATTAGCAAAAACACGAAAGATGCAATTTTATCTTATTTTCATTTTAAAATTTGGGTTGCAACAACAAAGACTTTCAACATATATGTTTTAGAGGGTAAAAATACTTATCCGGTTATTGTGGCTAATTATAGAAGAGTCAAATTCACCGCTATCTCCTTCATTGTGTAGTATCACAATGCTTAGCATAAGTCGTTAGAATAAGCAATTTGAAACATATTCTAATTCAAATTTAGCTAATTTTATCAGAAACAAAGTTTATGGTTACAAAGATCCTAAAAGTGTTGTGTCATGCCGAACATACCGTAACTTTTTGTTTTCGTTATGGCTTTCTCGATACAAACCCAAGGATGAGCTTGACCCGCTTTTGCCGGATAAAGTGAAATAGGGTGGAGGAAAATATTTGAAAATTTAGGAGTTGGGAGGTTATCTACAAAATCGTGGAAGCGGGCTAATCGCTCCCACCTATGTTTAGTTTAAATATTTGTGTCTCATGCATTTGTCTTTTGTCCATGTTAATCGGTCACAAAATTGTGATTATTCTTAATGAGTATTCTTTTTGCAGGTCTGTTTATATAAGACTGACACTTCACTATGCGCATGCATGCTCATATGGCTACAAGTTCATTGTTCAGGGTGGATCTGCTATTACGGATACCTCAGAAGCTGTTTTGGCTACTGCTGATTTGAACAACAGACATGCTTGGCCTGTTACTCAAGGTAATGTATTTATTGTATTTCTACGATTCAAAATTACTATCTACATAACACGGGTTCCCGTCCAACAGTCAAGTGATTGTGCAATATGAGTTTTTGTTGAATTAATACCTCCTGATTATAGGTATGAGCGAACATGTAGGGGCAAATTGTTACGCGTTGCATCAGAACAACAAACGCATACGTGTGACCTCACAAGGTTGTTGGACTCCTGAATATTATATCCTTTTTGCTTTTTAAACATAATTTATTTTTTGGACTACCTAATAATAATTTATCAATAATTGTTACCATTATAGGTATGAGCGAACAAGTAGAAGCGATTTCTTCGACGTCTTAGCGGAACCGCAAACGCATAGAAAACGATATGGGTTGTTCGACTACTCATTTGTAACATGTTTCGGATGAACTTGCAAAACTGATTAAGCATCATGCAAAACCTATCACGATGGGTCGAATAATGTTTCTAACACAATTGTGTTCACCTTCCGTAACGGCACAAACCAAACCCGTGAATTACAACTACCATTGCATACGCTACAACTTCTAATGCATATGACACTAATGCGGTACTTGGATTAGCCGAATATCCTCTATTTATGAGACAATCATATTGTAGACAAACTTGAAAAGGAGGAAACTACGACTTACTTAATACCACTACTTTTGAGTCTAATCCTACTACTACAGGTTCACAGCTAAAGTTTGACTTTGAATTTTGTGCTAAGATTCTTTTAAAGATAATAACTTTAATGGGATTATGTTTGTTTCTTACCAGTGCGATTATTTGGTACCGATTAATAGGGACAACGAGGTTCTATCTACACACTTTATGGGTACCAAGAAAACATGTGCTTATTCACATTGTGCCAAAAAATCAGTAAGTTTACTACGTATTATTGGCAATTTCGCCCATCGACTTACAAATTCGGTTACCTGTAAGTTTGCTTTTTCTCATAATCTTTTTGTGGGAAGGGATTAACTATTTAGGAGAGATTGAAATTTCAGCCCCGTGTACTTTTAAATAGGTCGGTTTTGGGTTGTGTTTTATTACAGATAGGTTAAATAGTTAAAATAACAATTTAAAGGAAAAGGTAACGTGTCAAATGGGTCAAAATTTTAGTCGGTAATAAGTCATTTAAGGGGCTATAATTTGATTGGAATTCAATTAAGCATAATGTCACTTTTTAAATGCCGATAAAATCAGATGTGCTATTATTAATAGATGTACATGAGCTATATGTAGGTACTAACAGTTTTCAATCTTTGATTTTTCTCATGGAGCCTTTTAATATGAATGCTTATAAGTTATATTTATATCATGTGTTTGTTGACTTATTTATTTTTTGCTATGGTGGCTTAGGTATACTGACATGGGAGAAACCAAGAACATGGGGAAGTGGGAGTTGGTAAGGTTTTCGCTTTTCGTGGCACCGATGTGGTATCGGGTTGCCAATCGCAGCTTTTAGTTGCATCAAGTTTTAATTTGTGAGACACGCGATGAGGAAACTAACGGCTAGAAACAATATGACAATGGAAAAAATCAATTAAGGTTCTTTGACATTGTTCATCGATGAATAACTTCCATGACAAAGGTGTTCACCGACGAATAGTTTCTTAATTTTATATATTTGTAAATATTTACTTTGCTTAAAAGTCGGAGTGCCGATTATGTTGTTAAGAAACATAGACCAATCAAATGGTTTATGTAATGGTACAAGACTTCAAGTACTTAAATTAACAAGAACCTCTATTCAGCGCAGATCATTAACGGAACCAACTTCGGAAAAAGGTGATTATTCCAAGGTTGAGAATTACTCCGCGATAAGCGTTTGCCTCTTAAGATTGTTAGGAAACAATATCCGATATCGATATCTTTTCCATGACAATCAACAAAAGCCAAGGGCAATCGCTTTCTAAAGTTGGTTTGTACTTGCCCCGTCCCGTGTTCACATGGACAACTCAGACGCTGTCGTATCAAGAGTAAAAAGCAAGCGGGTTTGAAGGTTGTCGTTTGTGATCGGGATGGTAATCTCTCAAAACCACAACAAATGTCGTGTATAAAGAAGTACTTGAAGGTCTTTGAACAAGGTTCATGTTATATCATGTACGTATCATTGGTGTAATCACGTTATATTATACTATGGTTCATTATTTTTAATATTACAAGGTTTGTTAGCAACTCAATTGATCATTGAAATCACATCATTTTATGTTCGAGTCAATCTATTTTAGATTGGCAACGATGGTTGTAAATTGATTGTGACTCAAACATATTTTATATTTAACAAATTTACGTTATTACTTTTATTATCATCTCATTTATCTATTTCTTTAAAAACTAACCCGATGTCAACGGGTCTCTAAGCTAGTATTATATATACTAAAGCAGCCGGAATCGGTAGCTCCCCATTGGTTCCTCCATAAAATGATAAACTACTAGCAACACAAACAAAAATACTACTAAAATTGTTTTTTTTTTAATCTTTTCTTCTCATTTTTTTTTTCGTTGAGGATATATGTTACGCATATTTGGGTTTGCAATTCACCGACTCCTATTCGCCGACATCGAATCTTCAACCTAAACCACAATTGTTGTTGCTGTTTACACATAATATATCAAAAGCCTTCTAAACAAGATCCAAAACTGATGTTATTCTGTTAGCCTTAATAGTTTTTATTAGAAGTGATGGTCATTCACATTTAGGAACTTTGTAATGTGTGTTAGATATCGTGCTAGAATAGTCAAAGGGCTCGTGGATTGGGCTAAGCTAATTGGTTATTAGTTTAGTTAAGCTAGCATTGTATAAGTTCATGTAACACAATCCATGTCCAAGCCCATATACGGCCCATGGCCAAGCCTTAGGGCATCCTTTGTCTTGTACTATATATACCCCTCAAGTATGTCATTTGAGGGGTGTGCTTGAAAGTGTGTGTGTGTGTGTGTGTATTTTCTCTCTCAAGGAATATACAACTTATTGTGTTTATCTTTATCCTCTCACATACATGGTTTTGTATAAACATCAAGTCACCATCTCTCTTAATCTTTCCTTCTTTATTTACGCATAGGTTTGTGTTTGGGTTTCACGAGTTCTACGCTTAACTGTGGTTAACGTGTTGGTATTTCGTGATAAGGTTGATAAAAGTAAGGTCCTACAATTGGTATCAATCGCCTAACAATGGTTTAGGAGTGTTTAAAGGCTCTCGTTTTACATATTTGTCACGCTTAAAGCTTTAATTTTTGCACTTAAAAATTCAAGATTCTTGTGGTTTAAGGTTTTTTTGGTGCTAAAGTTTTAGTTTTTTGCAAAAGTTCAAGCTTTACGTGTTTTTCGTCATTTTTAACTCGTTTTGGTTCATTGGTCATTTCTACTGTAACTTATCTAAGCACTTTGGGTGAAAAAGGTCAACATTTTTGGTTATTCGAGTGTTTTTAAGGCTATCTGTGCAAAAGAAATCATTTGAATCGTTGGAAATTTCTTACGCGTAGAAGTCAAAAAGTCAAAACCCTAGTTTTCACGCATAACATTTTGGTGAAGAATCTTGAGCTATAACGGTTACTCAGTGCTTCCTCACTTGGATAAGTGTGTGGAACACTTGACTTGTGGATATCCCTTACTGTTTGACGGTGTAAAGGATTTTGGTTCTTAACCATAGTTTACGATAAGCTAAAAGCTACGAGTAACTCCCACGCATAACTTCACAATTACGCCGTAAGGTTTACGAGTAACTTTTTGTCTACGCATAAGCTTAAGGTTACGCGTAAGATACTATTTACGCCTAAGGAATCCTACGCCTAAGCTTCCTACGCATAAGATCCTACGCCTAAGCTTCCTACGCATAAGATCCTACGCCTAAGCTTCCTACGCATAAGATCCTACGCCTAAGTATCGTCTACTCGTAACTTAGTGTTTCTACGCCTAAGCTCTTCATTTTCATTTGGCGGGAAAACTTGAGTAAAATTTAAATTTTCGAGGAGACTAAACGTTCAATTTTACGAAATTCAAATTTTGTTTAATCGTGAAAATTTTGGTCAAAATTCAAATTTTGGGCCTAAATTCAAATTTTCGGGTCAAATTTACGTCAAAATTGTCATAACTCAAATTTTCATACGATCTTAGAATTGATTTTTATAGTGAATTTCAAATTTTGGGAGAAAATTTTTTACGCCTAAGAACCGAGTTTACTTAGCACGACTTTCGAAAAACCTCAATCGAGCTTAATCTTCATCAACCACAACTCCTTTATCGTTGAATCGATCCTACATCAACTTTATCGATCATACCTTCATCAATGGCAACTCAACAAGACATTCATGCAGTAGGTGCGAACACCGACCTCCTATGTTGGCAAAAGGTGGTTATCTTCAATGGACAAGTCGAATGCTCCGCTACATCAAGACCAAACCTAATGGGAAACTCATGATTAAATCCATTCAGGATGGACCCTTCCACCTCGACAAGTTCATGTACCGAAATGCGGATGCAACACCTCCCGTCCCACTATCTTCTCGCCTTCAATACGAATCAATACACCGCAGAGGATCGAAACAAGTCGAAGCGGATGACATGGCAATTCATATTATCCAACTGGGTTTACCAATAGACATCTTTGCTACGGTGAGCGGTTGTGAACCGCTTCGATATGTGGGAACGTGTTAGACGGCTTTGTCATGGAATGAAATTGGTCAACAAGACATGGAGAACAAGTCGCTAATCGAATGGGAAAAGTTTACTTCTACACCGTGAGAATCCATTGAATCCTACTATGGAAGGTTTTGCACTTTGATGAATGAGCTAATCGAAACAAGTCGACACCGTAACTATCTTTCAAAACATCAAGTTCCCGAACAATCTTCCGTAAGAATGGGGACGATATGTAACTATTGTCAACCAAACAAAAGACCTTCATCGGTGAACTTTGATCAATCGAATGATTTTCTAAAACAAAACCAAGTCAAGTCGAAAGACAGATTGGCAAAGAATCATGATCCATTGGCACTCATTGCAAAGACTCAAACTTCGGTGAATACACAACAACAAGCTTCATCATCTTCCAACAACAACAACTTGCGAAGAATACATTCCACAACCACAACAACAATTCTATCCGGATCAACAATACCAGAACAAGGAATCACCGATCCCGAACCGACCAGATGCGAACTTGCAACAAATATACTCTTTATTGGGTAACGCACTAAAAAGTCGCTATTCCACACCAACTAACAACAACCAAAGGATTTCGTCAAACACTGCAAGCAGTGCAATTGCACACGGGTGTGAATATGGGTAGTCAAGGTCAAATGGTTGGAGTTATTGGGAATCAACAGGATATGCTATCGGATTTCGTATGGGTAATCGGCCGGTTCCATATCGTGGTAATCGATGAGATGAATGTTGGGAATAGAGCGATGGTAATCGAATCGGAATGTTGCGCTCCAATCGTTGGGAATCATGGAAATGTGAATCGTGGTAATCGATTAAGTGTTATAACTGTCAAGGAATGGGTCACATGGCAAGGAATTGTCCTACTAAGCCGCACAAGAACGATCTTGAGTATCTTCGAAAACTATCCTGTTGGTACAAAAGGAACGCTACCGGATTTCGGTTGAGTCTTGAGGAACATGACTTTATGGCTATTATGGATGATTTGGAAGACCTCAAGGAAATCAACGCGAACCGCATCTTCATGGCAAATCTTCGAGACTAAGTACGACTCGACTCGGAAGCACCTCCTCGCCTATGACGCCAACGCCGATCCGAGGTACCAATCGTTGATCCATGTTATAACAATGTCATATTTGATGTGTTTACTCATGACGAACAGATTCGCGTGACGCCATCACCTACTTATGATACATACATGGACAATCCGAGTTGTAGCAATACTAACTCGAAACTCCGGATGTGGATCCTAGTGGAGGTCATGTGGCACAAACCATCGAGACCGATGAGGAAACACGTGCCTATTTTGAATCATTAATCAATAACTGTGGCATTGAAATTGAGAAAGTGAGTAAGGTCAATCGCGAAGTTAAGGCCGCGAATAAGAAATTGACCACTGAGCTTGAGAGTTACAAGGAGCACGCCAAAGCCTTTGAATTTCATACAAACAAACTTTCAAAATTAGAAATTGGTTATCGAGATTCTGTTTTAAGAGAAAAACAATTGCAACTCAAGTATGACACACTTGATGTGAATTTGAACTTGAAAATAAAATCTTTAAACAAGGAAATTTCTGAACTAAATGACCAACTTTCTAAACAAAAAGCACTTTTCTCGATCTTGAAAAGAGAAGAAACAGTTGATTGATGATTTTTCAAAACGAAGATTCTCTTCTTGATGAAATTCTGGATAATAATGAAACTATAAAAATTGGATAATTTGCTTCTTACAACGGGTCATTACGCTAAAACAAACAAGATGCTTTCTAATCAAGCAAATCCGATTTTCACATCGCATATAAATGGCTCTTGGTAACAACCCTTCTTCGTTCCTCAAGAAAGCTCGGAAATCTCGAATGTGTTGAACAATGGAAAACCTTTGCATGAACCCCTAATTGTTCGTGATTCTCTTGAAACGTTGGAACTATCTCGAGGAGAGTAGATCAAAATGAAACAAAATAATCCGGATCTTAAACCGATTGATTATAATAAATGGAACAAAATTAATGGAATTACTTTGTTAATCAAAAAGAAAAGTCAAAGTTTTTATCACACCAAGTGTTTCAAACAAAGTGTCAACACCAGTTTCAAAATCAGTTTCAAAACCAGTTGTAGTTTCCAAGTCTCTTTTGAAAATCGAACAAATGTCTTCAAACAATCCTTTTAACACAAGTGATACTAGAAGCATTTTAGATGACGTTAAAACTAGAATTGGGTATCTTCAAGAGACTGTCAAATCTAAAACCAATATTACAACTAACATCTGGTTTAATAGTTTTGATAATGAACAGAAAAAGTTTTTTGAAACTCAAATTGCCCCTCCGTTAACTGCCATCAGTGCAAGGGTAATTCATGTTGAACAAGCGCTTTTGAAAGAAACAGTTGACTTTGTCAAGGACCATAAATCCCTGGTAAAGCAAGCTAATGAAAGTGTTGAACACATCAAAGTTTTGGAAAATTTAAATGATTCTCTCTTGAAGATGTTCGACTCATCGATATTATGTCCATCATTTTGCAAACATATTCATTTGAAGATCATGAAAGACTCCATCGAGACCTCCGAAATTGATTCAAAATATGAAAAGCTCTTGAAAAACTTGAAAAGAAAATGTCTCATATTTTAAACAACTTGATCGAAAAAGCGAGGAATGCAAGTATGACAAACCGTCGTATGAGCGTGCCTACAATGACATGAAAGAGCAAAATGATCTTTTGAGAGCTCACCGGGAAGTCAAAAGGAAAGGTGGATACTAAGTTTGAAAAACCATTGACCGAGGAGAAAACAAATGTTCCCAAACCGGTTTTCAAACCAAAATGTCTATCTCTCGCTTTGCTCCAAAAGTCAATGAGAAAATGATTTGTCAAAAACAAATACTCCACGACTTTGCCTATTAAAAGAGAATTACCAAAGGTTTTGAAAACCTGTTTTTGATAAAGAAAAGTGTTTACACATGGCAATTCTAAGAATAATACACGGAATGTGACCAAAATCCAGTTAAAGAATCATTGGTTCTAACAACATGGTCAACAATCACTATCTAGAAGAAGCTAGGAAAAAGGCATGACTGAAAAGATGGAATTTTAGGTGCAACATCTAGGGTGATGAATTCTACAACATTTCAAGGCAATCGCTAGTAGTAGTAAACCATTACCTAGGAACACTCTACAAAAGACTAGGGATTGGCTTACATCTAAGAGTAGTTAAAACGAAATGCCATGCCCTTAGAAAACAACTCTAGGAATTCTAATTCTTTTCGAACGAGAATCAATTTCAAAAGACCGTAGTGACAAAGTTAAAGTCTTTGTTTTAAACAAGAATATTGAATTTGTCTGTACTACATGTAAAAAATATGTCTTTTCAGCTAATCATGATGCATGTGTCTCACAATATCTCAAGAAAGATAATTCTCGTGCCAAGGCACAATCCACTAAGACACCAAATAGAAACAAGCCCGTTGATAAAAAGACAAACAAAAAGACACCTAATAGAACGATCTCTTCAGGACGTAGTTTTTCCAAAAATAAGTCTTCCGCTGCATCTGAAAAGAAAACAACTCCTAGATCTTACCTTAGGTGGAAACCCACGGGGAAAGTTTTCAACAAAGTAGGTCTTAGATGGATTCCCACTGGAAAGATTTTTGATACTTGCTCCAACACAGATAATAGTGAAACTCATCAAGATAAGGAAGTCAAAACCACTACAACCGTTGATAGTGATCACCCTCACCGTGAGGAATCTTGTACTTTTAACACTGTTATTTGTGAAAACTCTTCTTCTTTGGTCAGCGAAGTGAATCAAATATCTCGAACCCATCTCATCGAGGGTTCCAATTCAAAACTCTTCTTCATCATTCTCTCTATCTTCTATCTTTGATTTTCCATTTCTTTTATAAAACCTCCAAAAGAAAAATACAAAAAAAAAATAAAAAAATACAAAAACAATATAAAATCAACAAAATCCAAAAATATTCTTCTTACGATATGTCTCTCGATAATCGATATTCAGACGTTTCTAGAAATGTCATTCAACAATGATACGGGCATGTACGGATGCTTGAGCGAGAGTTCTTTAATTGTTTTAAAAACATGTCGTTTCTCAAAATTTCTTCAATAATGGCTTTCGATACATCAAGACGAAACCCGGACGAAATGATGACTTTGATTATTTCGAGATCAAAACTCGTGTTGTTAATGAAAATCACTAGTGTACGCTTCTTGATGCCTACATTTAACAATGGTGAGAAATCATCATCATCTTGAGCACCTTTTCAAGATTGTTCAAAAGATTTTTCAAAATCTTTCAAAATATTTTGTGCTCAAGATAACTCCCTCTAAAACCCTTTAATTGATTATACTTTATTAAAGGGGGAGTATACAACAAAATGTTCCAAATTCATGCTTAAATCAAATCCATTTGTCTCCCCAAAAGATTCTAAAATGTTTTTTAATCCATTGATATAAAAAATATCACGTATATGCTATTTTTGAGGGGAGGAGACGTGATTAAAATGTGATCAAAAATGTTTAATGATCGGTGTTTGAATCTCAAATGAGCTCGACTCGAGACGGAACCAATGAATTGACGGAATCAAAGTCGAATCATGTACCATCTCGAAACTTTCTATGGACTTGACCGGACGGGTAATAATTTCAAGCTAGTTCTCTAGTGATGTAAACGTGTCTCGAATCGGTCTTGTTCATTTAAAGTCGATCAATTCAAAAAGTGCGAACTCTACCCTCTATGTACAGATTACATCAAAACTTATAAGCACATGTGAAGGGGAGTGTTTCGAAAATATAAAACTCTGGAGTGTCTCAAACATGTTTTCTATCATAAACACTCGTGAGATTTTCAAGAAAATGGTTTTATGGCAACAATAGGACAGTCATGGAGTTATAAGGTGACTAAGGATAGGAAATTGTCCTATGATCCGCCAGAGTGGAGGATCTACCCAAGGACATTACCCATAGTTAGTATTAGAAGTACTTAGGAATGATTGAAAAAGGAGTAATGTGAGAAAGGAGAAAGAATGGGTTGAAGAATTAAAAGAAAAGCAAAAGAAATGGTGAAAAGAAATAGCCCTCCATAATCAACCTTAGGCGTAAACCGGTTCAATTCATATGCTACCGGTTGTCACTAGATGACACTAGTATTGAAGACAAAGACGCCATGGACCCAAAGGACGACCGCACTAAATCTTCTAACCACTCAATTCCTCTCAAAAGGATTTGTTTCATTCTCACTGGGAACCCTACATAATCTATCGACTTTCTCTTAGAGATTGTTGATATTGAAGAAGGAGACCCTCTCCTAGTCTCCGCTCAGAAACCAATATGCACTATTGAGTCTAGAGCCACGAGATTCATCAAAAGATCTCATAGGAACACTTAACATGACATCGCTTCATTGCTCATCAATAAGAGCGTATGATATATTCTAGAGTCCCACGCAGATCTTAGCAACCGCCGTAACATTTATGAGAGGTTTCACAATTGTGATCCTCGGTGATTGAATGGTAACTCCCGCCGTGGTCAACATCAAGCGACCGACAAAGCAGTCACTTGGTAACTCCCGTGGATTACGCTTAGTGTGTCTCAAACGGTCTACAATCGTGGGGTGATGCTTCGTGTACCTCAATGACTCATCCGAATCAGAGGTGTATTTCGGTACATCGCGTTATCTCACTTGTGGGACTCCGGTTCAGAACGACCTGTGAGAATTAGAGATGTGTTTCACACTATGTGTTAACACCCTCGAAATTCAAACTTGTAAGTGCCGAACCGCTTATTACTAACCTGTTTTTATGTTTTCTTCTTATGGAAGCTCTGGAGCGGATTGATCGTGCAGATTCTCCACATGCTCATACCAACAACACATGATAGTTCTCATCAAAATCAAAGGCAACAAAAGTTTAAGATGATTCTTCGTCAATGTCAAAGAATCTACAAAGTTTAAAGACTCGAGAACCACATCATTGGTAACCAAAAGACAAATAGAAGTGTGAGCATGGTGGAGAAAGACGTGGAGACACCATACCAACGAAGTTAACAATGGCATACAACCACATTATCTGATCACAAAGCATGAAGGAACAAAGAATCAAGACTATTCTATATCTACGCACAAAGTTCAAGCTCGAGAAAAGTAAAGACCAAATCAAGTGGAGCATCTTTTGAATGACCACCCCTTAGGGGGAGATTGTTAGCCTTAATAGTTTTTATTAGAAGTGATGGTCATTCACATTTAGGAACTTTGTAACGTGTGTTAGATATCGTGCTAGAATAGTCAAAGGGCTCGTGGATTGGGCTAAGCTAATTGGTTATTAGTTTAGTTAAGCTAGCATTGTATAAGTTCATGTAACCCAATCTATGTCTAAGCCCATATACGGCCCATGGCCAAGCCTTAGGGCATCCTTTGTCTTGTACTATATATACCCCTCAAGTATGTCATTTGAGGGGTGTGCTTGAAAGTGTGTGTGTGTGTGTATTTTCTCTCTCAAGGAATATACAACTTTATTGTGTTTATCTTATCTCACAACATACACGAATATAACATCAAGTCACCATCTTTCTCATCTTATTTCTACGCTTTGTTTGTGTTTGTGTTTCACGTTTTATACGCGTAACTTGGGTTACGTGTGTTGGGTTTGCTTGGTAAAGTGATAAGGTTGATAAAAGTAAGGTCCTACATATTCCATCATCAATATACACGGATTCGAGGTCAATCGAAACCCTAGTTTCGTCATGAGCGGTTTGTTTTTTTCAGCCTTAGCTTGATCTTTTCTAAATTTTTGGATTATTATTTTTTTGATATATTGATTTGTATTGATTTATCTGATATGGGTTTTGTTATTTTTTTCTCCTAATTTATGCAGGAGTTGGGGTTTTAAAGATTTTGTTACTAAGTTTCGATTTCCATACAAGAGGTCGTTCTTTAATCCACTTTGTAAGTTTATAAACCCTAACTATGTGAGTTTATTGTAGGGGTTATTTTGGGGTGAATTAACATAGGCTGAAGTAAATAAGTTATGGTATTTTTATTAGGTGAATTAGATACTAAGGGAGAATCAAGTTTGCAGTGGTTAAATGGCGGAAATTTGTTTAACGGGTGTTTGCAGTGTGTGATGCAGTTGACGGAAATGGGTAAAGATGAGAAGGTAAGATTTACCAGTTCAAAAAAAAAAAGAAAAGATTTGCCATAATTTATTGTTGTTGCAGTCAGAATCTCATAATTTTAAGATGGAGATGATGACCATTGCCAAAATAAATCAGCAAATTACATGCCTTAAGTTGTACCTAAATCAGTTTTGTCAGTTTATTAATCCTAATTATACTTTTAGCATATTTTTATATGATGTTTATTTTAGTTTAATTCATGTCCCCCTCTTTCTGATGTCGTTAAACTATTCAAAACTGCAAAATAAATTTATGCATGGGCAAGTAATTAACGATTTACCGTTTCTGTTTACTGGTTAGATATAATTTGTTTTTCGTTTTCATTTTGTTTTGGCAATAACTAATAGCTTAGGTTATGAGGGTTTCTCTTTGGCTGCTGTCCTCTATGATCAGTGATGAGTGTGTAAATACTCATCATTTTTGGGTCAATCTGAACTGCAAAACGTTTAAAAATGCATCAAAATACCGAAAATATTCCAAAATGCATTTTATATGTTTCGGATGCAAAATGTTTAAAATCGATGAAAATGAGCAAAGTTTGCATAATTGGCGCTTTCACCCCCAAGTTTTTAAAATTGTCAGAATTAGTCCCTGAGCCATAATTTCAAAAGAAAAATCACCAAAGGTCCTTTTAAAATCATAACTTGTCAAAATTAGTCCTTTGGTGAAAAATGTCAAAAGTTTGAGAAAATTACAAGTATGGTCCTTCAAGTTTGAAAATTGGCAAAATTGGCCCCTGGAAAATTGGAAAATGGCAAGATTGGTCCTTGTACTTTTTGAGATTGTCACTTTCAGTCCTTGGAACAACTTTGATGAAATGGCAGCTTAGGTCCCTCAGTTTTCAGAATTTACACAAAGGTCCCTATAATATTAAACCCTTAAACACTCATTTGGACCCTGCCACCTATTTTGGACCCCAGCCAACAAACCAAATTGGACCCCTTGTTTGACCTTCCCCTTTGTATTATTACCCCGGTCAATCCAAAAGTCAAACAGACACCCCTACGCGCTTTTTTCTCTTCTTCCCCAACATATAGCCTGCAACACCCATTCCCCCTCCAACTCCAGCCACCCTACTCCCCCATGTCCCCTCATCCTCAACAAACTACAAAATGCATTTAATGCACCTTTTACCTCTTCACTCAACCCCAGCTGCTAATAAACCATTTTCCCGCCAAAATGGAATGAAGGGCCAAGATGACTTGAAGTAATCCAATGGTCCAGATTTATGGTGGGATAAGCTCAGAATGAGGAGAGAAGTTGATTGGAGTATAAAAGGAAGAAAGAGGAGAAGTGAAGAAAGAGTAGTTAGTTATTTTTATTTTCCTTAATGTCGTTTTTAAATTAAATGTTTTAGTTTTAGTTAAAATGATGTAATTTCAGTTTCTATGTATCCCATTTAAGTAAAACTTTAGTGTAATTTGTTTTGAATAAGTAATTCCAAGTTCATTATAAGTTTCAAGTTTCGATTCATCGTTGAATATCTCGGTTTCCAAATCTTATTCATAAGCACTTGAAGCTTATTTTAAACTCAAATCACTTATTTAAGCTTCTCAAAGCTTTTGTAAGCTTAAGCATCCATTTCAAGCAATTTTGGGTCTTGGTCAATGAAAGTCAAATTGGGCCTATATGGAGAATGAATTGGAAAGGGTTGATGCAGGACTTGGATTAGGGTTGGAAATAGCTTAGTAAAAGTGATCTTGGTTGTGGTTTTGGCACGCAACAAAAATCGGACATTTGTAAGCATATGTCCTATTTACATTTTCATCGCTTGCGCTTGTGTTGGTTTTGTATTAGTGGTTAGAAATAGTTTAAGTTTGTTTATTTAGAGATCATTATAGTACTTGAGCTTAGTTTGATCATTGGCATAAGCCGCCCAAGAGCTCAAGTAGTTTTAATTGCTTATCAGTTATTAACAAGAGTGTTTGGATCTGCTGATCTATCTGTCTTTTAGGAACATTCAGTGGTTAGGCTTAGCAGTTATATGTTTGTTTAGCTCAATTGAGCTCTTATCTATCTTAGTTTGAACCTGCAAAACTCTCATAGTCAAATCTTGATTCATCTGTCTTAAACTTGCTTAACTGTTGGATTTTTGAACATTCAAGTTCTTATTTTGTGTTTGAAATACATAAACATAGATTGCAGTAGTCTTATTTCATATATTAACATCAATATCTGTCCACAAATTGGCTTCAAAACTCATTTAAGTCAACTTTTCCATTTCTACTCAAAAGTCAAATGTGCAAAATCTCAGTTTTGGCCATTCTAGAGGGATTTTTATTGAACTCATTTATGATCCAATTTCAATGAAACTTGTGGTTTTTAAAAGTTCTACTGCTCTAGTTTCTTGTTGTCATTTTTGTACAATTTTGAGAATT
The DNA here is from genome assembly GCA_022545495.1 of Chrysanthemum lavandulifolium. Lineage (NCBI taxonomy): Eukaryota > Viridiplantae > Streptophyta > Magnoliopsida > Asterales > Asteraceae > Chrysanthemum > Chrysanthemum lavandulifolium. Next base: position 87,694,544 of record CM040242.1, read on the forward strand.
TTTCTTAAGCTCTAAAGAAGCTTGTCAAATGGACCTAAGTGCCTGTCAGCAGGGCATCAAGTCTGCACAGGACTTGTCCAGGTTTTGCAACTCTTGCACAAGGCTCATTTGAGCTTCTCTAGGTCTCGACTTGGGGTTTTAGATAGTCACCTGTGTCTATTTTAGGTTCCAGCTTATTGGTTTTCAATCTTAGCTTATTTTGTGGCTTATATTCTAGCCGCAAGTAGACACCCTTCTCATCGTTTTTAGTCCATAAGCTCAAACATCAAATCATTAAGCTTGATATCCAGAGGTTGTAGATTGTTGATTTTAGTTGCATTTGGTCACTTTTAGCTTATTCAAGTTCCTGTTTTCAGTTGCTGCTTGTTGTGCTCCTTTAGCTTATCCAAGTGCTTATTTCATAAGCACTTGGCTCATCAGTTTCTATTTCTTCCTAACAACCTCCTGTTTTTCCATTTTTCCTAGCTTTCTTATATTATTTTAGACTTTTCCTGAAATTTTCAGATTTTTCCAAGTTGGTTTGCTATTTTTCTTGATTTAAATTAGTTTTTAAGCATTTTTAATTAGCATTAAATACAAAAAATTAAGAAAAGGTTCAAAAAAAATAATTTTTCATTTTTCTTAAGTTAAGATAAATATAAAAAGCCAAAAAAATATTTTTCCAAATTTTTCTTAGTTAAATTTGTATTTTTAAATAATTTAATTAGTTTTTAATAGTATTTAATTCCTAGAAAATCCAAAAATAATCAGAAAAATACAGAAATAGTTTTGAAAATTCTATTTTGATATTTTAGATTTTTCTAAGTCTTAATTTTATTTTTCTAGCTTTATTTCCTATTTTCTTGTATTTTAGGCTATTATTAAATAGTTAAAAATAGTTTTTAATTAATAATAATTAGATAATTAGTTAGAAAAATAATTTTCTTTTTCTATAAATTTTCTTTTATCATTAGGATTGTAAAAATGTTATTTTCATATTTTTAGGATTAATATTGTGTAAGTCTCACTTTTTATTTTGTACGTTTACGTAATTTTTATTTAAACGTAAGTTTTAAGTTTTAAAACGTTCATCAATTTTAAAAGTAGTGATAGCGTTTATTTAATATTTTTTATCTTTTTAATTTTCTTTAATTTGCATTTAAGCCCTTATAATTTGTTGGCTTTTCCTTAGTTATAATCATATTCACAAATCCTTTTTCCGCTCAAATCTCTCGATCACTATATCGTTGGGTGATCCATTGCACAATTACCGACATAACGACCGAGAAACACTATACTCCCAGATCTTCATTGAGTTCGTGCTTGAGCGGTTTAAGTCGATTACGGTCTGCCATTCACAAGTGGCAGGCTTGAGTGATTTAGCTTGACTGTTTGGCACGCATCAATCAGAAACCAGTTTTATTCATAATTGAAATAAATCACATTAAATGCTTTGGTCAAAGGAAGATGATAGAAAGGGTGTGTGGAACATCTAGATGTTGTGGTAGGGAGGTTGAATGGTGTACGAAAGTATAGGCAACACAAGATGAACAATAAAACCTTTATTCAGATCTAAGCTGCAATAGTCAGCTTAGATTAAGTTTACAATAGTATCCGAATGTTATAAGATTAGATTAATGTCAATGAGACAATAATCATGTAAATGTAAAGACAAGACAAGATCGGTGAAATGATCGGAAAGAAGAGAGAGTGATACAAAAGACCGCACACTCAAGTGTTTGTAACCCTAGATTAAGGGACTTATTAAATAGGAGATTAAGTTTCACTAAGACCCTCTAACTGGCTATAAATGACTCATCGCAGAACGATGAAAGCTTCAAGAGAAAAGAACATCTTGGAACTTTAAATCTTTTATCCTTTGTCCAAGTTTAACCCCGAATTAATCCTGCAATGAACCATAACTTGAAAGCCATTAGCAATTGATAGAATGATATGTTTGCTACTGATTATCACTCCAAAATTTAACATTCCCCTTAACTGATGAGCAAACATATCAAACAATATCAAATTTTCACACAAAATGTATGTTGATAGACAGGAGGTTCTTTGTGAGTATGTCTGCAGTTTGGTTTGAAGAGCCAATCTTTTAGCATTTATAACACCTCTAGCAATTTTTTCCCGATGAAGTGAACATCAATTTCAAAGTGTTTTGATCTTTCATGGAAAATGGGTTGACAAAGAAGTTGTAAAGCGATTTGTTGTCACAAAAGATTGACAGAAGATTGATATCAACTTTTAGATCTTTTAGGATTTTTGAATCCAAATGATTTCACAGCAGCAGAGACATAGATCTATACTCGCTCATGGAAGATTTTGAAAGAGTGTTTTGTTTTTACTTTTCCATGAGATTAAACAATCATTGAAGAAAACACAATAACACGTGATGATTTTCGGTTTTCTTGCATTTGGCCCAATCAAGATCACTATATCCTTCAAGATGATTTTCGAGTTCTTTGAAATTGTACCTTAGACCTTTCACGGAGCTCCTTTTAGATATCTCGAACATTGAGGGCACATTCCGGATGAGATTTTAAGGAGAATGCATATATTGTGCCGCACAATGAACCGAGTATGAGATGTCGGGTCTTGTATGGGTGAGATAGATAAGTTTCCCAAGTAACCCGATAACCGATGATGTTGACAAGCAAGGGTCATCGGTAGAGAATATATGGAAGCACGAGTTGGGTTCCATAGGGGTGGACACAGTTTGCACCCAAGAAGACCAAATTCTTTGAGGAGTTCAAGACAATATTTTCTTTGAGAAAGACAAATGTCATTCCCGCTTTTAAAACCTCAATGCCAAGGAAATATTTTAGATTTCCCAAGTCTTTGATATGAAATTTGGATTTTAGAAACTCTTTAAAAGATTTATCTCATCAATACAGCTTCCAAGAAGAACAATATCATCCACATAAACAAGCGAGCAATAAACTTGTTATTCTCTTTTGGTGAACAAGGAGTGATCATTAACAGATTGAACAAAGTTATTTTCTTTTAAAACACTGACAAGTTTTTCATTCCATTCCCTTGGGGATGGTCATATAAATATCCTCATCAAGATCTCCATACAAGAAAGCATTGTTAACATCAAGTTGAAAAAGAGGCCATTTGTTTTTTACAGCTAAGGCAATAAGACATCTAACAGTAGATGATGAGTGCTTATTCACTCATCGTTTTTACCCGCCTAAGACCACTAAAATGACTAAAAACACCCAAATATGATCAAAATATGTTAAAATATTCCCAAGTGTGTTTTATGTCTTGCGGTACAAAAGGATGTAAACAGAGCGAAAACAAGCAAAACAAGCCAAAATCGAGAAGTCTTTGAAACATACGGAGCCGGAGTGGATTTTCTATATTTTCGTGAGCCCGGATATGTTTTTGGAGTGAGCAAGGGAAAACAACTTAAAACCTAACCCGAACCCATAAATCCCATTTTACCCAAAACCCAATTTTATAAAACTCATTTTTATTAACACCAATTTTAGTTTTCAATATAAAAAAAATTACAAAACTTAAAACAAAACAAAAATACATTTTACAAAATAATTAAAACCCTTTAACCTAAACCTTTCCCTTTTCACCCAATTCACCCGTTTTCTGCTTCCTCTTTCCCTCCAAAACCTTCTTTCACCATAACCCAAAATCCTCATTCCCCAAGCCTTCCCTCCCAAGACAAAGTCACAAGATGGCAAGCCACCTTGGCAATCCAAAGGCAAAAGCCTCTCCAAATAGCTCGATTGACTCCAAGAGTATACCTAATTGTTCAATGGTTGGGATCAATTCAAGAAAGCACAAAGTTGGTTTTGGGTTGTTTGACTCACAAAACAAACACAAACTAAAAGAAGACAAAGAAGACAAAGAAAGCGGTTTCAACTTTTTGTATAAATAGGATTAGGTGATTAATGTAAAAGTTGTCTAGAATTTTTGAGTTCTAGTCCCTTTTTAGTTTCATTGTCATTTAAATTGTACTCTTTAATTTAAAGTTAATGCAAATTTTCAGTTTTTTTTGTTAAGCTGTTTACTTTTAGTTCTTGTTCCTAAAGTTGTATTCCAAGTTTTAAAGTTTGTTCAAGGTTGGTTTAAGCATAGTTTAATTTGGCAAAGTGAAGTTTTCTTAGATTTCGAATTTTTTTAAGAGTCGGTTTCTTAGTTTCCTCACCAAAAAGTGGTGTTTGGATTTGTATAAAATATGGGTCGAAAACCCCCATTCTGACCCATTTGGATCTCAAAACAAGTTCTAATCAGTTTTAGTGTAGTTTGTTTAACTCAATTTTAATATTGTACAAGCATGAGAAGAAGTTGAAAACGTTTTAGTTGTATGCTCAAAAATCTGCACACCCACTGGTGCAAAGAATTCAAATAGTTTGTTCACGAGCTTTTATAAGCTCCTCGATAGATGCTAGTTAGTTTTTAGGATCTCTAGTATATGAGTTTTATGGTTGCTTGTTTAGTAATTAGAGTAGGTATTGTAGCTTGTTTATGCCTTTGAATTGCACCCCTAGCCATTTTCGCCTCATCCGACTTTTCATCATTCTGATGCCTTTTTTAGATAGATTTCAGGTAGGATAGATTAGATTTAGGTTTAGTTTTTTAGTTAGTAGTGTAAGCTTGATTTGTGTTAGCTTAACTTGGCCTTAGGAGCGTATTAGCTAGCTTGTTTTTGTACCTCAAAACCACCATCCAGGGCTGTTTTCACCCACTGTTTCAGCAGCCTGCACATGACGTTTTTCATTCCCATTTTTGCCCGTTCTAACCCATGGTGCAGCAGGCACCACTATTGCTTAGCTTCTTTCTTTTTAGTGTTTATTTTGCCTTCCCTCAGCTTATTTAGGTTCAATTCATTGCCAAGTAGTGTATTAGCTTAAGATAGATTCATCTCATGGCTTATGTAGCAGCTTATTGATAAGCCTAAGGCCGTCGTTGGGCTTTTCATGCCTGTTACAGCAACAGCAACTGTGCAGCAGCAATTCACTCATTTTTTTTGCGCTTATTGGGTATTTTCTTGTAGCTTATTAAGCTTATTTAGTGGTGGCTAGTATGTTTAGGTTAGCGTAGTAGACCTTAGCTTAATTAGGTGTTTAATTGTAGTTATTGGCTTGTTTTAGGGGTTGTTTGAGGTCATGTAAATGCACCGCACCATGCATGCTTTTTCTTTCTTTTTTAGTGTATTAGTGTTCTCATTTTTTTTAGTTAAAGTTGCCTTAAGCCTTTTTAGATGTAGTAGATTATAATTCATTAACGTTAGCTTTTTCACAAGTTTTTTTTTATGCTTTTTTTTCCTGTCCCAAACAACCCATTCAAGTTTTCTTCTTTTTTTTCCTTTAGATCTGTTGTGCTTTCAAACTGTTGTAGCTTGATTTAGTTGCTTATTTTCATGTTTGTAAGTCTAAATTCTTGTAAGAAAGTTGTGTTTTAATCCTTTGTTTGAGTTGCAAAAGAAAAAAATGTTTTGCAAAAAACGGCATAGCTGGGACTCGAACCCACGCCATCCAAGTTCCACAAACAACACCTCTAACCGCGCCCTTGGGACTTGTCTTGGTTACATTCTACATAATCAATTAGTTAAGTGGTCATACTTAGTTTTAGCTTATAAACTTAGTTAGCTTATTAATCTTTGAATTCTAAAAGCGCCAGTGCACTTTTTCAATTTTCTCGATTCAACATTGTCTAAAGTAGTCTTCTTTAATTTTCGAATTTTCAAAATGTTTTAGTATTTTAATCATTTAATTAGATTAAAATAGTTTTAATTCGTAATAATTAATTTAAAAGTCAAAAAATACCCGCTTTTCATAAAATTATTTTTAGTCGTTTAGAATGTAGGAAAATTGATATCACACCCGTAGCCTTAAATTGCAAAAGTTTTACGTTTTTGGCTCGGGTGGTTGCTTGATTTTAAGCGTTTTGCATTTTAGCACTCTAGGATGTAGTTTAGCGTCGTTTATTGTTTCTTAGGATTAGTAGTAGTTTATTTAGAGTTTACTTTGTTTTACGTATTTTATTTTCATTCCGTTCTTTAATTTGTAGAATAACGATATCAAATTCCAAATTCGCTTAACCAATTCAAGTCCTTATCACGAAACTCATCAAGCCGTCAATTTCACACCTCGTTGGGACACGACCGGAAATCACCTTCCGGTATCACTTTTATCACATTCGTGAGGTTTGGCACGTTAACCTTTTTCCTAAAGGTTGATTTGTCGAATTTACGGTTATTTTGATATACGTTGATATTGTGTTTTCACCACTCACTTCACAACGAATCAAATTTTGGCGCCACTGCGGGAGGTGTGTTGCGACAATATCGTGAAGTTTTGCGATTAGTGACTTGAAGAACCTTCCTCGTGAAGTTATTGTTTTATAAAATCCAAAAATACAAAAATATTCTTCTCATTCCTCTTATTCGTTGATTCTATTTCTCTTACCCTCTTTGCCGTTTAATTCTATCCTTCGTATCCTCTCGATCACTCAATTCTATTTCTTTAACCTCTACATGTTTAATTCTCATGGCGACGATCGATTATCGTCGTTGTTTTCATTGCAAAGGACGTATGGAAGAGGATCAAGTTTATTGTCTCAATCATGAATGTGTATGTAAGCAATGTGGTAGGGCTGGTGCAAGCAAATATTGCTATTGGTGCGAATTAGCCGATAAAAACTCTCTCGATGATTCTCCAAGTTTTTCCGACCACCCGCCACAACCCGAGATTTGTTCTATTGTTTACGAACCTAAACCGTCTAGATTTGATCCAAATCTTCGCGATTCTGATTAAGGTTAAGAGAAAAGAGCAAGAACCGGAGACCAAAGCGAGTGGTGGAAATTGCTAGCTCGAGAGCACACCACTTGTCCCACCTCCGGAATCTTCAAACCTTTTTCGGACGATTTCATGAACATTGTTCAAAATTGCTTAAATGAATTTCGTCAAATTTCAACTTGGAAATACCGTTTACCTAACATTTGTGATGTTGTTGAGCCCTCGATTCTTACTCCCGTACCCGAGATACTTTCGTTCGAATCAAGAGTATTGCTATGGATGAGTGTCTAAATACTCATCATTTTGTACAAAATAAACTGCAAAATCATCTGAAAACACTCAGAAACACATCAAAATAATCAAAATGTCACAAATCAGTGTTTTATGTGTTTTAAATGAAAAAATATCAAAATCAGATGAAAAACATATCAAATTTGCAAAAATTGCAGTTTTAGTCCCCCAAGTTTCAAAATTTGTCAAAAACAGTCCCTGGTATATCAAAACAAAGAAAAATGTCATTTTAGGTCCATGGGATTCAAAAGTTGTCAAAACAAACCTTTGAAATGTAAAATTGCAAAATTACAACTTTGGTCCCTCAAGTTTGAAAAATGTCAAAAATGGCCCTTGGAAAATTACAAAATGGCAAAATTGGTCCTTATACTTTTTAAGAGTGTCACTTTTAGTCCTTGGAGCAGCTTTTCTGAATTGGCAGCAATGGTCCCTTGATTTTCAGATTTTACACATATGGCCCCTATAGTTATTAATCCTTTTTAAAACCTTTTTTGGCCTGCCTTTTCCCTTGGACCCCTGTCACATATGCATTTTGAACCCCCATCATATATTAGCCCTTGGGTCAAATATCTGGTCAAACCACTTGCCCGCCAAAGTCCTTCTTCCTCACCTGCTATCACTGCTCACTCCACACACCTCAACCCCCCTCCTCACCATATCAATCTCCTTGTCCCCCCACCTCATCACAACTCCAAAAACCATTAAATGCCCCCCTCTCCTAACACTCTACCCCTTCAACTGTCAAAAAAGCAATTCCCGCCAAAATTGACATTTTGGCTAAATCTCACAAAAGTCTACCAAATGTTCTGGAACCAAGTGGGATTATCTCAAGAGAGGAGAGAGAAGCAAGGGGAGTATAAATAGAGGAAGAAAGAAGCAGTTTGGGTAGTAGATAGTTTTTTTTAAAATTTCCTTAAATGTCGTTTTTTTTATTTATGTCTTAGTTTAAGTTAAAATGATGTAATTTCATTTTCATTGTATCTCTTTTAAGTTTACAAACCTTTGTGACTCACTTTTGAGTATTAACCTAAGCTTTTATGTAAGTTCCAATTTTTAAAGTTCACTGTTGGTATTTGCAGTTTTGAATTTTGTTTACAAGTTTCTCATAAGCTTATGCTTGAATCACATAAGCTCCCTTAAGCTTATTTTAGCTTTTGGAAAGCTTGCAATCAGTTTTAAGTAAATTTCATGCAAGGTCAACAAAAGTCAACTTTGACTCAACAATGGAAATGGTGATGAATTTGGTTGATACAAAGGTGATACTGGGTTGAATTAGCATAGGTTAGGTTGGTTTTGTGTATGGTTTTGGGCCTGCACCAGCTGGGTTCAAGTGAGTATCTGTTTCCTTTTCAAGTTTCAAGTCAGTATTTGCAGTTTCATGCTTATCTTGTAACTGTGGTCCCATTAGTGTAAAACTTGCTCACATAGTTGTATTTAGGTATTGTAGATACAGTTTGATCATTTAAGCAAGTATGCTCAGTTGTTCTCTTATTTTAAGTTTGTATATCATTTTTAAAGGTGTGTTTGGATTTGCTTAATTAACTGTCATAGGGGTTTGGTCAGTGGGTGAATATTGGTGTTTTATGTTTGTATAGCTCTAGTGTACTCTTTTCTGTCTTTAAAATGTGCCTGCAACCTTTGAAAGTCAATTTTGCATCTTAACTGTTTTGACTGCTCATCTGTTTAAAGTTGGCAAGATCAAAAGTCCATTCTGTGTGTTAAATACATGGAGATAGATTGTAGTAACTTTATTTCATCACATTACTTCAATATCAGTCCTAAAATCAAGATCAAAGTTGGAAATAGTCAACTTTTTAGTTTTTATTAAAAAGTCAAATGGTGCAATTTCAGTTTTGAGCCAAATAGGAAGATTTTTCATGAGCTCACTTCTGAATCATTTCCTATAAAACTTGTGGTTTTAGTAAGTATTACTGGTCTAGTTGCTTATGTCTATTTTAGTGGAATTTTATAAATTTTTCTAAAAGCTCAAAAGAGCTTATCAATAGGGTGTAAAATCCCCTGTGCAGGGCACTGTTGACTGCACAGGGGTTTTGCAGATTTTGCTAGGTTCACCCAGGGCTCAGTTTAGCTCACCTAAGTTTGAGTTTTGGTGCACTTGATCTTAGCCAGGTCTAGTGTTAGTTTCAACTCTTGGTTTTCCTTTTCAGCTTATCTGTTAGCTTGTGCTTAAGCTCAAACATGCCACTCTTTTCACTGTTTTTAGCTTAAGGCTCAATTCATCAAATCATTGCAAACTGATAACCAGAGGTTATGGGTAGTTGAATCTTGTTGCATTTTAGTTCCTTTAGCATATCATAGCTTTTTTATCAGTTTGGTATCCTTTGGAGAGCTTTTGGCTTATTAAGTGCTTATTTCAATAAGCACTTCCATAGCAGTTTCTAATTTCTCCACATAAGGGCCTGTTTTTCCATTTTTCTCATATTCCTAATATTATTTTAAGCATTTCCTGAATTTTTCAGATTTTTCCTAGCTTGTTTAGTATTTTTCTGCATTTTATCTAGTTTTTAAGCACTTTTAATTAGCTTTAAATACAAAAAATTAAGAAAAAGTTCCAAAAAATAAATTTTCAATTTTCTTAAGTTTAGATAAATGTAAAAAGCCTAAAAAGTATTTTTCCATAATTTTCTTAGTTTAAAAAGTATTTTTTAGCATTTTAATTAGTTTTAAATAGTTTTAAATTAATAATAAATACATAAAAAGTGTGAAAAATATATTTTCAGTTTTAAAATTAGTTTTATAATATTTTAGATTTTTCTAAGTCTTAATTTTATTTTTCTAGTCTTATTTCCTAATTTCTTGTATTTTAGGTAATTATTAAATAGTTTAAAATAGTTTTTAATTAATAATAATTACATAAATAGTTGTAAAAATAATTTTCCTTTTCTATAAATTTTCTTTTATCTTTAGGTTTGTAAAAATGTATTTTTCATATTTTTAGGACTTATATTGTGTAAGTTTCACGTTTTATTTTGTACGTAGACGTAATTTTATTTTAAACGTAAGTTTTTCGTTTTAGGTTTTAAACGTTCATCACTTTAAAAATAGTGATAGCGTTTATTTAATATTTTTTTTATCTTCTTAATTTGTATTTAAGTCGCTTTTATGTATTATCTTTTTCAGTAGTGTAATATTCAATCCAAATCCTTTCGGATCATTATCCTTAGTGATCCTTCTATCGTCTGATCATGTGTTTAACACACCATTGAGTCTCCGTGGGACATAACGACCCGGGAATCCCCTATATTCTCTGGACTTCATTGTATTTGTGTACGGCGGTTTAAGTCTGTTTAGACTTGACTGCTTCGTAGCGAATCGCCTGGTTGTGGAGACGTGTTACCGAAAGGTTTCGTTGTAGCAAATGTATGCGCGAGTGGTGTGGAAACTATCTTATTGATGGATGTTGTTCGATTTGCCGAGAATTCATTCGCTTATGATTCTAACCCGAACTCTTTCAATTATCCTCAAACGATTTCAACTACCCTCACAAAATTCATACGAACCACGTAGTACTATCATCATTTCGGTGATTCATCGTTTCAAAGTTTCTCTCCCAATACCCTCATTGTGCTAAGTGTGGGGTCCTCATGATGATTTTCAATGTCAATCGTGGAATCAAAATTACTATGGACATGATCCTTGTTATAACACTTCCGGATTCGACCACATCCAACCCCCACAACTTCCCGTCATTGATCAATTTCCTCGTATAATCCTTGAAGAACTTTCCGAGGAACAAGCAGCTTGCAACGAAAGATTTCTAGCCGATGAGCGAGCAGCTCAAAAGCTTCTCCTATTGAACGAAGCTGCTCAACAGCGTCTCCTATTTAACGAAGCTTGCCGTCTCGATGATGAGGATGAGGAAGATTGGGGGATGACAAAGGACAAAGTGCATATCTCAAGCTCACAAAGTACCGCACATGTCCACTCTCCGCCCTCATATTGCCTATCCACCGTAGAACCTTCGGATAACCTTTTAATGGGGGACGAGCATCTTAGCACTATTCCGGAAACGGAACCGTCTTGTGTTGAGAACCTTGTCCCAATCCCAAGTGAGTCCGAGGTTATCTCCGGTGATATGTGTGATGAGCCTCTCGATGATGATTCTTCTCCCACCCCAAAACTATCTGTTGAGATGATCTCCGAATCTGAAAATGATTATACGTCGTTTGATGATTCTTTATCATATGGAGACATCGAGTATGTGGAGGAAATTCCTTCTGAGCTCGTCAGCTTGGAAGAAGTGAGAGATGTCAATCCCGATGATCTTGATATGGACACTGATTTTGAAACGGATGATGAAGATATTCTCGTTGTGTCCGAGAAACCTTTTGCTATGGCGTTCACTAATCCTCTGTTTGACTTTGATTCTGAATTCACTTTAATTTCAGATAATCCCATCTTTGACATTCAAAATGAGGATAGTGACTCTTACATGGAGAACCTCGTTACATCTCCATCTTTACCCGAAGATAAGAATAGTGGCAATCCCACTTCGATGTTAGACCTTCTCGAGGAGTTCGCCGATGAACTTGCTCTCGTTGATCATTCTCCACGGGGAGATGATGATGCTCACTTCGACTTTGAAGCCGACCTTACTGAATTGGAAAATCTTCTTTACAATTGGTCTTCTGATAATTCGTCAAGTGACACTCGTATGGAAGAGGTCGACTTTCTTTCTCCGGATGACTCGATACCTTCGGGTTTTCAGAGTGACGATTATGGCTTAGGTCCATCATCCACTCGTCCGCCTGCTAAACCGCCGGATGATGGAGCCTATTCTAAGCCCGATATGGATGTTTTCATTGCTTCAGTGGTGGATAAGATTTATGAACATTCCCTTAATGTTCCTCAATCCAATCTTTTGCCCACCCATCCCACCCGTTGTCATGAGATTGACACTTTGCCTTCTCCTCCCATTTCTTCTCCTTTCCTTCACTCTTACTGGAGTGAAGATACCATCTTTGACCCCGGCATTTCTCATTCTTTTGAGCCGGTTATATCTCATCGGAGTGGAACTTTCAGCACATTCAATATATATCCAAACCATTTGAATGAAAGTCCGATGGAGATTTTCTATTCCACTTGCTCCCCCATGGACCAATGAATTCGGGGTTGAGTCAAGCTAGCGACTCGGTTAACAAAAACAGTAGCATAACATGGGTTTTCACCCGTGTCTACCACCCTAGTGTGGGGAGTTGCCCCATTGTTGTATATAAGTTTTCTAAAATAAAAAAAAATAAAAAAATTCAAATAATGGCCGTAGTATTTCCCTTTTCGTTCTATGTTTCGGCATAACCCCGGTACTTTGAATATTGAGGGCAATATTCATTTCTAGTGTGGGGGGGAATTCTCACGAATTTTATCATGTAAATATACCACCCAATTCCCCATTTTTGGCCAAAATTTTTTTTTATGGTTATCAGTCCGCCATGTCTAATAAACAAAAGGATTGGCTAATCCAGGAGCAAACGGCTCTTGGTAAAGATATCTCAAATCCGTTGATCGGCTTGCAATTTGCCCAAAATTGTATGGTGTTCACTCACCATATCTTTAATTAGTGAAGAGTTGGCTAGCCCGCAAGTTTATGGCTTGTGGTAAAGGCGTTGGAAAACCATAATTGGTAATCGGCTCACCAAAGATATTTTATCTAAGAGTTGGCTAGTCCAGTAAAACGGCTTCGGTAAAGACAAATCAAAACCGTTGAAAGCGGTGGTTTGCTCAAAATTATTTGGTTATCATTGTACCAAGGTTCTTACTTGAACTGAAACAATTGGCTACTCCGAGTAATGGCTTTTGGTAAAGAGACTTAAATCCATTAAAGCTTCATATGATTGATTGCTAGGGACTAGCAATTGCCTAGTGGGGGAATTTGATGAGTGCTTATTCACTCATCGTTTTACCCGCCTAAGACCACTAAAATGACTAAAACACCCAAATATGATCAAAATATGTTAAAAATATTCCCGAAGTGTGTTTTATGTCTTGCAGGTACAAAAGGATGTAAACAGAGCAAAAACAAGCCAAAATCAGAGAAGTGCTGAAACAGACGGAGCCGGGAGTGGATTTTCTATATTTTCAGAGCCCGGGATATGTTTTTGGAGTGAGCAGGGGGAAAACAACTTAAAACCTAACCCGAACCCATAAATCCCATTTTTACCCAAAACCCAATTTTTATAAAAACTCATTTTTTATTAACACCAATTTTAGTTTTCAATATAAAAAAAAAATTACAAAACTTAAAACAAAACAAAAATACATTTTACAAAATAATTAAAACCCTTTAACCTAAACCTTTCCCCTTTTCACCCAATTCACCCGTTTTCCTGCTTCCCTCTTTCCCTCCAAAACCTTCTTTCACCATAACCCAAAATCCTCATTCCCCAAGCCTTCCCCTCCCCAAGACAAAGTCACAAGATGGCAAGCCACCTTGGCAATCCAAAGGCAAAAAGCCTCTCCAAATGGCTCAGATTGACTCCAAGAGTATACCTAATTGTTCAATGGTTGGGATCAATTCAAGAAAGCACAAAGTTGGTTTTTGGGTTGTTTGACTCACAAAACAAACACAAACTAAAAAGAAGACAAAGAAGATGAAGAAAGCGGTTTCGACTTTTTGTATAAATAGGGATTAGGTGATTAATGTAAAGTTGTCTAGAATTTTGAGTTCTAGTCCACTTTTAGTTTCATTGTCATTTAAATTGTACTCTTTAATTTAAAGTTAATGCAAATTTTCGCTTTTTTTTGTTAAAATTGTTTACTTTTAGTTCTTGTTCCTAAAGTTGTATTCAAGTTTTAAAGTTTGTTCAAGGTTGGTTTAAGCATAGTTTAATTTGGCAAAGTGAAGTTTTCTTAGATTTGAATTTTTTAAGAGTCGGTTTCTTAGTTTCCTCACCAAAAAGTGGTGTTTGGATTTGTATAAAATATGGGTCGAAAACCCCCATTCTGACCCATTTGGATCTCAAAACAAGTTCTAATCAGTTTTAGTGTAGTTTGTTTAACTTAATTTTAATATTGGGGGATGACAAAGGACAAAGTGCATATCTCAAGCTCACAAAGTACCGCACATGTCCACTCTCCGCCCTCATATTGCCTATCCACCGTAGAACCTTCGGATAACCTTTTAATGGGGGACGAGCATCTTAGCACTATTCCGGAAACGGAACCGTCTTGTGTTGAGAACCTTGTCCCAATCCCAAGTGAGTCCGAGGTTATCTCCGGTGATATGTGTGATGAGCCTCTCGATGATGATTCTTCTCCCACCCCAAAACTATCTGTTGAGATGATCTCCGAATCTGAAAATGATTATACGTCGTTTGATGATTCTTTATCATATGGAGACATCGAGTATGTGGAGGAAATTCATACGAGCTCGTCGGCTTGGAAGAAGTGAGAGATGTCAATCCCGATGATCTTGATATGGACACTGATTTTGAAACGGATGATGAAGATATTCTCGTTGTGTCCGAGAAACCTTTTGCTATGGCGTTCACTAATCCTCTGTTTGACTTTGATTACGAATTCACTTTAATTTCGAGATAATCCCATCTTTGACATTCAAAATGAGGATAGTGACTCTTACATGGAGAACCTCGTTACATCTCCATCTTTACCGAAGATAAGAATAGTGGCAATCCCACTTGATGTTAGACCTTCTCGAGGAGTTCGCCGATGAACTTGCTCGTTGATCATTCTCCACGGGAGATGATGATGCTCACCGACTTTGAAGCCGACCTTCGAATTGGAAAATCTTCTTTACAATTGGTCTTCGATAATTCGTCAAGTGACACTTCGTATGGAAGAGGTCGACTTTCTTTCTCCGGATGACTCGATACCTTCGGGTTTTCGAGTGACGATTATGGCTTAGGTCCATCATCCACTCGTCCGCCCGCTAAACCGCCGGATGATGGAGCCTATTCTAAGCCCGATATGGATGTTTTCATTGCTTGATGGTGGATAAGATTTATGAACATTCCTTAATGTTCCTCAATCCAATCTTTGCCCACCCATCCCACCCGTTGTCATGAGATTGACACTTTGCCTTCTCCTCCCATTTCTTCTCCTTTCCTTCACTCTTCTGGGTGAAGATACCATCTTGACCCGGCATTTCTCATTCTTTTGAGCGGTTATATCTCATCGGTGGAACTTTCGGACATTCAATATATATCCAAACCATTTGAATGAATGTCCGATGGAGATTTTCTATTCCACTTGCTCCCCATGGACCAATGAATTGGGTCGAGTCAAGCTAGCGACTCGGTTAACAAAAACAGAGCATAACATGGGTTTTCACCGTGTCTACCACCCTAGTGTGGGGAGTTGCCCCATTGTTGTATATAAGTTTTCTAAAATAAAAAAAAAAAAATTCAAATAATGGCCGTAGTATTTCCCTTTTCGTTCTATGTTTCGGCATAACGGTAGGTACTTTGAATATTGAGGGCAATATTAATTTCTAGTGTGGGGAATTCTCACGAATTTTATCATGTAAATATACCACCCAATTCCCCATTTTGGCCAAATTTTTTTATGGTTATCGATCCGCCATGTCTAATAAACAAAAGGATTGGCTAATCCAGAGCAAACGGCTCTTGGTAAAGATATCTCAAATCCGTTGACGGCTTGCAATTTGCCCAAAATTGTATGGTGTTCACTTTCACCATATCTTTAATTAGTGAAGAGTTGGCTAGCCCGCAAGTTTATGGCTTGTGGTAAAGCGGTTGGAAAACCATAATTGGTAATCACTCACCAAAGATATTTTATCTAAGAGTTGGCTAGTCCGAGCAAACGGCTTCGTAAAGACAAATCAAAACCGTTGAAAGTCGGTGGTTTGCTCAAAATTATTTGGTTATCATTGTACCAAGGTTCTTACTTGAATCGAAACAATTGGCTACTCCGAAGTAATGGCTTTTGGTAAAGAGACTTAAATCCATTAAAGCTTCATATGATTGATTGCTAGGGACTAGCAATTGCCTAGTGTGGGGGAATTTGATGAGTGCTTATTCACTCATCGTTTTTACCCGCCTAAGACCACTAAAATGACTAAAAACACCCAAATATGATCAAAATATGTTAAAAATATTCCCGAAGTGTGTTTTATGTCTTGCAGGTACAAAAGGATGTAAACAGAGCGAAAACAAGCAAAAACAAGCCAAAATCAGAGAAGTGCTGAAACAGACGGAGCCGGGAGTGGATTTTCTATATTTTCAGAGCCCGGGATATGTTTTTGGAGTGAGCAGGGGGAAAACAACTTAAAACCTAACCCGAACCCATAAATCCCATTTTACCCAAAACCCAATTTTATAAAACTCATTTTTATTAACACCAATTTTAGTTTTCAATATAAAAAAAAAAAAATTACAAAACTTAAAACAAAACAAAAATACATTTTACAAAATAATTAAAACCCTTTAACCTAAACCTTTCCCTTTTCACCCAATTCACCCGTTTTCCTGCTTCCTCTTTCCTCCAAAACCTTCTTTCACCATAACCCAAAATCCTCATTCCCAAGCCTTCCCCTCCCCAAGACAAAGTCACAAGATGGCAAGCCACCTTGGCAATCCAAAGGCAAAAAGCCTCTCCAAATGGCTCAGATTGACTCCAAGAGTATACCTAATTGTTCAATGGTTGGGATCAATTCAAGAAAGCACAAAGTTGGTTTTTGGGTTGTTTGACTCACAAAACAAACACAAACTAAAAAGAAGACAGCAAGACAGAAGAAAGCAGTTTTCAGCTTTTTGTATAAATAGGGATTAGGTGATTAATGTAAAAGTTTTCTAGAATTTTTGAGTTCTAGTCCCTTTTTAGTTTCATTGTCATTTAAATTGTACTCTTTAATTTAAAGTTAATGCAAATTTTCAGTTTTGTTTGTTAAGCTGTTTACTTTTAGTTCTTGTTCCTAAAGTTGTATTCCAAGTTTTAAAGTTTGTTCAAGGTTGGTTTAAGCATAGTTTAATTTGGCAAAGTGAAGTTTTCTTAGATTTCGAATTTTTTTAAGAGTCAGTTTCTTAGTTTCCTCACCAAAAAGTGGTGTTTGGATTTGTATAAAATATGGGTCGAAAACCCCCATTCTGACCCATTTGGATCTCAAAACAAGTTCTAATCAGTTTTAGTGTAGTTTGTTTAACTCAATTTTAATATTGTACAAGCATGAGAAGAAGTTGAAAACGTTTTAGTTGTATGCTCAAAAATCTGCACACCCACTGGTGCAGCAGCCCAACAGGTTTGTTCACGAGCTTTTATAAGCTCCTCAATAGATGCTAGTTAGTTTTTTAGGATCTCTAGTATATGAGTTTTTATGGTTAAGCTTGTTTAGTAATTAGAGTAGGTATTGTAGCTTGTTTATGCCTTTGAATTGCACCCCTAGCCATTTTCAGTTCTGTCCAGCTTTCACTGTTACAGTGCCTTTTTTTAGATAGATTTCAGGTAGGATAGATTAGATTTAGGTTTAGTTTTTTAGTTAGTAGTGTAAGCTTGATTTGTGTTAGCTTAACTTGGCCTTAGGAGCGTATTAGCTAGCTTGTTTTTGTACCTCAAAACCACCATCCAGGGCTGTTTTCACCCACTGTTTCAGCAGCCTGCACATGACGTTTTTCATTCCCATTTTTGCCCGTTCTAACCCATGGTGCAGCAGGCACCACTATTGCTTAGCTTCTTTCTTTTTAGTGTTTATTTTGCCTTCCCTCAGCTTATTTAGGTTCAATTAATTGCCAAGTAGTGTATTAGCTTAAGATAGATTAATCTCATGGCTTATGTAGCAGCTTATTGATAAGCCTAAGGCCGTCGTTGGGCTTTTCATGCTCATTACTGACAAAGAATCGTCGTGACAATTCACTCATTTTTTGCGCTTATTGGGTATTTTCTTGTAGCTTATTAAGCTTATTTAGTGGTGGCTAGTATGTTTAGGTTAGCGTAGTAGACCTTAGCTTAATTAGGTGTTTAATTGTAGTTATTGGCTTGTTTTAGGGGTCGTTTGAGGTATGTGACCGCACCAACAGAACTGCTTTTTTTTTTTTGTATTAGTGTTCTCATTTTTTTAGTTAAAGTTGCCTTAAGCCTTTTTAGATGTAGTAGATTATAATTCATTAACGTTAGCTTTTTCACAAGTTTTTTTGATGCTTTTTTTCCGTCCCAAACAACCCATTCAAGTTTTTCTTCTTTTTTTTCCTTTAGATCTGTTGTGCTTTCAAAGCTGTTGTAGCTTGATTTAGTTGCTTATTTTCATGTTTGTAAGTCTAAATTCTTGTAAGAAAGTTGTGTTTTAATCCTTTGTTTGAGTTGCAAAAAAAAAAAAATAAAATAAAAAATGTTTTGCAAAAAACTGGCATAGCTGGGACTCGAACCCACGCCATCCAGCTCACACACAACACCTCTTACCAGCGCCCTTGGGACTTGTCTTGGTTACATTCTACATAATCAATTAGTTAAGTGGTCATACTTAGTTTTAGCTTATAAACTTAGTTAGCTTATTAACTGTTGAATTCTAAAAGCAGTTGTGCACTTTTTCAATTTTCTCAGATTCAACATTGTCTAAAGTAGTCTTCTTTAATTTTTCAGAATTTTCAAAAATGTTTTAGTATCTTTAATCATTTAATTAGATTAAAATAGTTTTTAATTCGTAATAATTAATTTAAAAGTCAAAAAAATACCCGGCTTTTTCATAAAATTATTTTTAGTCGTTTAGAATGTAGGAAAATTGATATCACACCCGTAGCCCTTAAATTGCAAAAGTTTTACGTTTTGGCTCGGGTGGTTCTTGCTTTTAGCGTTTTGCATTTTAGCACTCTAGGATGTAGTTTAGCGTCGTTTTATTGTTTCTTAGGATTAGTAGTAGTTTATTTAGAGTTTACTTTGTTTTACGTATTTTATTTTCATTCCCGTTCTTTAATTTGTAGAATAACGATATCAAATTCCAAATTCGTTTAACCAATTCAAGTCCTTATCACGAAACTCATCGAAGCCGTCAATTTCACACCTCGTTGGGACACGACCCGGGGAAATCACCTTTCCGGTATCACTTTTATCACATTCGTGAGGTTTGGCACGTTAACCTTTTTCCTAAAAGGTTGATTTGTCGAATTTTACGGTTATTTTGATATACGTTGATATTGTGTTTTTCACCACTCACTTCACAACGAATCAGTAGACATTTTCACAACAGGGGAAAAAGTTTCATCATAGTCTATTCCTTCCCTTTGGTTATAGCCTTTAACAACTAATCTAGCCTTGTATCTATCAACTTCACCATTGGCTTTATACTTGATTTTAAAGATCCATTTGTACCCAATAGGAGTTCTATTAGGAGGTAGATCAGTTATATCCCAAGCATGATTTTCATTTAAGGCCTCAATTTCAGAGTTCATAGCATCAACCCAATTACTATCAAGGATAGCTTCTTCATAACAGGTAGGTTCAATACTTTTATTAAGACTAGATGCAAAGCGATAATTATCTTTGTTAAGATTAGAGTAATTAACAACCTTTTCAACACCATATTTGACTTTTCCTTCTATAATAAAGTCGTTAAGATTCTTGGGCAACTTAGAGACTCGTTGACCTTCTAGCGATAGTGGTGGCAAGCCTCTTTCTTGTTCGCGAGAATCGGTGTAGTATCGGTGAATCGGAAGATGCATTAGCGGGATGTGATTCATGTGATATGGTGCCCTCGTGGTGTGTATTATCATCTATAGATGTTGCAACCGGTTTTCAATCCTAGTAGGATGACTTACCACTGTGCCATCATCATAGGATGTCACTCTCCTTCATCATTGGGACTTATTTGTGAGTCAAAGAAATTTTTGTGATTTAAATCTTTTGGTACAAAGTTTCAACAAAAGGTTTTGACAAAGTATTTTTCATTTGAAGGAAAAAGCAGTTTCAACAAATTTGACATCTCCGGAGTAAAAGATATTTTTGTTTCTAGGCTCAAGAGTTTATAGCCTTTCTTCTCATTTGAGTAACCAATAAGGACACTTTTTCGGACCTACTACCAAATTTATCGAGATGTTGAGAATGGTGGCATAGCATAGCGACCAAAGACTCTAAGGAGAGAGAGTGAAGGTCATGCCCATACACAAGGAAGAAGGGGACTTGCAGAATGAGGCAAGAGGGTAACTGTTTATGACATAGGCGGCAGTTAGAACACATTCAGACCAAAGATTTAGAGGTAATTCCCCCTGAAACATAAGGGATCTAGCTACATTAAGGAGATGCCTATGTTTCCTTTCTGCTATACCATTTTGTTGTGGTGTATAAACACAAGAGGTTTGATGTAAAATTCCTTTTTCATGGAAAAAATGTTGAAGTTTATTGTTGACAAATTATGTCCCATTATGTCACACCCTCGCCGGAGGCGGAAACACGAGGTGTAACGGAAAGGAACATAAGCACAAGATAATAGAACATACCAACGTTAAGATTTAAAAGAAAGAGTACACCATTACAATACCAGTTTAGCCGACATCGGCAAATATATTACAAAGTTTAGTTCCCAAAATATTGCGTTCTATTACATAACGATTTGTATTGACAAGTGAAAACTTCATTATGCAAGACCTGGTAGAAAAGCTTACTAATGATCACCTGAAATGCATGAGAGAAAAAAAGCGGGTCAACTATGAAAATAGTTGGTGAGTAAACATGTTAGCAAAATAAGAAAACTCGTAAGAAATATTCAAAGCTTTCGGTCAACGAAAATAGTCCACAAAGCAAAGGCATTGTAAATCCACTCGGTTCAAGTTCCGCCCATACAAAACTTGCAACTGTGTATTCACAACCCATTGCACAAAATATAGCGTATGAAGTAGTCAAGTATAAGCGGTCATAATAGTTCACAATATAGTACCACGAATATAATAATTCGGGAATGCTCTTGATGAAACCAAATTAAGTGGGTGCCACTACCCAAAATTATATTGGGTGCCTCTTCCCAAAGATATCTTGGGTGCCTCTTCCCAAAGATATCTTGGGTGCCTCTTCCCAAAGATATACTCCGAACATAGGAGACTTTATAGTGATGCTCCGGACATAGGAGACTTTATAGTGATGCTCCGAACATAGGAGACTTTAGGTCAAGGTCATAACATGTACGGTTCAATAAATTCAAGTAAGGCATTATTTCATAATTAAGTTCAAGGATTTGATTAAAGTTCGTAAGTTCTAGCCAAAAGAGTTCACAAGAGTAGGAATCAATTTAGTTCAAGTATGGTTCATGCATTCAGCCCCAAAATATAGTAAAACGGTAAAAGGGATGTGATTACTCACTTGATGAATAGATGCGATGACAAAGTGGTTACACGAAATGTAGCGTGAATCTCGGCCCGACCTATTATGAATGATATGATATGCAATAAGTCATGATGTAATGTTATGCACGCATGATTCGGATGATATTTATACCACTTATGTATTTTTGAAAACAATACTTCTCGTCGAAAATATAATCTTTTAACGTCTTGACCATTTTAAATTACTTCACATGTATTTACATTGAAATGATATCCGACGATAATCATTTAGTGATTAATTGTGAAATTATAACTTTTAAATCGTAAAATAATGTCATTGAAATTTTCATGAAAGTGACTAAAGCGGCCTCTAAAAGCTAGTCGTAAATTGGCGCACGTCGAGCGTTAGGAAACAAACTCAACGGTTTTGGGAAGCTTGTATCATTATCTCAAAGTTTTAGCATTTAATTTTTCATCCTAGAGGTCTCGATCTTAGAGAAAAATATAGGTTAAGTATGGTACTTGTGTGCTTAAGAGTGGTTTTCGGTAAACTTTGAGCGACTATATTTTATTCATTACAACTCCGCTTGACGAACGGTTGGATATTTTGGAAAATATGGTTGGCGAACTTGATTTTACTATAAGACATCTTTTTATAATGAGTACCCTATCAATGTTAAAAACGACCCTCAACATGGCCCCTAGTTGCCGTAGTATATGTTTAATAGAAAATATATTAATGTTGCTAATAGAATAAAGTTACGGCAACTTTGTTTATCGCGTGTAATTTACTCGTTACAAGTCCGTTTTCTCGTTTTCTACATCCTTAGATTCATGTCAAAGTATACTAATATATTTTGATAAGTCGACACAATTTATAAAGCTTAAGACTCATTTTGACTCGTAAAGAGTGACATTTTCGTCTTGAAATTTACGAAATTAATAGTTTTCATCGTCAAACTTCAAAAATTCATATCTTCTTCGTTATAGCTCCGTTTTAATCCGTTCAAGTGGCCACGTTTTCTTTTTAAAGTATATTTTCTAAATATCTAGGCCAAATATTTTTGTCTACTGTCGGATTTTCCAGAATTTAATTTTAAGGACAGACCCTTTTCAAAACGTGTCGAAATGAGTTTTTCTTGCGCCAAACCTATTCTAACCCATTCAAAACAACTCCGAAACTATTCTAATCCTACCATACACCTTCTTAGGGTGTCATGGGTTCCTAGACATCACCAAAAATAATATATAACAAGGAGTAATTATAGGATGGATTATATACATTTAACACTTAAAAACATTAGAAACCTTAAAAAATGGTATAAACATCACATAACTTGCATGTTTCTCAAATAAAATGATATGACCATAATAATGAATGTGAAATAAAAACATGAATATGAAAGCTTACAAGAAATATGATGAGGTTTAAGGACAAAGGGTTTTCCTAATCACCCAAGGTTTTATTACACAACCTTAATCAAGAGTGATGC
Organism: Chrysanthemum lavandulifolium; assembly: GCA_022545495.1. Taxonomy (NCBI): domain Eukaryota; kingdom Viridiplantae; phylum Streptophyta; class Magnoliopsida; order Asterales; family Asteraceae; genus Chrysanthemum; species Chrysanthemum lavandulifolium. Next base: position 87,717,320 of record CM040242.1, read on the forward strand.
TAGAGTGAATAAAACTTGTCTTGTAAAATTTTGGATGATCCTTCCTTGTCCTTTAATATGGCGGTTGGATGAGATGAAACAAAAGAGAGTGTTTGATTTTTCTCAAGAAAAGAAATATGTATCTATGTGTTGGTTTAGAGTATAAAAACAATATATGTTGTATGTAATAAGACTTGTTTGCAAGACAAGATCCACAATTCAAGGGAGTTGATGGATCTTGTCTAGTTCATTATTTATTTATTTATTTTTTGCATAAGTGTAATTATATGTAAGTTACTTGAAGACTTGTGGTAAATCGTGTACACATTTGAATATTTAGGGTAGCGTTAACTAAAACAAATTTTAACGAGTCAAAGTAAAATATGTTGGGGTCATAAAATTATAAAAATACATTTCTTGCAAAATTTGAGTGAAATAATAATTATCGTGTAATATTTAAGAAAACCGTCGTAATTATGTAAATATAACAATTTATATCTGAAATAAATTTAAAACAACATGTAAACTCATAATATTATTTTATAAACTTAATATGAGTATAAAAATATATTGGAATAATTTTGGAAGTAATGGATCAATTGGTCAAAATAATTAATTACGCGATAACGTTTATTTAATATGAAAATTATCGTTTAATGTAAAATGCAAAACCATGCATGAACTAATATGATGAATATTGAGTTTGAGAAATGACCGGAAATTGAGAATTGTGACATTCTTCCCATGTCGGTGGAATCACGTCCTCGTGATTCGATTAACAATACCATGGTCGAACCTCGACAAGAGTTCTAAAAGTTCATGCTCGTCGAATAGTCTAAATGATCATGTCAATGCTCATGCATAAGGGTTCCTCATCCAACTAATTACAAACCCGTGATTAGACTTGATTGGGTAAACTTTCCCAATATTGAGCGTAGCCCTCAAAAGACCTTTAGGTAGTGACTTGAGTAAACTTGTTTCTTAGCTTGACTTTAACTCATCAAACAAGAGCGTCACTAGATCAAGCTAGGAAACAAGTCTTTTGAATGAAGTCTTTTGAAAGATTAAGCTCGATATTGGATTTGCTTACACAAATCAAATCAAATCAACAAAATATATAACAACTAAGGTCGATATCAATAGGTCTCAAATTAATCAATGTCGTGAGCGTGGTAAGAATTGGAAGGAAGTGATGCACTCAAAATCATGTTGTCTGAAATAAAGTGGTTGATCGAAGGAATGTACCCGTTACGCGTTGCGGGCTTCCTCGGTACCGGATAGAATGCTCGACCACGTGCGGGAGGAATTTCAATGTTACGATCTTGTGGGCCTTCTATTGCCAACGCCGAGTTTGGGCGATTACCTCCTTGATTGGGAGTTCCTTTCGACTTTGGGCGGTATTGCGAAGGTGATCTAGACTTCCACACTTCGTAACATGCTTTTCTCATCCTTGATTTCCGGTTCTATTTGAGCAATTTCGCGAAGTGGCCCGTCATCCACATTTGTCGCACCTTGCGCGATCTGAGTGATGATAATTACATCGAGTACACAAAGGATGTGGACTGTATATCCTTTGCGCTCCGGGTGATCGCCCATAGTTACGGGTTATTCATTGCCTCTTGTTTCTTGATTACGGTCTCGGCTTCCTGGTGATCCTCACATCGCTTTCGTCCATTGTCGTTTGCTTTTGTTAGTTCTCGGACTGATCACATCATTTGTCAGCGATCGCCATACCACGTGACTTGCGAGTAGTTGGGTTCGACGGTGACATCCTCCCAATTTCCGGTATCAATCCCGTATATATCGGTCAATCAACTTCTCCACGGTGGAAACCATGTGAGGAACCATCCTAGTTAACTCGTGGAAGCGGATCGTGTACTTGTCGACTTCTACTCCAACCATCAAGTGATTCCGAAATTCCGCTTCTAGCTTCGCACTTCATCTTTTCTGCGGTACTCATCGGTTAGTAGTTTCTTAAATGCTTCCCAAGATAACGCATTTGCGGCCCTCTTCCTCTAGTGCGCAATTGGTTGTTCCACCAGTCAATGCTCGACCACGTAGTAGACCGTGAAGAACTCAACCTTGTTTCCTTGATACATTTCGTGATACTAAGTTTTGACTCAACATTCTCGAACCGAGTTAGCGGTCCAATGGCACCCTCGGTACCATGAAATTCCATTGGCTTGCATGTCATGAAAGTTTTGTAGCTGCATCCTTGACCGGCGTTTGAAGTACCTTCTCCGTTGTTGGTTCGTCTAGCATCGAGATGTGTTATAATTTGGGTGAGTAGATCCGCTATTCAGCGGCGTTGTTGTTTGGATTGTCATTGTTGTTTGGGTTGCCGTTGTTGTTGCCTCTGGCGTGTGTTTCTTGCGACCATGATCCTCGGTGGACCAAAACATCGGGTTGAGTAAGCGACATTCGAGCGAAGTCGGATGAGGTGCGAGCGGTGGTAATGTGTGTTATAGTGAATCGAAATATGGCGGGATCGGGGACATGCTATGTCTAACAAGTCGAAAGATGGAAAGAGAAGATATAAACTAGAGTGCGGTAGCGTGAGCGTGAATATAAAATCATGCAATGCATACCCACCCGACCAATGCGGTTTGGTGACGGACTCTAGAGACTCGACTAAACATGATTTAAAACTATCACTCTTATCATTGCATGGTCCTTCATAAATTAGACATAGTTGATCGGGCTATGTTTAATTTATGAGTAACGATCTGCGATAGGACTAATTGACTCGGATGGCGCTCGGTGTTTTATTTAAAACTTTATTCGGTTATAGGCATGATTTTATTTTTGAAAAATCGGCATTCTCTATAACCTTTAGCTCGATACCAATCATCACACACCTCATGGGGCGGAAACACAGTGTAGGAAAGGAATATAAGCACAAGATAATAGAACATACCAACGTTAAGATTTAAAGAAAGAGTACACCATTACAATACCGGTTTAGCCGACATCGGCAAATATATTACAAAGTTTAGTTCCCAAAATATTGCGTTCTATTACATAACGATTTGTATTGACAAGTGAAAACTTCATTATGCAAGACACGGTAGAAAAGCTTACTAATGATCACGAAATGCATGAGAGAAAAAAGCGGGTCAACTATGAAAATAGTTGGTGAGTAAACATGTTAGCAAAATAAGAAAACTCGTAAGAAATATTCAAAGCTTTCGGTCAACGAAAATAGTCCACAAAGCAAAGGCATTGTAAATCTACTCGGTTCAAGTTCAGCCCATACAAAACTTGCAACTGTGTATTCACAACCCATTGCACAAAATATAGCGTATGAAGTAGTCAAGTATAAGCGGTCATAATAGTTCACAATATAGTACCACGAATATAATAATTCGAGAATACTCTTGATGAAACCAAATTAAGTTGGGTGCCACTACCCAAAATTATATTGGGTGCCTCTTCCCAAAGATATCTTGGGTGCCTCTTCCCAAAGATATCTTGGGTGCCTCTTCCCAAAGATATACTCCGAACATAGGAGACTTTATAGTGATGCTCCGGACATAGGAGACTTTATAGTGATGCTCCGAACATAGGAGACTTTAGGTCAAGGTCATAACATGTACGGTTCAATAAATTCAAGTAAGGCATTATTTCATAATTAAGTTCAAGGATTTGATTCAAGTTCATAAGTTCTAGCCAAAAGAGTTCACAAGAGTAGGAATCAATTTAGTTCAAGTATGGTTCATGCATTCAGCCCCAAAATATAGTAAAACGGTAAAAAGGGGATGTGATTACTCACTTGATGAATAGATGCGATGACAAAAGTGGTTACACGAAATGTAGCGTGAATCTAAAGCCGACCTATTATGAATGATATGATATGCAATAAGTCATGATGTAATGTTATGCACGCATGATTCGGATGATATTTATACCACTTATGTATTTTTGAAAACAATACTTCTCATCGAAAATATAATCTTTTAACGTCTTGACCATTTTTAAATTACTTCACATGTATTTACATTGAAATGATATCCGGCGATAATCATTTAGTGATTAATTGTGAAATTATAACTTTTAAATCAGTAAAATAATGTCATTGAAATTTCCATGAAAGTGACTAAAGCGGCCTCTAAAAGCTAGTCGTAAATTGGCGCACGTCGGCGTGAGGAAACAAACTCAACGGTTTTGGGAAGCTTGTATCATTATCTCAAAGTTTTAGCATTTAATTTTTCATCCTAGAGGTCTCGATCTTAGAAAAATATAGGTTAAGTATGGTACTTGTGTGCTTAAGAGTGGTTTCGGTAAACTTTGAGCGACTATATTTTATTCATTACAACTCCGCTTGACGAACGGTTGGATATTTTGGAAAATATGGTTGGCGAACTTGATTTTACTATAAGACATCTTTTATAAAGTATCCTATCAATGTTAAAACGACCCTCAACATGGCCCCTAGTTACCGTAGTATATGTTTAATAGAAAATATATTAATGTTGCTAATAGAATAAAGTTAAGGCAACTTTGTTTATCGCGTGTAATTTACTCGTTACAAGTCCGTTTTCTCGTTTTCTACATCCTTAGATTCGTGTCAAAGTATACTAATATATTTTTGATAAGTCGACACAATTTATAAAGCTTAAGACTCATTTTGACTCGTAAAGAGTGACATTTTCATCTTGAAATTTAAAATTAATAGTTTTCATCGTCAAACTTCAAAATTCATATCTTCTTCGTTATAGCTCCGTTTTAATCCGTTCAAGCGGCCACGTTTTCTTTTTAAAGTATATTTTCTAAATATCTAGGCCAAATATTTTTGTCTCTGTCGGATTTTCCGAATTTAATTTTAAGGACAGACCCTTTTCAAAGCGTGTCGAAATGAGTTTTTCTTGCGCCAAACCTATTCTAACCCATTCAAAACAACTCAAAACTATTCTAATCCTACCATACACCTTCTTAGGGTGTCATGGGTTCCTAGACATCACCAAAAATAATATATAACAAGGAGTAATTATAGGATGGATTATATACATTTAACACTTAAAACATTAGAAACCTTAAAAATGGTATAAACATCACATAACTTGCATGTTTCTCAAATAAAATGATATGACCATAATAATGAATGTGAAATAAAAACATGAATATGAAAGCTTACAAGAAATATGATGAGGTTTAAGGACAAAGGGTTTTCCTAATCACCCAAGGTTTTATTGCACAACCTTAATCAAGAGTGATGCTAGAGTGAATAAAACTTGTCTTGTAAAATTTTGGATGATCCTTTCTTGTCCTTTAATATGGCGGTTGGATGAGATGAAACAAAAGAGAGTGTTTGATTTTTCTCACTAAAAGAAATATGTATCTATGTGTTGGTTTAGAGTATAAAAACAATATATGTTGTATGTAATAAGACTTGTTTGCAAGACAAGATCCACAATTCAAGGGGAGTTGATGGATCTTGTCTAGTTCATTTATTTATATTTTTTTTTTTTGCATAAGTGTAATTATATGTAAGTTACTTGAAGACTTGTGGTAAATCGTGTACACATTTGAATATTTAGGGTAGCGTTAACTAAAAACAAATTTTAACGAGTCAAAGTAAAATATGTTGGGGTCATAAAAATTATAAAAAATACATTTCTTGCAAAAGTTTGAGTGAAATAATAATTATCGTGTAATATTTAAGAAAACCGTCGTAATTATGTAAATATAACAATTTATATACGAAATAAATTTAAAACAACTGTAAACTCATAATATTATTTTATAAACTTAATATGAGTATAAAAATATATTGGAATAATTTTTGGAAGTAATGGATCAATTGGTCAAAATAATTAATTACGCGATAACGTTTATTTAATATGAAAATTATACGTTTAATGTAAAATGCAAAACCATGCATGAACTAATATGATGAATATTGAGTTTGAGAAATGACCGGAAATTGAGAATTGTGACACATTATCACTTCTAAAAATCTTGACATTGTGTTCAAATTGATTTGATAGCATATGAGTAAAGTTAACAATGGAGACATAAACATCATCCTTCCCTAAGCATATAAACCCACACCGCCGGAATAGTCATCAACAATCTGTTAAAAATATTTGTAACCATCTCGCTAGTGACTTTATATGGTCCCCATACATCAAGATGGACAAGTTGACCAATTTTAGTTGATTTATGTTCACTTAGAGGAATGGTTCTACGATTTGTTTAGCTTTATTACAAGTATCACGAGATGATCGAGTTTGGATGTACTATCAAATTTAAGAGTGGGTTTAAGTATGTGTAGGACTTGGTCGAGGATGACCAAGTCTTTGATGCCAAAGATTTTTAGAAACATGACAAGCAGATATGCGGTTATTAGAAATAATCTTACATGTAGAATCAATATCAAACATATATAACCCATTGTATTGTTTACCAATCCCCACAATCCTTTTTGATGTAAATCTCAGATATAGCAATTAGATTCATTAAACCCAACAAACATCTTGTTGTCTCTAGCAATTTTATGAATGACGGCAGACTAACATTGTACTCGGGAACAACAAGTACATCAAAAGAGTTAGGTCATTATTGACCTTTAAATCACCAATTTTAGTAATTAAGGCTATTCGTACCGTTGGGATGTCCAACAGTTAAGCCAAGATTTGAAATGTTAACAACATTGATTAAAAGTTTTCGAACACAGTCATGTCTTGATTCGCACGAATCAACAATCCAACCAAGGCCGATGTTTCGAGATAGAGACTTTGTGTTGTTGTTAAAAATTTATTAAAGTTTACATTAAACTTGACACGCCATTAAAGAAGGTTCACGAAAAAATTTACACGCTAAGTTGGCATTAGCAAATGACACATTGTTGTCATTGAGAAGACTCATAAGTCCGGAGAGTCATTCATTAGACAAGGAAGCAGGAGAGTTGCTAGCAATATTATCGGTGACATGATTAGTTTCGTGAAACATTATTCTTCTTTGAAAGGTTTACCATTAAAATTCCTTTTAACATATCCGGCAGGATAACCAACAAGATCATAACATCTATCAACGGTGTGACCGGTTTTTGCAATTAGTACATTTGAGATTCATGTTTGGTCCTCTCGCTATTTGAGTCGTTACCATTATTAAAACCGGAACCTTTGTTGTTAAAACCTTTTTGTTATCAAAAATTTTCCACCATCGAGCGTTTTTACTGCAAAGAAGGTCGTAGCATTGGGTTTAGCAAAGCTATTCCCGGATGAAACATTTCTGAGATTCTTCTCCGAGACAACGAAAAGCGCTTTGACATTAGGTAAAGGATCTCGGTTAAAATATTGCTTCGATGGGGACATAGGATTCATCAAGACCCATAAGAAATTGCATTAACTTTATAAGTCGATTATGTTTTCAAAATGTTTTGCGACCTCACAAGTGCGGGGAGGCAAGTGATCATCTGATCAAATTGTTTCCATAAAGAGTTAAGGTTGTTATAATAGTCGACAGGAAGACCCACTTTGACTAAGAGAGTTTATATTTTTATGCAAATTAAAGATAGTTGAACCATCAACCTTATCATAGGTATCTTTAAGATCATTCCACATTTCATAAGCGGTTTAGCATATATAGCACCGTGAAATAGTTCGTGTGAGAGAATTAAGAATCCAAGTAACCACAACAGAGTTACAAGTATCCCATTGATTAGCAAGACTAGGGTTGAATCATCTCTTATGCAAGTACCATCAATAAACCCTAACTTATTATGGTTCCTTAAAGCAAAAGTCATGGCCATATTCCATATTTTATAATTTTCGGTTCAGTGAGTTTAATAGAAATAATGGGAGTGCCATTGGTATTGTTAGGATGAAAATACAAAGCATCACCAAAGGATAAGCTTTTCTCGTGGAAGAGCCACCAATATTATCATCACCGATAGCCATAGTTCAAGCAATAAGATGAGATAGATATAATAAGGCAGACAAAGAGTCACAGACGCAGAGATAATAATAAGACAAAATAGACAAAGTAATAAGACCTTGAATTTAAGAAACAACGTGTACCAAGCACGTGGACTAGGGTAAACCGGCGGTATTCGTACCACTCAAAGGTGGCGGATCAAGATGTTAGTCTACCCGTTTGCACCCGCAAAGACTTAAGTCTTGTATGTTTGAAGAAAGGATAGGACTTAGACTTACAGAGAAATATCGCGGAAGAACAAGTCACAATTACCCTAGATTCACTTAGTCTAGGGCTAATTGTAAGTAGAATATAACCAAGTGATTACGCTAGTAGCAATAACCCCAAACCACCAATTTGTTGTCAAGAGAATCAATGAGCACGTAGCTCGATACCATGTACGAAAGTATAGGCAACACGAGATGAACAATAAAACCTTTATTCGGATCTAAGGCGCAATAGTCGACTTAGATTAAGTTCTAATAGTATCCGAATGTTACAAGATTAGATTAATGTCAATGAGACAATAATCATGTAAATGTAAAGACAAGACAAGATCGGTGAAATGATCGAAAGATGAGAAGAGAGTGATACAAAAGATCGCACACTCAAGTGTTTGTAACCCTAGATTAAGGGACTTATTAAATAGGAGATTAAGTTTCACTAAGACCCTCTAACGGCTATAAATGACTCATCGGTGAAGCGATGAAAGCTTCAGAGAAAAGAACATCTTGGAACTTTAAATCTTTTATCCTTTGTCCAAGTTTAACCCTGTAATTAATCTGCAATGAACCATAACTTGAAAGCCATTAGCAATTGATAGAATGATATGTTTACTCTGATTATCACTCCAAAATTTAACAAATGGCGAAGGGCGAGCATGTGGGATGCTTGAGGGATGATTTGCTGTGTGTTCTCAAAACTATTGGGGCCATCGTGCATGGTGAATGCTGGACTGGAAGCAATTACGAAGCTATGCACCAATCAGGCAATAGAGAGGAGATCAAATCATCAAATACAGTAAAATCAACATAGCATGTGTTTCAAGAGACGCTGTTAATATAATTAAAAAGGGAGACAGATGAATCTTGGAGATTGGTTAAAAGACTGAATTATGTATTGGTTCAAGATGGGTCAATATACGGGAAGACCAAGGTCATGCAGGTGCTATATTGGATGAGGGAGGTACTTCCAGTTTTGGTAAATTATAGTCAAATAGCTGTTGCAACATTGATGATTGATCACTGTACATTGACTTGCGTATGTTTAGATGAACATTTAATTATCAGTTCCAATGGTTGTGAAATCGAAAGCAGCAGCAGGATTCATAAGCAGAGTATTATGCAGATCAAGTCTGTGGTTCTTTCTTATGAAACGGTTACGAAAATGCCAAATATTACTGGCAAAGAATATCAGCTCTGAAAAAGTAATCCACAATGTCTTATGGTGCTGATATTTCCAGGATTTAGGGATTGTGCATTTGTTAAAAGCATGTGCAGAGCCATGAGAATGAGGTAGCAAAGCTCATTGACGTGAGTTTGAAAGCAAACAACATGGAACACAGTCGAATGTGGTAGATTCTTGTTATCCACGAATCTACAAGAAGAGATAAAACGTAGTTTATGATGTAATAAAGTCGTAGTAACAACACGGTTTATTTATGAAAAAGTAACAACACGGTTTATTTATGCATCTGATATAAATGTCCCTGAATCTGTTATCCCCGACTTTTGTTTCTGTTGTGATTGGTATTAGAACATATTAAAAAAAATAGGGAATACATTAAAAGTTAAAACAAAGTGATAAATATATTTAGATTTTGGCCATCATTTTATGCCAATTATAAGAATGATTCTTAATTGTCTGATACATTTAACAAACTATGCTACTTTACGGAAAGTTAGTACAACAAATTTAAGAGGCTTTTACCATTGGATATGTGCTTTTATTTCATTGTTTGATCATGGCACACATAAACTCATGGTATGCCATCCCTCCACTCAACTTTCTTGCAATGAAAGTCTGAAGCTTTTTACCAAATGGGTTGGTGAATCGAGAAAAGGTCAGAAGTCCGTGTTTGCAAAAGCAAGGGTGAGTGCTCTTTCAATCATAATTTTTATTATCAATTAAATGGTCTTGCTAACATCCGTGGTAAAGAAAATGATGGGGTTGCAGCTGTTGATCGTGTCATTAGTCAAATTATGGTGTAACTAGACACTAATAGGAGCTTTTTTATTTTCTTTTTTTTGTATGTATCGACCTCATTTCAACATCATGAATGTGTTTGCTGATTCAGGCTTTAACCAGAGAGTTAATGTGATTATCATTACTGCCACAAATAGATCCATTAAGATTGACTCAACCCTTTAGAGCAGGATATCATTTACTAAATCTATGCGAATGTTCTTATTTTTGTCTTTGTGAAATGGATTTTATTTTTATTTTTTGCTTTTGTTACAACATAGCGAAGACACGAAGACACGATCGCCTTATTAACATTTATCATGTTGCGGATACACGAGCAAATTATAAACATTGGAAAGCTCACTAAAATCGAGTCTAGAGTTGTTGGTGTACGATACTCGCCCGGATACTAGCCGAGTACCTATTTGGTAAGGTAATCCATTTTTCATTATATGTTATAAAATTGAAACATAATCAATAGAACTCTATTTTTCTACCTTCTTAAGTTTGAATGTTTAGTTACAAAATACAACTAATAAGGCAATGGAGATGGCGACTCCTGTTGTCACGCCGAATGAATCAATCGGTGGTGAGACAATGGATATAACTACCCTATGATAACTACAAAGGTATGCCCTCTAATGTTTAGATTTTTCTTACAGATATATTTGTATGGCGATTCGGAAAATGTTGACTAATAAACCGAATAGCTACAAATTCCATTATAGGGTTTGCTTATCCAAATGTTTATTTGTATATATGTGAGTAGCTCTTGTCGAAAATTAAGCCTTATATAATTACTTATTACGAACATCTTTTTCAAAAGGTCTACATAGACATACTTTGTATTTATCATTTCATTTGATAATACTTGGTTGGGGGTTATTACCTGACATATGAAAATGCAATAACTAGATGCCAAACACCCGTTATGCTATATATACAAGATTTATGTTGATTTGAAAACCAAGGATTACTGCAGTAATTTATTAGGCAAAGAATCTACACGTGTATATATATAATCGGTTACAATTTTCATACAATAGATGTTGATTGTTTTTCCTGATTAAAAAAACTACCTATAAAGGGTATCGACTTTTTTTTAAATGTATGCCCAAATGCTACTATTGTGTTTGGTATGCAGTGTTTAGTTTTTGGGGAATATATCATTTGTTGCAACTGTGGCTAGACCACATATTTCAACTTTAGTATGAATGTCAAATTTATGGCTAAACATTTTTATAAGATTATCGTACTGACTAAATGTGATATTTGTAGTTGGTATAGTTTTTAATAACATACGTTGTTGCTTTTGATTCGTGTTACAACAGATGTGAAGAAAGGTGAGCAGATGATGGGGTTGAAGGTGGATTGACGACTTTGTACGCATATGTATGCATTCCTGCCATACACTACCAAACCAATTTGTAAAACATGATTTGATCTTTTCTTTTCTCTTTAAATAGTTGCATCTTTGCTCCAACACTCACTTTTGTATGTTACAACCCATAACGAAAATAATAACTCTGTATACAACTCTAACTAAAATGGCCAGGAATGCCTCTATGCCTATTCTATAATAATTTTTTTTCTTTCTAACTTGACTTTTAGCAACTCCAATATTGGAAGCAGATATTTTCTAATTAGGTCACGAATTACAAACGCCTGGAAATTATCGTAAAACAATCAAAAAAATACCCGCTGCAACGCAGCGGGCGCCTCTTTCTTGTTTGCTTACTAAAACCTTAAAATTATCCCACCCAAATCAGATTTACTCTACCCCAATCCCAAATCTCTCACACGCTCATCTCTCCCAAATCTCTATCATGGAACCCTAGCAGACAACTCATCTCTCGGCGATCTTCATCCGGCGCCGGCGATCTCCAACCGACGATGATGATTTTCATCGGAGACGGCGATTAAACTACTCCCGCCCCTCCCAAAATGATTTTCATTGGAGACGGCGATTATACTACCAAAGTCAAAATTGAAAACTTCAATCACTCCTACCATTGTGAATCGATCATCTCCCCTTTCCCCTACCATTGTGCATCCATCTACACCAAGTTTTCTTGTGGATCAGGTTGATCTGATTGGGGGAATCGAGTTTGTGGTCATTGAGGTGTGGTTTCTCTAGTCTCTTCCTCTCAAGATTGTTTACGTGCCTACGAAATAGATTAATGCTGCCTTTGTAAGTTAGTCTTTGCGATACAAGTTTATCTTGTTTGTTATTGTTTCTTGCTACCTTATAACGTTACTACGCCGTTTTTCGCTAGTCTTTCTCTTTATATCATTAGTGTTGCTACGCTAAGTTTACATTGATAGCTATCACGATTACAACCGCTCGTTCAAGTTTATCTTTGTTAGTTGTAAGTTAGTCTTGCCACGATAACTTAGTCTTTGCTAGTTAATTGTTACAACCGCTTCATATTCGTTTGTGTTGTTCGGCATAGTTAAGGTTCTTTGTTATAAAGAAAAAAGTTGCCCAAAAGAAGAAGTTGCCATTTTTGAAATAAGCGTTTTGCATAAAGTAAAGCTAGTTTTTATACGCTTGTCTGCGATTTAAAATTGTTAAAACGCGGACCTTTTATCATGACTTGTAACTAGCAACACTAAGCTGTCGTAGGCAACAATAACTTACAACTAACAGCATAAACTTGAACGAGTAGTTGTAATCGTATAGGCTATCGGTTCACAGGATCTATAGAAAACACTTCCACCATATGATCTAATCATTATGTTTATTGTGGGTAAAAACAACTTGATTGGAGTACAAGAAGACTGAAAACTAATGGAGGCTTCAATATCAAGGTAAAATAAATAATTACATACTTAACAAACTGAAATTCTTTTACAATTAATCAAAAAAAATTAACCCATACTGTGAAAGTAAAATTCAAAAATTACATAAATGTCCCAACAATAGTAAACGCATCAAAATAAGACTTGTAACAATTTACATCTTCAGTATGCTAAATCCCCACCAAAAATTTCCAGCCACTTTTGGAACATGGTGTATGTTTCTTTACTTTATGGTTACCTCATAAGGACGCTTAGTGTTTGGTCGAGTCACATGTAACAAAATCTTGAAGATAGATACTCCACCTACAATTAAAACCATATATAAGACAAAACAACCACGACATTTAAAAAAATAGCCAAATGGAGAAGAACATGGAAATAAATTAGAAAACACTAGTGACATTATAGATGCTTCATTTATTTGATCAGAATTGAAACCCCATCAACTCCTAAACATAACTCCATTTCGTAAATTAAAAGCTTATGAGATGAAATTACGACTTACAACAATACAAAGTATAATCAAACTAATATCAAATATCAAATTAAAGAATGAACTCACGACTTTTCAAGGAGTTTATCAGTCATCTCAATCCGATACGGGTCTCTCGGATCCATCTGCCTGAATATGTTAACTAGTTTCTGCGCCATTCTACACAAACCCTATAAAAAATAAATCGAGTTGTCCTTGTCATCTTATACATTATACAAAGTACAAGATGAACTTACAATCTTGACCTCTTTTCTGCGTAACTCCTGAAAGGCTTTCTCATAAAAGACGCACTCCTTCAGTAAAGATATCTGGATGCAAACATGGCACAAAATACCAATTAAAAGTGATCTTATTCGTATCATATTAACTCAAGAAAATTCATGTCCCTAATCTACGAGTTCTCCTTTACTAAGTTAAAGGTGAATAAAAATAGGATTTTGCAAGCAAAAGACACAACATAGGTTGCAGCAAAGCCATTGGTGAGGAAAACCACCTACCTCACATAGTGTACCCACAGTTAATGCAGATCTAAAAATAAATAAACAGATAATATACTCGCCATCTTGAGGTTACTGAACTACATTCAATATCAAACAACAGCAGATGTTCCGTGGAGTGAACACTCAAATGTAACTTAATCAGTCAAAGAATGCAGTACCAAATATTTCTTTTAAAGCTAACGAAACACCTTCGAAAAACCAATCTAACAAAGACATGCTTTCAAAGAGGATATAAAACCAAGAGCTTTAAGGAGCCTCTACCATCAAGTATGAACAAAAAAAACAGGGCTTAAGAAATTAGAGATGCACCAGCAGACCTCTTTAAATAAGAAAAAGTACACACCCTCATTTAGGTGGGTCTCATAAATATTCAACATTAATATGTGCTGTGAAAATACTAAAAAGATTACACTTGCATATTAACAATCTATGGGTGGAAAGGATTTTCAAAATACAGTTGACTAAAGTATGCCTACTAACTGAGTGGCAGCTTTACCGGTTGACATACCAAGAAAACTTCAGTGGGCGATTAAAAATAGCCATATAGTGACTACAAGTATGAATAACTGCAGTAGGCTTTTTAGATCTACCAAATGTGTTAACATGCATGATGGTTTTAAACTTTTAATTCAATCAATGAAACGAATTGATAGCATTATTATCTACCACGATTTTTACCTTGTATCAGTCAACTGTGTAACTATGGCCAGAATCTTTTCCTCTTGTGGTAAAATCGTGCACCTAAAATGCCATGTTCCAGGCACCTGTTGTAAACAAACCAATAATGTTATATCACTTGACCAATAGATGTAATAAAAAATAACTTGATCACTTGTAAACACCACCAATTCAACCTAAATGGGATCATATAAATTTTCTTTTGCACAATACACCAAGTACCAACAGTTTTTTTCATTTGTCCATGTTTAGGCGTCTAGCCAAATTCTTTTCCTTTTTTTTTGTCCCATCTGAGTCAATGAAAATGATGTTTGAGTCGTCTTCTAGACAAAAAATCCTTGAAACCGACAATTAAAAATGATAGTTTCTACCGTGGTGTATAAACATCTTAGATTATATATGATATTTAATTTACTAGAGTAAAGATATGTTAGGAAAATAGTTTACAAAGCGACAAAAACTATCTTTTAGTGACGAAATGTACCATGATAAAATCAAATGCAATACCACTAAAAATCTTACGACCAAAACCGAACCGGGAACCACAACGATGCGGTGGCATTCGAAGGCGGCGACATAAAATGCATCGGTGCCTTTTAGCGACTTTTTTGCTTTATAACTTTGTTGGGCGGTTGAATGCGTGGGAAAAGATACATTGCACCTTCCGCTTTGTTGCAAGTAATACCTCTAAGTCGCTCAAAGTCGACTTCCAATGTCTATGGTTTAATGATAAAGAACAAAGTATCAATAATTTTCCCTCTACATAACAATTGATCATGATAAAACAATACTAATCTAGTAATCAGTAAGTTTCTTGATCCGAATCGACCTTTGCGCCTTGCTAGTGATTGTAGGATGCCATCTCTTTTAGCAAAGTAGAATCGTATGATTCATCTCCAACCTACATATATGCACATATTAGCTTATAATCATATCGCCAAACCAAATAGATTGTAATATACGAGCGGCGATACCTTTGGAGGGCTCATGACGAGACTTGCAAGAATTTGACCGAAATATTTGAGCACAAATTCACGGATGCCACTTTGTATATTTGTTCCCTAACCTCGGGAGTAAAACCGGTGACCTCCATGTAACCACCTCTTTCCGCACTCACCATAATACCACGAAAAATAGTAACTATTAGTCAACTAAAAGTTTCTCACGACATGTGTCATTGCCATGTAGCATTGCTTTTGACAAAAAACTACCTTTAGACACGGATTGAAAAGAAACCAAAGGGATATCCTTGTCACCATATCCCATTGAACGAGACACTTTCTTAAAAGAGTGAAATTGCTTCTCTGGGACATAGATGTTTTCTTGGTATACCTCATCTGCTAAAAGAACCAAGCCTTCCTTCTTGTAGAACTCAACAATGTCTCGCTGGTTCTCCTCAGCAAGAACCTAGATGAACGTTTTTAAAAATAATTTATCAGAACAATGATAGAATACATTAATTAGTGATCTTCGAGAGGAGATATTTACACAGCCAATTGGTTTCCTGGATTAATCACAACCAAAGCCACAGCGGTGATGCCCTTTGATCGTGCAGTTTCCGGTTGCTTTTTAAGCTCGAATATCTCTAGTCCCCACCCCGTTGCTTCATCAACAAAAACTAATAGTTATTAATAAGGAAAAAGGATAAGCATGGCGGGGAGGGCATTTCAAAGACCATTGCAAGCATGTAAACTTGAAAAATTAGCGAAAAGGCAAACAAGTCATATAAGTTGAACAAGCAAAAGTCAAATGCATACAAGTATTAAAAAAAGAAAAAAGCAATATATATTGTATTACTAAAGTACTTGATCATCCGCTAAGTAATCGTAACTTTAAAGAAAGGCAAAAAAGCGTGGTGGCCCAAGCAACACATGACTTATTAAACCTAAGTCGTACTTAGATTTGAATATCACGAAATACATTGTAAACTTGCTTACTTATAAACTTCATCCAAAATTAAACCTAAATCGTACTTAGATTTGAATATCACGAAATCCACAAGCAACAAGTATCAAATGGAAGTTAATAATCGGGAGGATGATATGTACCGTGCATTCTCTTGACAAACAAGTGAAACTCCCTAAGTTATGTTCTTCAAGGAGAGCTTGATTGAGCCTAAGATAGGTAAAAGCGAGATAAATGTCTACCATTTGGATCATTCCTTGGCTTAGAAAGTTCAAATATCTTGTTGTATCCTTGTCCGCCATAGCAAGGAACAACATTTTAAACTTACAACTAGTATATCGACATCCCATGTAGCATTCAATTACCTAAAAGGAGATTAGTACAAGTGAGAAAAAAGGACCCCGAAATAACGATCGGTGGTCAAGGAAATAACTACATTTGACTCGACATATGATCCAATGAAATGTTTTAGACTTTGGTTGATTAGTAGAATCTTACCAATGCAAAGAAACATAGTGATACTTTGTAAGGACAATGATATTAAATGTTTTCAATCCTTTTGGAGTTCAAAAAACATTGACCTTGACCATATCGTGAGTAAATATAGTTGAGAAAGTTCTTGTCTTTGGTCGCAAACATGGTTTAGATCATGTTTGACTATCATTGACAATAAAGGAATTTTGTATACCGACTTCAACACCTCACATATAATGACAAACTTCAACATCTCTCTCTCCTCTCTCTCTCTCTAAATTAAACCACCGGCTCCTAAATTAAAACCATCATCTTCTACATCTCTCATAACTACTATAATTAAACAATACCAACTTCAACACCTCACAACCGACCAAAACCCCAAAGGCCGGAACACCCACGCGCCACCACGTGCCACTAATGTGGTAAAATTTTCTTGCTTTTCCGGCGTCTTCCGGTGGCGACGACTACACCACCAGCAGTGGTGATTTACAGGTATTTCCGAGTCGATCCAAGTTGACCGGCTAACGGATTTTCCGCCTCCATCGCGGAATATTTTTCGATCACGGATTTTTTTTCTCGCCCAATGAGTTTAATTATCATTATTATCTTTATTTTATTTTGTTTATACTTTTACTTTATTTTCTTTTACGCCAACTATCGATTTCTTACGCCCTTATTTTCTTTTATTCTGTTCCAGTATTTATTTATTTATTTTATTTGTTTGCTTCTTTTGTGTTGGCCTCTTTTGTTGTAGCCTTTGGTGGTGTCTTGATTGTGTGCCGTTTGTCTAGCCCCTTTTTGCGTCTTTTCTTGCGGCTAGTTTGCTTGGTCTAGGATAGACCCTTGGCTAGTGATGGTAACACGAGGTCATGTCTTGCCGGGTTGGGAGGGTAGGCGGTGCAGCGGAATAGGTGTAGTGGGCGGGGTAGGTAGGGGTTAGTGGTGTTGGCGGGGTTAGTGGAGTAGGTGGGGATGGTAGGGTGGGCGGGTCTAGGGTGGGTAGGGGTTACTGCTAGGCGGCGTCTTCTCGTAGGATCGGGGTAGGTAGTTGGAGCGTGGGGTCTCTTCCGTAAGCTCTTTGAGCTTGCGGATGTGTTGAGGAGACATAAGGTTGACATTGCGTACTTCCGGAGACTAAATGGAAGGGTTCTAGCACGAGGGAGGTGAACGGCTTCAAGCTCTGGTACTCCGGATCTAGGTCAGCGAGAAACGGAGTTGGTGTTATTTTGGCGGCGGGACTCAAGGATAATGTAGTGCAAGTGATCCGGAGTAGCGATAGGATTATGGCGATTACTTTGGTTATCAATGGGGAGACCATCAACGTTATCAGCGCATATGCACCACAGGTGGGCCGGAGTGAAGCAGAGAAGAAGAGTTTCTGGGAGGACCTCGACGAGCTCGTGAGGGAGTGCCCGTCGGATCGGCACTTGTTTATAGGTGGTGACTTGAACGGCCATATAGGTGCGGATGCGGATGGTTCTGAGGAGATACACGGAGGTTCGGCTTGGAGTTAGGAATGATGATGGTCGATCGATTTTAGAGTTTGCTACCGCACGACTTGGTAGTAGCGAACTCTTTCTTTAAGAAGAGGATGTTCACTTGATCACTTTCAGGCGGGGCCACAACACCTAGATTGATTATCTGTTGGTGCGAAGAAGTGATCTTAGTAAATCAGATGATGTAGGTTTTTCCCACCGAGACTTGCTCATCCCAACACAAATTGGTAGCGGTGACATGCTCTTGAGAAGCAACAACAAAGGAGATTAGTGACCGGTTACCGAGGATTCTTTGGAAGAATTTGAATGGTGAGCGGTAGAATCGTTAGAGTGAAAGTCTCGGAGGACTTGCTACTCGATCGGATGACTTAGGCTGCTAGAGCGGACCCGGTTGTGGGGCACTCTTGCCGCATTATCAAAGATGCAAGAAAGGATTCCTAGGGGTGGCTAGAGGGACATCGAGGGCCCAACCGGCCTCAGAGAATCTTGGTGGTTTTGCGGAAGTGCAATCCAAAGTCGCCGAGAAACAATCGAGGTTCGAGAGAGCTTCTTTTGTGCCGAGGAGGGTCGTCCGACATTCTCATGACAAAAGAGAGGTATAAAGTAGCTAAAGAGAAGCGAAAAAGCGTTAGCTATGGCAAAGGACAAGGCGTATGAGGAGTGTATAAGAAACTAGACTCCAAGAGAAACGACATTTTCGGGATCGCTAAAGCACGAGAGAGGAGAAGAAGGGACTTAGGATGCGTTAAGTATATCAAAGATGTAGGAGGACGGACCATTGTTAACGTAGAGGATATCGGGAAGAGATGGGAGAGTACTTCTCCTCTCTTTCAATGTAGGAAGAGGTCAAGGCGCCATGGACCAAGATAACCTTAGCCGTCTTGAGTGCTACTATTCGAGGATTAGTCTTCCGAGTGAAGATCGCATCTGAAGATGGGAAGAAAGCAGGCGGTAGGGCGGACCAAATCCCCATTGAAGCATGGAGGTGTCACGGGAGATAGGGGTTACAATGGTTGGCGTGCCTCTTCAACAAGATCTTCTACGGGGATAAGATGCCAGAAGAATGGAGACTCAGTGAAGTCATCCCCATCTACAAGAATAAGGGAGATGTACAAGTGTGTAGCAATTATAGGGGCATTAAGCTTCTCAGTCACACCATGAAGCTTTGGGAGAGAGTTATTGAGAAGGGAGACGAGGGTGTCAGAGAACCAATTTGGTTTTATGCCAGGAAGGTCCTCGATTGAGGCTATTCACCTTCTCAGAAGTCTCATGGAGTAGTATAGAGAAAGACAAAAGGACTTGCATATGGCGTTCCTTGATCTAGAAAAGGCCTATGATAGCGTTCCGCGCGAGTTGATTTGGAAAACTCTTATCGACAGAGGAACCCCAAATAGATACGTGAGATTCATTAGGGACATGTACGAGGGTGCTAAGACTCGTGTACGGTCCACAGTGGGGACATCAGAGTTTTTCCCTATGGAAGTTGGGCTCCACCAGGGATCCGCCATTAGCCCCTACCTCTTCGCCTTGATTCTAGATGAGTTAACTAGAGGGTACAAGAGGGCATCCCGTGGAACATGATCTTCTTGATGACATTGTGTTGGTGGCGAGAATCGGCGGAAGGGTTAAACACGGACTTGAGCCTTTGGAGGAGGCTCTTGAAGACAATGGCCTTGGTGGCGGGGAGAAGGCCGAATACCTAAGATGTGATTTTGGGAGGATTGAGCCAGTCACCACGAACAAATTGATATTCATATCGGTGATCGATCCCCGACACCAAAGGAGTCTTTAGATACATGGGATCGATAATACATAAATCGGGGAGGATAGATGAGGGCGTAACCCACGGATTAGGCGGGGTGGGCGAGATGGAGGCGGCCTCGGGGAGTCCTTTGCGATAGGAACGTCCCATTTAAGTTAAAGGGTAAATTCTATAAGGTGGCGATTAGGCGGCTATCTTGTACGGCTCTGAATGTTGGCCCATATTAAAGGCACATGCTAACAGGGTAGAGGTAGCGAGGCGAGGATGCTAAGATGGACTTGTGGTAAAACCTTGCTTGACATGATCCCGAGCAAGCTTTGAGCAAAACTTGAGGTCGGGAATATTGTTTGAAAATGAGAGAAGGAAGGTTGAGGTGGTTCGGACATGTCGAGGAGGAGGCCACGGTCGGCGCCGATTAGAAGGGTCGAGCGCTTGATGTAGATGGCGTGAGAAGAGAGCGCACCCAACATCGGGTGGGAGGATAGACTTAAGCTTGACATGGCGGAGCTTAGTTTGACCGATGACATGATCTCGAGATAGGAAGGGGTGGAGGATAGAATTAGGATTTGCGGGTAGTGGTGCTAGGTGCTTGGCGATTTGAGGTCTTGGTGCTAGGTGCTTGGCTTTTAGGTGTCCCTTTTTGCCTCCTTGCGTGTTTTGTTTGTGGCCTCTCTTTTGCTTTGTAGTCTTAGGCCCAGTCGTGGTTTGCATTGCTCTGTTGCTGATCCCTTAGGTTTTGCCTGCTTTGTCTTGCTCCCTGCGTTTGGTTTTGGTGCTACGTGTTTTTCGCATTAGCTTTATGCCTCGTGTGCTTCTTTGCTTTGCTTTTGCTTCTTTGCTTTGCTCTGCTTTTTTTTCGGTGTGCTTGTGTGTGTTTCTTTTTCCTGTATGCCCTGTTTGCTTGTTTGCTTGCTTTCCTTTTACTCCGTTTTTGCCTATTGTTTTTGTCGTATGCTATATCTTTCCTTTCGCACTAGCACACATGCACTTGTAGGAGGTCTCGTTGGAAGGAGTCTCTCTACACACGGGTTTACCCTGGTGTAGGGGTATGATTTGTCTACATTTTACCTCCCCCATACCCTGCCCTGGCGGGATTGGGTTTGTTGTTGTTGTTGTTGTTGTTGTTGTTGTGTATACCGAAATGGATATAATCATTTTATATAGCAGTACTGTTAGAGTTGGCAATCTTTGGTACATTTACCTAAAAATGGGGCGCTTTGGTATATTTACCTCCAACGGGACACACAGGTTCAAATCAAAACTCTGACTAATATTTAAAGGGTTCAAATGGGTTAAACCCAAAGCTTATACAAATGCAGACAACCACCTAAATCACTTTATTCAAAAGATTAGATTATCCTTTATAATATAGGTCTTGTAATCATATTTAATCAGTTAAGATAAAGTGATAAACTGATAAAGTTCAGATATCTGGACATAAAATGTTAGTGAGTCAAGCAACCCAACCCATTGTGACCCTTCTTATCTTGTTGCGTGACCATTTACCCAACCCACCGACTTGTTATTACACCAAAAATGGAAGGTATTTGATCCTAAATCAATCTTTAACTAAGCGCCTTTATATGTTTTGACTCATCGAACTTGAATTAATGGGAAAGCAAAATAGACTCATCTCATGCTACTAGCGTGGCGTCTATCAAGTTACCCGCCAAACTAACCCTTCAGGTGCGCCATTGCTTCAGAAAGCCCTCTTGCGGTCCATGTACATAACTCAACACATGTAAAGTTTAAAGCGGTGTCATGCTTCTTTAACATCGAAGAAATTGGACTATAGCCATCCTAGTTGGCGTGATTGGCTCCCAAACGGTCAAGTTTAATCACACAAGCTAACCACTTGTGAATGGTCAACCTTAATAAACTTAAAACATTTCGAAAGCAATACAATTAAGATCGGAGGAATATAGTAGATTCCGGTCGTTAAGTCCCACGGAGGATGAATGGTGTTTGAACAAATTCGGATGTCAAATAATCACTAAGGATAGTGATCAATAAGGATTTTGGAATATTTATACCTAAAGAAAAGTTTATAAATTACAGGGGCTTAAATGCAAATTAAAGAAAATTAAAAGCTAAAATATATTAAATAAATGCTATCACTATTTTTACAATGATGTTTTTCTATGATTTATAAAACAAAATAACTTAAATAAACTATTTTAACTAAAGCGTAAACCTAAATTATCTAAAAACGTGACTTAAAATGAAAATGTGCGTTATGTATAAAAATTACGCAGTGCATAAAAAAAAGCGTAAAATTTGTAAACTAAAAGTCCTACGAGTGTAAAAACAATTTTCTTACTTAATATATGACAAAATAAAATTTTAGAAAAAGATTTATATTTTTTTACTTTTATATTTTTATTATGAATTAAAT
Organism: Chrysanthemum lavandulifolium; assembly: GCA_022545495.1. Classification (NCBI taxonomy): domain Eukaryota; kingdom Viridiplantae; phylum Streptophyta; class Magnoliopsida; order Asterales; family Asteraceae; genus Chrysanthemum; species Chrysanthemum lavandulifolium. The sequence goes on from CM040242.1 coordinate 87,739,908, forward strand.
ACTATTTTAGACTAATTAAATGTTTAAAATACTAAAACTATTCGGAAAAATCAAACTTTTTATAAAATACTTATTATCAATACAAAGCTAGGAAAATCAGAAATTGTAAAAGCTTAATTGAATAAAGTGAAAATAAGCTAAATAATACGTATAAGCAATGAACTAAAAGGGTTATGTATTAAGTTGTGCAAAGCTAAACCAAGAAAAGACCAAGGCGAGTTGGTATGGTGTGTGTGTGGTGAGTGGGTGGCGAGGTTGAATCCAAAGAACTCCCTTTTGCAAACTATTTTTTTTGATTTTTTCTTTTACAAACTTATTAAGTATACTTAGATAAGCAAATTTTATAACTACAACTTTTACAAAATCAACTAATAAGCTCGGTTTGAGCTTATTTTTCTTAACGATTGGTGAAAAATGGAATAAGCACAAAGATTAAGCCAAATGGCTTATAAGCTACTCAATAAGCAAAATGAAAAATGGAAATAAGCTAAATCGATAATAAGCTAGTTTGACAATGAAAAAGCTAAATAACTAAGAAATAAGCCTTGAATAAGCCAAAATAAGCACTAGCTTAAGCATTACACAGGACACTTTTGTTTTTACTAGGCACTTTTAATCTAATATTTAAGCACTTTTATAAGCTAGAAAATGAAAATAAGCATCAGAACTAATAAGTTGACCAACTCGACTTTCCAAAGCTAAAGCTCTCACCGTGGGATCCACTAGAGAGCTTATGGTGAGCTTGAGAAAAAGCGAAAAACCATCGAGTGATAACTCGATGTATCTTTGAATTTTTGGACAAACAAAAGCTATGTGCGACTAATCAAATAAGCTACAAAGTAAAATATTAAGCTAGGATCTTCAGTCATTAGGTTAGCTTTCCAAAGAACCAAATTTCACAAGCTAAAGCTAATCGAAGAGCTCTGTGTGAGCTTGTGAAAGTGACTAGCTCAACGTGCACGTGACATCATTTCGCACAAGGTACTCAAAAGAAGGTGAAAAATAAGCTATTAAACAAGCTATCTAGAAAATATAAAAATACGTTGATGAAGATGAACAACTAGATTTTAATAACCCAAAAGCTCAAATCTTGAAAGCTAATAATAAGTCCTATAGAAAAGTTTCTAGTTTATTCAAAAGCACCAAACCGAAATTTTGACTTTTAAAGTTATACTAAAGTTTGACTAAAATGAACTTTAAATTGATTCTACTTAATGATTATGTTGTATTAAGCTAAAATAAAATGAGATTAAGCTAAAGTAACAAGTTCTAAACAACTATGATGACTTTTGTAATCAAAAATCCTAACAGTAAACTGCAAATTAGGATTAGAGCTATTTTGACTTTTTTGACAAATAAGGACTATGTTTTCTGGTTTATCTGAGCTATTTAGACATAAGGAAACATGTAACAAACAAAAACAATGATATTAACAACCGTAAACACAGTTTTAACAACAAAGCCAAACACCACTTAATATAACTGTTTTGGAGCTTTTTATACTAAAACAAATTTTTAAGCTAAGAAACCTAGTGATTAACTTGTATTAACTATATTGAAACAGATTTAAACTAAAATTAACAGTCTTTAAGCACTTATACTATGAAATGCAAATTATAAGAAATTGCTTACAAAATGAGTCTAAGCACAGAACTGAGAACCAAGGACTTGTAAACACTTCCTATAGCTTCCCAAGAAGCTCTAAACCCAAGGGCAATCCTGTATTTACCCTGCTCCAGCTTTGATCACCATTTCTTGTGATTTTTTATTTTTCAACTATTTTTTTAGTATTTTTGGTATTTTTCTCTTTTGGTACTAGACGAGTTTTAAGGTTTCTAATAGGTTTTAAAAGCTATCTAGGAGCTTAAGTGATCTTACTCGATCCATAAAAATAACTAACAACAACATTAGAACATTTTAGATTTCTAACTTGAAAATGCATAAACTTGAAAATATGATTAAGACTTGAAATTGATACTTGCAAAGTTTAACAATACTTTGAAATGACTTAACAAAACACTTGAAAGCTTTAAAATACTTTGAAAATTGAAAATTACTTAAAAGCGACATAAGCTAAACTAAAGTACACTAGATATCTTTCCACATTGCTTCTCCTCCTCTTTATAAAGATATTTTCAACTCTTTGTCGACCTCCGAGACTTTCCACTCATTTCCGACCATTGGATCTCTAAATCATCGAATCGTCCATGTGGAGTTTTGGCGCCAAAAAGTCTATAAGCGTGTTTGAGTCAATTAATGATCTTTGGGTGTTAGCGGTAGTGGAGGGTGGTTAAACAAGTGGTGAGACAGGTGGAATGTTGAAAAGATGGAAAAACCACTCGGTTTTGGATTTGAAAGCGTGATGAAGGGATGAGCAATTGAAAGCGGGTTTGGCGGGTTTGACCTTTTTGACTTTTGATATTAATAGGCGGGGGTCAAAATGGGGGTCAAGGTATTGACAGGGTTCTTTTGATTTGGTGGGGTTCTAAAATACAAAAGGTCCGTTTGGTTTTAGCTAGTAAATCACAAGGACCAATCATGTAATTCGCCAAACCCGAGGGACCAAACCGAACTTTTCCAATGTTATCAAAAGGACCAAACTTGACAAACTTTAATAGTACAAGGATAACATTTGATTATTTTCACTTTTTAAATATCCAAGGACTATTTATGACAATTTTCAAACTTGAAGGACCTTTTACGCCATTTGACCAAAGATTCATTCAAGGACCATTTTGACCACTTAGAATATTTCGGGGACCTTGAATGATATTTTCTTTATTTTTGGATTCCGGGACTAGATTTGACAACTTTTGAAACTTGGGGACTAAAGCGCCAATTTTGCAAACTTGATCGTTTTCATCGATTTTGATATTTTGCATTTAAAACACATAAAACACTTATTTGTGATATTTTCATCATTTTGATGCATTTACGAGTGTTTTCGGATGTTTTTGGCATTCTAAACAGTACAAAATGATGAGTATTTAGACACTCATCAATCCCCCACACTAAGATATTGCTAGTCCCTAGCAATGTTTTGAAACTTTAATGGATTTTAAAGAACTCTTTACCAAAAGCCATCACTACGGAGTAGCCAATTGTTTCGATTCAAGTAAGAACCTTGGTACAATGATAACCAAATGATTTTGAGCAAATCACCAACAGAACGGTTTTGATTTGTCTTTACCGTAAGTCGTTTATTCGGACTAGCCAACTCTTAGATAAATTATTAATATTATCTTTGGTGAGCCGATTACCAATTATTGCTTTTCCATCGCCTTTACCACAAGCCATAAACTTGCGGGCTAGCCAACTCTTTACTAATTAAAGATATGGTGAGTTGAACACCATACAATTTTAGGCAAATTGCAAGCCATAAGCGGATTTGATAAATCTTTACCAAGAGCCGTTTGCTCTGGATTAGCCAATCCTTATGTGCGTTAGACATGGTGGATGATAACCATAAAATTCGAGTAAGTGCAAAACACTTACTCCAAAAAAATTATTAAAAGCGGGAATTGGGTGGAATAATTACATGATAAAATTCGTGAGAATTCCCCCACACTTAGAAATGAATATTGCCCTCAATATTCAAAGTACCGCGGTTTATGCCGAAACATAGAACGTAAAAGGGAAATACTACGGCCATTATTTTATTTTGATATATACGCATTTTTTTTTTTTTTTAAATTTTAGAGGTTAATATACAACGGGGGCAACTCCCCACACTAGGGTGATACTCACGGGTGAAAACCCATGTGGTGTGTGCTCTTGTTTTTGATTATCGAGTCGCTAGCTTGACTCGATCCCGCGTTCATTGGTTCATGGGGAAAGTTTGTAGATCCGGACAACCACGGTTGGAATGTCCTCTCCAAAGTAATGCTTCAATCGATGACCATTCACTTTAAAATTTGGACCATCGGTGAGATAACTCAATGGTACCATAAGGATAAACCTTAGCAATAGTAAATGGACCGGACCAACGGGACTTGAGCTTTCAGAAAATCTTCAATCTTGAATTGAAAAGAAGGACTCGATCACCAACGTTGAAAACGCGGTTCTTGATTTTAGAGTCATGAATCTTCTTTGTCTTTTGTTTGTAGATCAAAGAGTTCTCGTAAGCTTGATCACGGTTCAATTAATTCATTCATTTGAACTTTTACGTGATCACTAGTCGCTCAATATCGAAATTGGCATGTTTCAAGGCCCGGTGGGCTTTGTGCTCAAGCTCAATCGGAAGATGACATGCCTTCCGTACACTAGCTTGTATGGAGTACACCGATGGGTGTTTTGTAAGTCGCACGGAAGGCCAGTGCGTCATCCGGTTTATCCGACCGGGATGCACGGTTTCGCCTCTTGTCCTTTCAAGAATTCTTTTAATACCACGGTTTGAAACTTATACTTGCCCACTTGTTTGAGGGTGGTGCGCAGAGATAGACGGTGAGTTACACCATACTTTTGCATGACTCGATCAAATTGGTCATTGCGAAATGTGTACCACGATCACTGATTATAGCTCTCGGAGTTCCAAACCTAGCAAAAAGAGATTTTAAAAATTTCACAACTACTCGGGCATCATTGGTGGGTAAAGCTTTCGCTTCAACCCATTTTGACAAATAGTCAACAGCCACGAGTATGTATTTGTTTCCTCTAGATGATGGAAATGGCCCCATAAAATCAATGCCCCAGATGTCAAATATCTCACACACTTGAATGGCGTTTTGCGGCATTTCATTTCTTTGAGATATATTTCCGTGACGTTGGCAAGCGTCACAAGTTTTGACAAATTCGTGGGCATCCTTGTAAATTGTGGGCCAATAAAACCCGGAATCAAACACCTTTTTGGCGGTGTAATTTGGACTATGATGGCCCCAGGTGGGTCGGCATGGCAAGCTTTGAGAATGTCCATAGCTTCGTCCATAAACACACCGTCGGATGACTTGATCCGCACAGATTTTGAATAGGTAGGGGTCGTCCCGAGTAATGTTTAACATCCTTGAAGAATTTGTTCTTCTTGGGTCGACATCCCTTTCACTATGAAGTTACCCGCATGGTAATTTGCGAAGTCGACAAACCATGGGGTAGAAGAATTTCCACGAAAAGAAACCGCATTGAGTGTCTCGAGAGGAAATGTTTCATTTATTTCCTTTTCTCGAAAACATCTTGGTGAGGGTTTTCTAGACGGACAGATGATCGCACCCTGGTTCTCGGCTCCTTTTTATCACGTATAATGATATCAAATTCACGGAGAAAGAACCCAACGGAGCAATCTCGCTTTGCATCTTGTTTTGCAAAGAGATATTTAAGAGCCGAATGATCCGTATACACCACATTTGGTCAAGATTAAGTACGGCGAAATTTCTCAAACGCATACACCACGGCTAGTAGCTCTTTTTACGTGGTGGTGTAATGGGTTTGAGCTTGATCATAGTCTTACTTGCGTAGTGGATAGGTGAAAATGCTTGGATCTCGTTGCCCTAGGACCGCACCGATAGCAAAATCACTTGCATCGCACATAAGCTCAAAAGGCAAGTCGATCGGAACAGCGAGAATGGGTGCCTCGATAGCTTTTTCTTTAATGTTTCAAAAGCTTGATGCACTCGGTGAGAAGATAAAAGGAGCATCTTTTTCAAGAAGATGGGTCATAGGCCGGGCGATTTTAGAAAAATCTTGTATGAATCTGCGATAGAAACCGGCATGACCTAAAAAACTCCTAATACCTTTGACGGTAGTAGGATGAGGTAATTTAGCAATAACATCAACTTTTGCTCTATCTACCTCAATCCCATTTTTTGAAATCTTATGGCCAAGGACTATGCCTTCTTTGACCATAAAGTGGCTCTTCTCCCAATTTAGACAAAGATTGGTGTCTTCACACCTTTGAAGCATTTTTTCTAAATGGGAGAGACATGTTTGAAATGATTCCCCAATGACCGAAGTCATCCATAAACACCTCCATTGTTTCCCGATCATGTCGTGGAAAATGGCCATCATACATCGTTGGAACGTGCGGGAGCATTACATAGGCCAAATGGCATACGTGCGTAGGCAAAAGTTCCGTATGGGCGGTGAATGTGGTCTTTTCTTGATCACGTGGATCAATGGGGATCGAAAATAACCCGAGAAACCATCCAGAAACAATAGTACTCGTTCCTCGCTAATCTCTCAAGCATTTGGTCCATGAAGGGTGAGGAAAATGGTCTTTTCGGTGGCGTCATTCAACTTACGATAGTCAATACACACGCCATCCGTAACCAATCGAGTTGGAATTAACTCGTTATCTTCATTGTGACAACAAGATAATGCCACCCTTTTAGGAACACGTTGAATTGGGCTAACCCAAGGACTATCCGAGATCCGTAAATTAATCCCGCATCAAGAAGTTTGATAACCTCCTGTTTGATAACATCATGGATTTTGGATTTACTCTTCTCGATGTTGAATCTGGTTTGAAGTCATCCTCCATCAAGATTTTGTGAGTACAAAATTCGGGGTTGATACCCTAATGTCGGAGAGTTTCCAAGCAATTGCTTGCTTGTGTGACTTCAAGACCTTTATGAGAGCGATCTTTTCATCTTTACTCAAATCTCGAGCAATAATGACGGGTAATTTATCATCACCTTCAAGGAATGCATACTCGAGATGAGGCGGTAAGTCCTTAAGTTCGACTTGAAAATTCTTGATTTTCTCAACCGACTTGACTTCCTTGTTATGAAGCTCGACGGGAGGAGTGGAGGATAAGTGTCTGATTTAACAAGTTCTCAAGAAGAATATCTCCTCGGATTAATCTTATTGTGATTATTCTCATCTTGAATTGAATCACTAGTGTGAGGGATGATGATGGATCATCATTAAGCATCTTCTCAATGAGAAGAATGTCCCCTCAATGTCGATTGGGCGTGATCAATTTCCATGGAGCGAATCACTAGCCAAGTATGCTTCAATCTCTTCCAAGATGAAGTCACTTCCTCAAACGGAGTGAGAGAAGGAGTAGAATTGGCTATGATAGGTTGAGAAGATGTGGTGGGATCCCTCACGTAATTATGAGAATAACCAAGAACTTCTTGAGAGTACTCTTGAAGCAACATCAATGATATCTATTCGGTTAACCGATTCGTAATCATAGTTTGCGGAGTACCTCGAAGTTTGATCAAGGTTAAAGGTGATGACTTCATTACCAACACGTAATGTGGTTTCTAGCTCAAATACATCAATGAGAGCACGGCCCGTTCTCGTGAATCCTCGACCAACAATGAGAGGAACCCGATGATCGACATCGAAATCAACAACCACAAAGTCGGTGGAAAATGGAACTTTCCTACTTTCACAAACGTCCTCGGCAATGCCAAGAGGACGGGATATTGTACGATCTGCAAGCTCGAGAGTCATGCATGTAGGAGTAAGGTCCGGAAGAAAGTTTCTTCCATCTTGAATAAGGCATCGGGTTTATGCTTGCACCAAGATCGGCTAAGGCAAAGCATTCAACCATTCACGGAAATACACAAGGTAAGAGAAATTTTCCAGATCTCCAAGCTTTTCAGAAGCTTCTTGAAGATAATCGCAGAGCGGTTCTCGTTCGAGGAGTTTTAGCCATTTCAAACGACTTTTCCTTGTTGCTTAACATGTGTTTGAGAGTTGATGCAAACTTGGGCATCGACATGATAGCATCCGCAAAGCTTATGTCAAAATGTAGTTCTTGGAAAATTTGAAAAATTTGTCCATTTGATGACCGGCTTTTTCGCGGAGCTTTGCTCATTCAAACGTGATGGGTAAGGAATAGAAGATTTGGATTACGGTTTTCAACAGAGCTGAGGAGGTTCAAAACAACTCTGGATTAGATTTGGGTTTCGGACAACTTGAGGATGGACATTGTTGGTACCTCCGTTATTAGCGTGAAGTTCCGTGTCCTTTGTTGCCTCGGGTTCACTTTCCACTACCTTCGGAGAGAAGAAGAAGAGTAGTAGGAATAGCGGGTCCATTGTATGAAACACCACTACGGTTGTGATCGCCTTTGCATCGCCCCTCGGGTTAGCGATCGTGTTGCTCGGAAGTTTTCCGTGCCCGAGGGTTGATCATTTAAAGATTTGTTTAGATCGCCGATCCGACCGACCAACAACTCGCTTCATTTCATCTTGGGATTTCATGAATTGCTTCAATAACTCATCGATGATGGTCCAGTTGGAACAATGGCTTGAGTTTGATTAGGAAAATTCGCCTTTAATGTTCGGATTAGGCCTTGATTTTGAAAAATTCCTTGATTAGGATTCACATTCCCATGAAATTAATTCCTCGATTGAAATTGTTTTGATTAAAGTTTCCTTGATGTTGGAAACCTTGATTTGGTCCGGGATAGAAATTACCTTGGTTTTGATAACCTTGGTTCATTCTAGGTTGGTTCGATTCGGTTTTGCATGTTATGATTACGGTTAAAACCGGGTGGTCCACGATAAGTATTAGCACGGTAGTTTGGTTCATTTTGAGGACGGTATTGATTACCTCCACGATGTGAAGTACCGCTAGAGCATTGGCTTCAAACGGACTACCATCGGTGGCGATCAGATTGTAGTATGCATGAGGGCCACCACAAGTAACACAAACCTCGACTTTCTTCACTTCACCATGTGATGGTGTGCGTGTGAAAGTGACTTTCTTTGGTTTGCAAGAACCAAATCTGAACAATATCCGTGAGTTTGTCAATCTTAGCATCGGTGCTAGATGTACTCACGGAGATGAAATAGAAGGTCCAAGATTAGATCGAGTCGATATGTCTTTGTGCGGAAAGGGCGGACACGGGACTTGTTTTCAATGATTTGCAAGGCTTCTTTTGTGGTCTTGCTCAAGAAATTACCTCCGCGGAGGCATTTAAAGAGTCTTGATTAGTCCGGTTCGGACCATTGTAGAAAGTATCCATTTGCATTAACTCGGTAAAACCATGATGCGGACACTTGCGGAGCAATTCTTTGTAACGATCCCATGCCTCACCGAATGATTCATCAAATCTTTGAGAAAATTTCATTATCTCATTCTTAAGACTTGTAGTTCGGGATGGAGGATAGAATTCGTTAACAAACTTGGTGACTAGATCTTTCCATGTCTCAATGGAGCGAGGGGTTGTTTCTCAAGCCAATTCGGGCTTGTCCTCTAGAGAATGGGAACGAAGAAGCTTAATTGCTTCATGTGGGACATTCTTGTATTTGATGGTAGATGCAATCTTGTTAAACCATCGAATATGTGCATGAGATCATCCCTCAAAACCATAGAATTGGCTTTGGGTTACAAGATTAAGTAACCCGGTTTTGAGCTCAAAGGTATCGGCCACGATGGTCGGGACAATAATGGCATCTCCGCACCCCTCGATGGGTGCTTGGAGAAGCTCATTCATCGGTTTATCTTTTGTCATTCTGACGGGGGTGGTGGTGGTAGGCGTTCCTCGATCACGGTGAAGGAGCGAGCGTCCTCTCGTCACGAGGAATATTTGCAAGCTCGGAAAGTGGACTTGTAGAATCGGAAGAGCGAGTGCGCATGCACTAAGTATAAAAATCGGTTTTCAAAACAAATGCGAGGCAAAGCGACAAGTGAACTTAACCAATAATCACAAATGAAATGGCTTCTTTGAAAAAGGTACACCAAATCACAAGGACACAAAGGCAAGTTTTAAATCATTGTTCGGGAACTTATTAATGGTCGTACCCCAGTTAGGTAGTACACCGCCTTGATTTGCGGTGGTTGATTTTTATGTATTTATTAAGTACCACCGAAAAGACGAGGGTATGCATTTGTGCTAAGGGTTTAAAACTTTTGGACAATATTTTGGTATCGTCTCGTTTAACCAAATCGTATCTCTTTAAGAATCACCTTAAAAGAAAATACAAGATAGAAAACGTTACGATTGTTTTGTTGTTTTATATTTTGTTTGGTGTTGTTAACACTTTAGGAAAAGTGTTAATGAACTTTTGATTTTGATTAACTTTACAAAAAGCTGTTTACAAGCGGTGGTATATGTGCAGTGCACGGGCGAAAAAGGTTTAGAACACGCTTACGACCTCCCGACAATGAGGCCAAAATTTGATTGGCTCCCAAACAACAAGTTTAATCACACAAGCTAACCACTTGTGAATGGTCAACCGTAATAAACTTAAAACACTCGAAAAGCAATACATTAAGATCGGAGGAATATAGTAGATTCCGGTCGTTAAGTCCCACGGAGGATGAATGGTGTTTGAACAAATTCAGATGTCGAATAATCACTAAGGATAATGATCAATAAGGATTTTGGAATATTTATACCTAAAGAAAAAGTTTATAAATTACAGGGGCTTAAATGCAAATTAAAGAAAATTAAAAAGCTAAAATATATTAAATAAATGCTATCACTATTTTTACAATGATGTTTTTCTATGATTTATAAAACAAAATAACTTAAATAAACTATTTTAACTAAAATGTAAACCTAAATTATCTAAAAACGTGACTTAAAATGAAAACGTGCGTTATGTATAAAAATTACGCGCAGTCTTAGCAAAAAAGCGTAAAATTTGTAAACTAAAAGTCCTACGAGTGTAAAAACAATTTTCTTACTTAATATATGACAAAAGAAAATTTTAGAAAAAAGATTTATATTTTTTACTTTTATATTTTTATTATGAATTAAATACTATTTTAGACTAATTAAATGTTTAAAATACTAAAACTATTCGTAAAAATCAAACTTTTTATAAAATACTTATTATCAATACAAAGCTAGGAAAATACAAAATTGTAAAAGCTTAATTGAATAAGTGAAAATAAGCTAAATAATACGTATAAGCAATGAACTAAAAGGGTTATGTATTAAGTTGTGCAAAGCTAAACCAAGAAAAGACCAAGGCGAGTTGGTATGGTGTGTGTGTGGTGAGTGGGTGGCGAGGTTGAATCCCAACTCTCTTTTGCAAACTATTTTTTTTTTTTGATTTTTTTCTTTTACAAACTTATTAAGTATACTTAGATAAGCAAATTTTATAACTACAACTTTTTACAAAATCAACTAATAAGCTCAGTTTGAGCTTATTTTTCTTAACAGTTGGTGAAAAATGGAATAAGCACAAAGATTAAGTCAAATGGCTTATAAGCTACTCAATAAGCAAAATGAAAAATGGAAATAAGCTAAATACTGATAATAAGCTAGTTTGACAACTGAAAAAGCTAAATAACTAAGAAATAAGCACTGAATAAGCCAAAATAAGCACTAGCTTAACTGTTACACATGACACTTTTGTTTTTACTAGGCACTTTTAAGCTAATATTTAAGCACTTTAATAAGCTAGAAAATGAAAATAAGCACTGTAACTAATAAGTTGACCAACTCAGCTTTCCAAAAAGCTAAAGCTCTCACTGTGGGATCCACTAGAGATCTTATGGTGAGCTTGAGAAAAAACTGAAAAACCACTGAGTGATAACTCAGTGTATGCTGAGATTTTTTTGGACAAACAAAAATCTATGTGCAGCCTAATCAAATAAGCTACAAAGTAAAATATTAAGCTAGGATCTTCAAGTCGACTAGGTTAGCTTTCAAAGAACCAAATTTCACAAGCTAAAGCTAATCAAGAGCTCTGTGTGAGCTTGTGAAAGTGAGTAGCTCAAGCGTACGTGACATCATTTGAGACAAGGTACTCAAAAGAAGTTTGAAAAATAAGCTATTAAACAAGCTATCTAGAAAATATAAAAATACGATGATGAAGATGAACAACTAGATTTTAATAAACCAAAAGCTCAAATCTTGAAAGCTAATAATAAGTCCTATAGAAAAGTTTCTAGTTTATTCAAAACGACCAAACTGAAATTTTGACTTTTAAAGTTATACTAAAGTTTGACTAAAATGAACTTTAAATTGATTCTACTTAATGATTATGTTGTATTAAGCTAAAATAAAATGAGATTAAGCTAAAGTAACAAGTTCTAAACAACTATGATGACTTTTGTAATCAAAAATCCTAACAGTAAACTGCAAATTAGGATTAGAGCTATTTTGACTTTTTTGACAAATAAGGACTATGTTTTCGGTTTATCGAGCTATTTAGACATAAGGAAACATGTAACAAACAAAAACAATGATATTAACAACCGTAAACACGCTTTTAACAACAAAGCCAAACACCACTTAATATAACTGTTTTGGAGCTTTTTATACTAAAACAAATTTTTAAGCTAAGAAACCTAGTGATTAACTTGTATTAACTATATTGAAACAGATTTAAACTAAAATTAACAGTCTTTAAGCACTTATACTATGAAATGCAAATTATAAGAAATTGCTTACAAAATGAGTCTAAGCACAGAACTGAGAACCAAGGACTTGTAAACACTTCCTATAGCTTCCCAAGAAGCTCTAAACCCAAGGGCAATCCTGTATTTACCCTGCTCCAGCTTTGATCACCATTTCTTGTGATTTTTTATTTTTCAACTATTTTTTTAGTATTTTTGGTATTTTCTCTTTTTGGTACTAGACTGAGTTTTAAGGTTTCTAATCGCTTTTAAAAGCTATCTAGGAGCTTAAGTGATCTTACTCAGTCCATAAAAATAACTAACAACAACATTAGAACATTTTTAGATTTCTAACTTGAAAATGCATAAACTTGAAAATATGATTAAGACTTGAAATTGATACTTGCAAAAGTTTAACAATACACTGAAATGACTTAACAAAACACTTGAAAGCTTTAAAATACACTGAAAATTGAAAATTACTTAAAACGACATAAGCTAAACTAAAGTACACTAGATATCTTTCCACATTGCTTCTCCTCCTCTTTATAAAGATATTTTCAACTCTTTGTCGACCTCTGAGACTTTCCCACTCATTTCCAGCCATTGGATCTCTCTAAATCATCAGAATCGTCCATGTGAAGTTTTGGCGCCAAAAAAGTCTATAAGCAAGTTTGAGTCAATTAATGATCTTTGGGTATTAGCGGTAGTGGAGGGGGGTGGTTAAACAAGTGGTGAGACAGGTGGAATGTTGAAAAAGATGGAAAAACCACTTCTGGTTTTGGATTTACAGCGATGATGAAGGGATGAAACGGTGAAACGGGTTTTGGCGGGTTTGACCTTTTTTGACTTTTTGATATTAATAGACGGGGGTCAAAATGGGGGGTCAAGGGTATTGACAGGGGTTCTTTTTTATTTGGCTGGGGTTCTAAAATACAAAAGGTCCGTTTGGTTTTAGCTAGTAAATCACAAGGACCAATCATGTAATTCGGCCAAACCTGAGGGACCAAACTGAACTTTTTCCAATGTTATCAAAAGGACCAAACTTGACAAACTTTAATAGTACAAGGATAACATTTGATTATTTTCACTTTTTTAAATATCCAAGGACTATTTATGACAATTTTCAAACTTGAAGGACCTTTTCTGCCATTTGACCAAAGATTCATTCAAGGACCATTTTTGACCACTTAGAATATTTCAGGGACCTTGAATGATATTTTTCTTTATTTTTGGATTCCAGGGACTAGATTTGACAACTTTTGAAACTTGGGGACTAAAGCGCCAATTTTGCAAACTTGATACGTTTTCATCCGATTTTGATATTTTGCATTTAAAACACATAAAACACTTATTTGTGATATTTTCATCATTTGATGCATTTAAAGTGTTTTCGGATGTTTTGGCATTCTAACAGACAAAATGATGAGTATTTAGACACTCATCACCGGATTGTAAAGCTGCAGTCGATTCAAAGACATGATTTGGTAGTTTTGTACCACCAATGAATACCCGATAGCTGATCATCCATGAGAATTTCAAGTAGATATATAACAAATGTTAAAAACCGAAGAGGTAAAACTTTGAAAATTAATGTTGACTAATTGACTTACCTTTACAGAAGTGGGAGTACCTTCAAACGCCAAATTCGCCATGGCTAGTACCCTGTCCCCATGCTCAATGAGATATTGGGAGTACCAATTAAGAAAAAACATGCCATAAACACTGCCATAATCACCCCCATCGCAAAAATTTAGTATCTTGAGGTTGGGAGTTATAAGAGCACTGCATAATCGTGGAGGTCTCGCCCCCAAAATGAGTGTCCCTTGCATCTGCCGTCAAGACACTTTGCTAGGTACTTATCATAGCACTACAAAAAATCATGTTGTAAATAAGAAAAGCAACCGATCGTAATTTAATATTTTGGCAAAATGGGAAGGTTGGGTAACCAGTGGATTTGGGATGAAACGGATCTCTTCTTGTCCAAAAACTTCTATGATTTTAATAAATATATAAGTGTCAAATATAATTACAAAAAGTATATTATTACAAAAACTTTTACACTTTCGGTGACATTCGACTTATTTCACATGTTTCCTTTTGAGCTAACTTTAACCACCCGTTAGAGATCACACATAACCCACACTGATCCATTTAAGAGTAAATCAGATGAAATTTCCACCTCTAACCAGAGTTCATAATCAAGTCATATCAGACTACCTAGTAGTGAAAATTTTTTCTATAGATAAGTACCTAAAATTCGCCGATACCAGGATATTTCCAACCATGTTTTGCAGGGTAAGATGGGTAACTCATCTTACCACAGGCACCTAAACCAATTTCTATCTCGGTTATGCTTCCATCCTCGAAGAATTCATCAAATTCAACCTTGAAGCTTCTCATATACTCAAAGTGCACCTGCAGATAGTATGCACAGTACAATATTTATCGTGTTAAATGTCACATCGAACTATGTATCCATACACCATCTACCAATAACGAGTTAATACCTCAGCGGTGCGGCCTCTCAAAACACGTTCCTTATCAATTCCCATGTAAGACTTTCGAGGATTCGTCTTCCATCTCGATGCGTGAAATATATGTCGGGTTTTCTTTACCAAGTTCTAGTATCCACTGGCGATGGAATATGAACATCATCACCCACATTCATGAAACGACATAACGACCTGATAGCAAGTTGCAGTGATTATTACCATGTTTTCTATATAAACCGAGATAGATGGAATTTTGTGATACAAACATGTAATTTAAGATCTAATTCATGCACCATCTCAAAGAGTTTCCTGTAGCCTTTCCAGTTGTACCGCTGAGGATTGTTGGCCTCCACAATTCCACACCAGGTGTCAACCATAACACCATCAACATTAATCGATGATAGCCAGGTGGCAAGCTACATATCATCTGAAACACAGTCGGACACCCCTCAACGGGCGTCATCGGCCAATGCTCCGACCACCTTCAAAACAAAAAACATTCGGGCATTTCATCAAACACTTACTATACACCTTTTTATTAAAAAACTCACCCGATAAATGAACCACTTAAAATGAAGAATGATTACCTTATCAGCGGAATGAAAACCACTAACAACCATCGACATCGCCCACAAATTTAACGATGGTAATACGAGTTTGACATCCCAAATTTTAACAACGGATCCGAGGTGCATGTTCCAATAATGAGACCATCGGTATTAAAAGCTGTGAAGTATAACCACGGGATTGAGATGTATCCGGTGGAGGTGGCGTCGGTGGTAGTCTTGGTCGGGTGGTGTGAGTTATGGAGTATGGACTAATAAGTGTGAGTTATGCCGTCGTGTTCAATTTATGTACTGTGTCAATTTATGTATCTGTTAACTTTGAGTTGTGATGGTTTATGTGGGGGAGAAGAGGTGTGAGTTATGTAGTGGTGTGAGTCTGCTTGTGTGAGTGTGAATTTTTTAATTGAAAATTTAAAATGGAAAATATCCTTGTATATAAAATAAGTTGCCCAAAAATATAAAGTTGCCAAAAAGCAATCTGAGTTCCTAAAAGCAATCGCTTCTGATACATGATATATTTTCAACATATGCACTTTTGTCATATGTTGTCGGACACGTGGCATCCACTGATTGGCTCCAAGAAAATCGTTGGGCATCTGGTTCATTTTCATAACTCAAAAAAACGTGGTCCGGAAAGTGATAAGCCTTAGGGCGCCTGGTCTATTTGCCTCATTTTCCTTTTTGTTATGTCTATTTTCAAGTCGTAGGTAATAAGGAATGGAAATATGGGTGTTTATCGACTATTTTCCAATGAAATAGTGGGCCTATGAAAGTAGCCCAAATGGCTAAATGTATATATTGATACTCATTTGTTTTGGAGCGCTCGAAGCTTTGAGAAATATCTGTAAACTTTCGTCACCCTTCAAGAACAGCCTTGAAATTACGACCTGTCACTCGAATCGCCACATCCCTCTTATAAATACCACCCACGTCTATTCAAACTTCATCATCACAGAGAAAACACAATCTGAGTTTTAATAGCAAATTTTGTTAGATATCAAACATCCAGTAACAAAACATGTCGATCATTCCAAGCTTTTTCACAGGCAGGAGGAGCAATGTATTCGACCCACTCTCATCCCTGGACATATGGGACCCATTCCAAGGCTTCTCTAGTGCACTCCCTGAAGAAACCGCAGCAATCACAAACATCAGAATCGACTGGAAGGAGACACCTGAGGCTCACGTCTTCAAGGCGGACTTGCCTGGGCTTAAAAAGGAAGAGGTTAAGGTGGAAGTTGAGGATGGAAAGGTGTTGCAAATAAGTGGTGAGAGGAGTAGGGAAAATGAAGAGAAGAATGACAAGTGGCATAGAGTTGAGAGGAGTTCTGGTAAGTTTATGAGGAGGTTTACTTTGCCCGAAAATGCGAAAATGGAACAAGTAAAGGCGACAATGGAGAACGGTGTGCTCACTGTGACCATACCTAAGGTGGAGGAAAAGAAGCCTGAGGTGAAGGCTATTGACATTGCGGGCTAAAATCTTTGATTTGTTGCAATCTGAGTAGTTACTATCGTAATAATAAGTAAAAGTGTGGTGTTTTATTTTGTGTGCTATAAAATGAGGTGTGGAATTGTGTACTGTATCCTTTGAATGGACATTGAGATAATGTAATTTTCTCTTTTTACCATTTGACTTATGTATAGCCAATTGTACACAAGCCAATTTTCATCATGTGGTTATGAACCACTTGCAGCTCGTCTTCATGAGTGCTAAACTTTAGGAGAGTTAATTTATGGGAGTTGATTTATCTGCTCAAAATTGATTAGACACTCAAAAATATTGTATCTTGACATATATCTTGCTTAGATCACTTTCTGCATATTCAGTGCTAAACTCTTTTGAGTGTCGTCAATCAAAAGTGTCTAATCACCTCCTTAATTTATGCAGTGGGTTAAAACTTTATAACATATTGATGAAAAACAATAGTAATTAAATAAAATTAAAAATTGCGTGCAAACTTAACGAAAACCATCAAGTTTAAGTTCAAGGTATGTCGTGATCAATGTAGATCTATGAACAATTAGTGCAACTATATAAGTAATAACTTCAACAGGATGGTCTGGTCGCATTAGAGCATGGGGTGTCGTGAGTTGCCCACTTCTCTTCGTTTAGTACCGTGTCTTGCCACATCACCCAACACACTTACTTGAAATCTGGCTTCAATCACAACTTATTTCTCTTCATTCGGCCTACCCACCTTCTTTTTTTTCTTTTCCATATTTTTCAAAAAATAAATTTCATTCCATTCACTTAAATAAAAATACAACTACAAAAAAAAAAAAAAAAAAAAAAAACTGTCCATAAGTATGTGTACCCACTAGTCAACCAATCTACAAGAAAACACACGCACTCAAAACACACACAGGCTCATTTCAAATCAAAATACAATGCAAACTCTACAAGAAAAAGCTGCAAAATGGAGTGGCGTTGACCATGAAGATGCATTTGCTATTGACCAAACCAATCTTTATCAGAAACTAGGCCTTCAAACTTTCATTAATCTCTCAACTGATTTTTACACAAGGTATTCTTTTTGTGTTTTTTTTTTGGGTTTATTGTTGATTTTGATTAATGGTTTATTGTTGATTTTTGTCGTTTACCATGTCGTTGTAACGACGAGAGCCAAATTGGCGAGTTGTGATGGTGTCGTGGTGAGGGCCAAATTGAAGTGGTGAAGCCGCCACATGGGAAACGGCGAGGAACGAAATTTCGACACCCCATGCTCTTATAGTCACCGCTACTAAATCTTATGGAAACTAATGATACTGTTCAACATGCACATAATGAGAATATATAGACTTTACTTTCTCATGGGGTTATAGTGCAGAAAAGTTCTTAAGTTTTTAAAATTGTCGCAAGTTCTTATAGTTTCGTTTTGTTCACATAAAGTTCTTCGAACTTCGGGAGCATACACGTCGATAAATTCAATGTTAGTCCGAGTAACTTTGAACGTATATTTTTGATAAGTTCGAGAACTTGAGGTGAGCAGATTGCAAAGTTTAGTAACTCAGAATGTATACTTTTATAAGTTCGATGAATATGAGTGAACAAAGTTTCAAAGTTCGATGCTTGTATGAACAAAATGAAACTATAAGAACTTAGGACAAATTTTTGGGAAACTTTAGTAACTTTTCTGTACCATAACCCTTCTCCATAGTAATTTGCTTTTGTTAGAGGGGAATGTGTCATAACAAGGCATACCCTCTTCATCAGTGTCAGCTCAGCGCCACATCAGCATCCCACTTTATCACTACCACTTTATTTTTTTTATTCAATTTTTCAAATAAACTAAATTAATTTAATTAAAAATAAAAATACATTAATATTTTTTATAAAAAATATAAATAACATTAAAAAAAAAAAATATATATATATATCCACACACACATTTCGAGCCCACTTCCTCCAACCCATTTCCAACCTAAAAAATAATAATAAAAAAAAAAAAAAAAGAAAAAAACATCTTCATCTTCATCACAGTGCACACACATATTCACACACACACACACACACACACACACACACAGAGTTTACATAAACGGACAAGAAAAGGAACCAAGCTTTTGTCAGAACCAAGCTTCGTCGTGCAGATGGTGAGTTGCTTCACGACGAGCCACGGAGAGATACGCCGGTGTGGCGGCGGCCCACGGCGAACTTACACGTCGGAAGACGGCGACCTATGGCGAGCCCACACCTTCCGCTCTTATAATGCTTTACTTGCCTTTGTCTCAATAGGCACTACAATAATTGAATTTATAGAATATTCAACTGAGAAACAATGGATATAGCTGCAGTAGCATTATGATGTTATGGGAACTTAAATTCTTTAAACATCGTTAGCAAAAGGATCCGTTCCTAGACTTAGGTTAGGGCAAGAAGGCTACGGGTAAAAACTATTGACATGTCAAGATCAAAATTTGAAAGGTAGATCGTTTCCATAACACTTTCGCGAAGGGGTTCGGTCTTTAATCTATATCAATAGCAAACCAACCAAATCGTTGCCTTTTAGGGGAGGTAAAAGGCAGTATTTCACAATATAGGGCTAAGTTTGTCATAATGTACCGGAATTGTGTATTTCAAAGGCATGGTGACTCATCTAAGACAATGCTTCTTGTTTCAGAACTTGTAAAGTAAGTCTAGTCTCTCGTACCAGGTATAAGACACTCATAAAATAATGTCAGCTATTGAACTTTTTGTGGAAAACTATAAGGGGGTTGAATAGTTTTACCGATTAAAACTTGGTTTTAAACTATTTTGATCGACTTATGTCAATCTATTTAAACATGTGTGTTGGATGTTGATAGACAAGCATATATAAAATATGTAATGAAAAGATAAGGAGTAAAAGCACAAAACCACAACGCGAGTATTTATAGTGGTTCGCCACAAGGACACCTTCCTCGCCTCTACTCCACCCCCGAGTCACCTACTCGAGAGTTCGTAAACACTACACGACACCAACTCCTTATGGCGGAGAAGCCTTCACAACGTTGCCTACTCTTTATCCGGTACAAGGCTAGATACCGGGTTCTTCCACGTGGTAGAACCAAACCTATCGCAATGTCGCCTATCCTTTATCCGGTATTAGGCTAGATACCGAGTTCCATTACAATGGAGGAACTACTACCCAACACTACAACAACAACTAACCCCAAAGGAGATCTACTCCTTATAACAATATCAACAAGGATATCAATATCCTTTGACTCAATACTAATCTAACTTGTACATCTAACACACCATATCGAATGTTTATCTTAGGCACCTTTCACTAATGCCTTTGACTCGATCTCAAGGCACCCTTCACTAATGCCTTGTGACTTGACTTCTAGGCACCATTCACTAATGACTTTAGCCTTAACTTCTAAGCACCCTTCACTAGAGCTTTCAATACGGACGTTCGATACCTTTCACTAATGTCTTCGTCTTGACCCTTTAGACATCTTTCACTAATGTCTTCAACACTACACTTCTTATGAGAAAGAAGAGAACTATCAACAAGAGAACCTCAGTAGTCTTGATGATAACGAAGCATGGCAACTCATGGACTTGAGCTTGCTCGTCTTCAAAATATGGTGATCTCGCCTTTAAGAGGAACCTAGAGAATCACACAAAAACAAATCTACATACATAGATCACTTGGATCTGAGGTTAGAGAGTTTATAACTCAAAAGGAAAATATGTGAGAAAGGGGTGGGAAACAATGAAGAAATGGCTCACTATTTATAGAGGAAAACAACTTATTCCACGGATCCTCACTGGGGATCCGTCGATCAGACATCGGGATCCGTGGGCACGCCCATTTGCCCATGGGTTTTGGGTCATGGGTTATGGATCATGGGTATCTAAGTAGATACAATGTATCTACAAGATGCAATGCATCTAGTCCATGGGTCATGGATAATATCCATATATGACTTATGCATGATGTCATGCAATGGGTTATGGGTCATGCTCCATGGGTATGGGTCATGGACTTTGGGTTATACCCAACTACATTCAATGTATTTGGTCAATGGGTCAAGACACTTAAGTTTCTACCCATTTACATTACCCAATATAATACATACTAGTTATGTATATATTTACCCAATATGTAAACACTAGTTGTTGTACATATGTATTACTAAATCATAAAATCACTTATACTTGTTTTAGTGTTTTATGTGAAAACGTAAGTGTGTTAGTAAACTATTGGCTTAAACCATTTACGTATTTTATTTGTTTCGTTAAAATGATTTTACGTTTGTTATCGACAAAACATTAGAAGATCGTAAAATATAAATAAACGTTTTTACGACTTATTTGTATTAACACTTTTGGGTAGTATTTTTTGTGCCGCCGGATAGTCAGGGGCGGAGGGAGTAGAGGGATAGGTGGGTGGTGGGCCTCCCCCAACTTGTCCAACTACTTCAATATTTAAGTGGGCTAAAACCTATATTTCATATAGTTAAGTCAATGGATCTCATCTTTACGCGACTATAAATAAAGAGAGACCGAATATAACTTAAACACCTTCCTGATGCTCCTTGACTATATTATTATGAATCTATATTCAAGCTTAAATGTTACAATACATCTTTTGTTCCTAGTTCTTTAGTTTTCAACATGTATAATTAACTTGTCAAACCTCATTCTTTAATAATTTTATGTTTATTTTTCAAATTTTAATGTTCTAAATATTAAACTTGTGGTCTGGTAATGTCATTTAACTTTATTTAGTAGATGGTAGAAAATCTAGCGTACAAAATATTTCTAAGAGCACACGGTGTAGTAACTCAAGAGGTGAGTTATGGCTTAACTTTCGTTACGTTAAGGCCGAGTTACCACACTGTGTTGGTGAGTTAAGGGGAGAGTTAGCATGGTAACGCTACGTTAAGCAGCTTCGAATAAAAAAAAGAAAAAATTACATTTTCGCCCCTTAAATGGTTGAGTTATGGTTGAGTTATGATAAGGGGTGTAAATGGTTGAGTTAAGGTTGAAATGTTAAAGCTGATGTGCCGCTGACGTGGTGCTGAGTTAAGTTATAACTTGAGCTCATTGTACCCAATGCTCTAAAAGGGAACTAGCTTATAATTTTATTTGAAACATTGAATGCTTTTGTATGAATTGTAGCATTTTGGTATTTTTAACTTTTGGTACATAGTTGGTGTTAATAGTTACGAGTAGGCAATACTCGTACATAGCTTCTAAGTTATATTATAGACAATATAAAGAAAAAAAAATTAGTCGGTTTTATAGGCAAAGAGATGATATTGTTCAAAACACCACAATTACAATTACAGGCTCATAGCCTGACACCCATGACACCACGGGGCATGGTAATTCAATTTGCATATAATATTGTTATTATTTAAAAAAAAATAAAAAGCTCGACACCCCCTAACTTTAAATTCTCCGCGACTGTCGACATTTTTGAGGAGGATTCTCGTATATATGTAGTCTTTAATGCTGAGTTATTGGCACATATTTTAGTTTCATTTATGCACACACTGGAAAAGGGAGAACACCCCTTTCATTTGATGACATTGATGCCAACTGATACATGCCTTATTTTCTGCTGTTTTTTCTTGTGATTTGATCCATGCAGCCCTTAGAGCATGCACAAAGGCAACGCCCCAACGACGTTAACCATGCAAATAACGGCGTTATGGCCGTTGAAGCCGTTGGAACAACGGCGTTAGGGGGCCGGCGTTACCCTCTTAACGCGCGTTAAGGGGGAAGAAAAAGCTGATGTGGGTGTTTTTGGGGATGTTATTGTTGTGGGTGTTTTTGGAGATGTTAATGTGAAATGTTAAAGCTGATGTGGCGCTGACGTGGACGGTGTTATTGATGTTATGGTGTTATTGTTTGGAATGCTCTTATTTGTGTGCGCTTAACTTGTATTCAATTATCCTAAATAATCAGCTTTTTTAACAATTATAAATAATCAGTTTATTTTAACAATTGTAATTGATAAAGAAGTATTTTAGATAATAAAGTAAAGAAGTATTTTAGATAATAAAGTACGCAAATTCCATGACGTATACTTGACTGGTCTTGCTAAAAAAAGTCTCAACCGGTATACTATGAAAGTATTAAAACACGCTCTATATAGTGCATAAACAGGGAAAATGATGTTATAATGTTAAATTAGTTTAATTATTCCAGTATGGCAAATCAAATAAATGTAAACCATAAATAATATTCGTGTTTGATCGGATAATTACCATTTTCATATTCATAAATATTTAAATTTACATATAAGTGAAAAGTAAACGAGCAACAAACTGCGTCGCTAACTTTTTTTAATAGCAAAACTATTGACATTAATGAACTAGAGTAAATTGCAAAATCTGTACTTGTTGCTTGGTCAAATTATTAAAGAAAGAAAGGCAGTGAGGGTGGCACAAACTGAATTAACCGATCGATTTCTTTTAGTGATATCATGATTGCAATTCGAAAAGTGTAACCAATAACACGAAAAAAGAGCATGCTAAAAATATTAAATAAAGATGATTTACGAACGTGAAATTGATTGTAAAACTCTAAATTCCGGTTTCACTTTTTTTTTGCGTCTAATTTGAAATTTTCCCTAAGTACTATGGACATTATTAAATAATTAAAACCTTATGTTGTGTAATAATGGAATTAATATGACATATAACCTAGGTTTATGTAGTAACTATTTATGAGACTCTCCTAATTCGAATTCTAGACATATAAATCGATATACTCATAAAAATATCACGCGCCTAGGTCATGTGCTTGAACCGGTTTTCGGTTTATTTGGTACACATTTTATATGATACTACATCTAACCAAAGTAAGATTTAATTTTTAAAATCCCTTATACTAGCTCATATCACACGCCTATGTCTTATGGACCCAATTTTATTCTTTTGCTTGTGCACACTTTTGAATTTAGATAGGAACAAATAAAATATGGAAGGTATTTATGGGATAATTAAATCACCTTAAATTTAATCGTATATATCTTTTACAATCAACCCATATATATGCATCATGATATTTTATTTCACAATTGAATCAATATTCTTCCTTTTAAAATCAGAAACCGAATATCACCTTCCAATCTCCCTCATAAAAACCCTAGAACCAAAACTGAAAATCAGCAGCCTCCATTCAAGAAAATCGGGGCACAAAGGATTTTGGGTTGCTCGTGTGGTGTATTTCTCTCATTCGTTTTTCTCTTTTGCTGTCACGTTAAGATTCGTTGAAGAAGACGTGACGTTATCTCTTCGTGCTCACATTTCCATTTGCTTTCATTTGCTAAGGTACAAATATTTCGTCCTTTCTCATGTAAGGCCATCCATTGATATGATTATCCATTATTACCTTTGATATCCTTTTGTTATTCGTTCTGATATTCGAATTGCTATCTCGTTTTGATATTCGTTGGTTATCCGTTTAATATGATTCAGTTCAATATTCAATATGATTTCGCTTTGATATGATTCGATTCGAGATTTGATATGATATGTCTCGATTCGATTTGATATGATATGATTATGATTGCTCTTGTGTTGCCCAAATTATGTATCAGATCCCAGCCATGGAGGTACCATGGCCATGTCATCGAGGCACCGGTGGCATGACACTATCTGGGCGGTGTGATTAGTCCCCGGCGCTCCCATTATGCTATGTATGTACGTGATCACTTGTTTTGCGGGCGCGATGGATGCATCATAGGAATCAGATCAGATGTCGTGATTGGTCGGTGTGTGTTCCTACACCCCATCACATTCTCGTACATTGTGAGCTAGCTACCCATGTACAACTTATGAATTGACGGTATATGATTTGTGATATGATTATTTGGCCTATTCATGTGTCATGCTTAGGCAATCGGGCAATGCACTCGACCCTATGTTGTTTGATATTTGTTATGCACTCGATTCAAGATATGATTCATATGCGTGTCGTATTCCGCTTCATCCGACATTCTCTCAGCAGCTCGCTTCCTTTCTTTAATTCGACACATTTGATTCGTATTTCTTTTGATGGTATTATTATCCTTTATTGTTTATATCTGTTCACTGAGCGTTAGCTCAGCCGCGTTTTCTTTCCATGCGGCAGATTTTTAGCTGGAAGCAGGGATTCTGGGAAAGAGTGTGAGAATGGGAGCTTAGAAGACCTACCTTAGTGAACCCTTATTACTTGGACTTATGCTTTTTTAGACTACCTTTTGATTTAGTATTTTGGGCATTTTCATTTCAGTTGGTTGTTATGTTTTGGACCTTTTGGGAGTCATATGTTTTGTGACTTTTTATGTTTTTAATAAGAGACTTTCGTTGTATTTTTATTAGTATGTTCTGATATGACTCCATACTGTGACATTCGGACCCGTGTCGGGTTGGGGTGTTTGTAAGAACTCGTAAATTTCCATGCCGATTTTCGTGGCTATTTTTTTTTCTTCTTTCATTTCGAACTTTGAACACGACAAGTCACGGGATATTTTTCACCTCGACCTTGATAATAAAAATTATATAAAATAAATATATAATAAACTTTTATATTTTTATCGGGCCTCGGAACTCATTGGACTTTTCACCACTCGAACCTAAATCGTTAACGGGCCTTATGACCGGATCAAGCCCAACTCATTTTTTTTGCTTGCTCATTAGGCCTCGTAGCTCACTAGCCCAACACCCTATTTATTTATTTTGGGCCCTAGCAGCCTAGCTGGTTACACCACAAGCCCAAGTATACACATATAAGAGTTGGTAACTTGTAAAAAAAAATTATATATATATGTTTCATGTTTCCTTTTTGCTTTTTGTACGTCAAAAACTTGACCACAACATGAGAAGCATGCAAAACAAACTAACGAAACTAAGTAATGTCTCCTTGCTGTGACTAACCAACGAGACCAAGCACACTTTCTTTTATTCGAAATGGTTTACGTGTGTGTATGCAAAAGGGAGACAAAACTCTTGCTTAGACTACCCTAAACTAATATAAAATTTACCTAAGCTAAACAAAACACCTTTGACTAAGCCATGACTTTATAAACCAATGGACACTATGTCTCAAGTGACTTGACTAGACAAATGCACGCCTCAACACTCAGCCGAAAACCATACAAGATAGACCAAATACATTTCATCACATGACTAATAAGCCTAGAGTTAGGAAGACTATGAGTAAAATATTAAGAAGGCCATACTCTTTCCCTTATATAAACTAATCTAATCACTTAGCAAAGTCTCACCATTCACTAGCTCACTTAAGCTCCCACAAAACGCATTCCTTACACATACAAACTCGTCCCACCGTAGTTTTGCTTCGAGAAAGATAAGAAGGAAAACGGAAAGCATTGGGTCTCTTAAGGAAGATTAGTTATGCATACAAGGAAATTAGAAAAGCTTTGGGGTTAACATAGGCGAATAACTTTTATAAGGAGAACACGGGTTAGAAGCTCGAAACACCTTCACATTGTTCTTCACGAGTATTGTAAGTCATTTAAACTATTTCAACATTTACTTGTTTCGATCACTTGAAACCATGACACATTAGCTATATAAGACTCATGCTAAGGTTAATATGGAATGTAAGTTATGGCTCATTGGGAAGAAAGGAAACAACAACTTAAAGAAACCATGCATGTACCACGATACTCAATCAAGAGCATGTATACAAAAATAATTACACGAAGCGACCATATATAGCATGTTACGAGGATTAGAGCACATAGTAGCACTAGCTCGCTTGGTTGGAGCGTGGGGTTTAGGCATGAGGTCCTAAGTTCGAATCCCACTGTGGCACACTTTTTCCATTTTTTAACTATCACTCTTTGGCAAAACATACCCTCTACTTCAAGAAAAATTATAACTAAAGAAAGTGTTAAAGTATAACCAAGTTTAAGTTTTAAAAGTGTTTTGCAAAAGCAGATTTTTACTGAGGACTAAAAGTGTCAAATCTGAAACTTTAAGCATGAGATAATTATGGGTACAAAGTGTCATTTTCTAAAAGTTTAAGGACTAAACTCGTACTTTTTATAACTCGAGGGTGAAAAGTGTAAATTTGGAAAATGTTTAGAAAACTTATAAACTTATAACGACTTTATAAAAACGAGTATTTTGACAACCTAGTGTTCATATATGAAAATTACTAAGTCGACAACTAATTAAACATATATATAGTTATAAGTATATAAATATAAGAAAACACTACTCAATACCGACACAACTTAAAGTAAATAAACAAAACTCTCAGTAACATCGTCATATTTATAAACCTACACTAATAACGCCTATTGAATTTTATATTCAATGCTCTATCTTTTCGGTCGTAAACCAAACATCTATCATTATTCGAGTCATGCCATCTCGTTCTTAGGTTCCGGGTAGGAGCCGCTGTTGTATCACACTCGATCTCTTTGTGCTTTATTCACCGAACTGCTAAGGTGAGTTTATAGCCCCACTTTTACTCTTATTACTTGCTTTATAAAACTATGGGGTGAGAAACATGCAAAACTCTTTTCGGACCTGAAACTGAAAACACTATTACGTGAAACAACCTTGAATCCCACTATGCTACCGTTAGTTCCCTTTGGGGAGGCGCGATTGTTATGAATAGATCTATTGGGGATGACATCCCCGTTCGAGTTTGACCGGATAGGCAAATGTCGGGCGTATATCATATCGTATTGATTGAGTGTACCGAAAATACACTTATCGGGCTTTTATTTATCATGCTTCTAGATGCATTCACACCGTCGTAGTTTCGGTCGCATGAACTTGGTACTAGCGTAATAGCCTTTTTGCATATAGTGTCATTCACGGAGATGCTATATGTGCAACTGTGGTCCAACTTGAAAACTTGATTACTTAAACCTATGAACTCACCAACCTTTGTGTTGACATTTTAGCATGTTTTTCTCAGGTTTACTTATTGGCGTGGGCAATGGCAAAGGCATTCGTTGAAGACTGGCATCCGAAGTGTTTCCAAACATTTTAGTACAACTTTTAATGGGACAACCTATATTTTTATGGGCTTTACTTCCGCACTTTGAAACAATGGTGTAAAACTATTTCTTAAATTAAATCTATATTTTGAAAATGGAATTGAATTTTCATTCTTTGTTACCTTGTGTTGTGTATATTGATTTAGTAGCACCCCATGACCAACGCTCACTGTGAAATTTTGGGGTGTTACAGATTGGTATTCGAGCCGAGGTTATAGAGAATTAGGTATTTTCAAAACCTAAACTATAACCACATTTCCTTAAAACACTTCAACGCCGCCATACCGCCAATGTCTCGCCATGCCTTGCCTCTTCGCTACACGATGTAGTCGTGCTATGTGTTATTATTGTATTTTAGGTTCGTATAAGCTCTCATTTGAATTAAATTAATTATTTCTCAAAATCATTAAGTTTCTTAATTAACTCACATTTAAACTTTAAGGTTGTTCTTGTTTGATTGGGTTTCTTGTTTGATTGGGTCGCCAAGTTTAAATGAGAATAATGTTGATGTAACAAACCGAATGAGATTAAGGAATAATTAATTTAAGGATATTGTAGAGTAGACTATGAATGCTTATACTTGTTACCTCTCTATGTTAAACTGCGTAACATGCCCACTATTACAATATCGCACTATGCTATGCTTCCATAACTGTCTCTACGTTATTTCTGTATGTAACGTACAACTCTTCACTGTATCGGCCTCTACGTTATTTCTTTATGTAACGTACCACTCGTCACTACCTCTACGTTATTTCTTTATGTAACATACAACTACATGATTCTCGCACACGTATTTAAACCACCTTTGTCACTGGTCACGATCTCTTATGGCACTCTTAAGCTCTATCCTTCGTAACCTCATACGACTCTGTTATTTCGCTTTTGAACTCAACTATCGTACTCTTTTATAAAACCGCGTTGTATTACGCTTAAATCCTTTATCAGTTGTTCACTTATCGCCTCACGTCACCGAAACTTTCTTGAACGACTATCCCTTTTCCATGTCACCTTTTAAGTATATATTCTCGCAACTCGTCACCGTATCGACCTCGACGATTCTCGCATCGTAAACCACGAGGACGTGGTTTCTTTTAAGGGGTAGGTACTGTAAGAACTCGTAAATTTCCATGCCGATTTTCGTGGCTATTTTTTTTTTTCTTCTTTCATTTCGAACTTTGAACACGACAAGTCACGGGATATTTTTCACCTCGACCTTGATAATAAAAATTATATAAAATAAATATATAATAAACTTTTATATTTTTATCGGGCCTCGGAACTCATTTGACTTTTCACCACTCGAACCCAAATCGTTAACGGGCCTTATGACCGGATCAAGCCCAACTCATTTTTTTTTTGCTTGCTCATTAGGCCTCGTAGCTCACTAGCCCAACACCCTATTTATTTATTTTGGGCCCTAGCAGCCTAGCTGGTTACACCACAAGCCCAAGTATACACATATAAGAGTTGGTAACTTGTAAAAAAAAATTATATATATATGTTTCATGTTTCCTTTTTGCTTTTTGTACGTCAAAAACTTGACCACAACATGATAAGCATGCAAAACAAACTAACGAAACTAAGTAATGTCTCCTTGCTGTGACTAACCAACGAGACCAAGCACACTTTCTTTATTCAAATGGTTTACATGTGTGTATGCAAAAGGAGACAAAACTCTTGCTTAGACTACCCTAAACTAATATAAAATTTACCTAAGCTAAACAAAACACCTTTGACTAAGCCATGACTTTATAAACCAATGGACACTATGTCTCAAGTGACTTGACTAGACAAATGCACGCCTCAACACTCAGCCGAAAACCATACAAGATAGACCAAATACATTTCATCACATGACTAATAAGCCTAGAGTTAGGAAGACTATGAGTAAAATATTAAGAAGGCCATACTCTTTTCCCTTATATAAACTAATCTAATCACTTAGCAAAGTCTCACCATTCACTAGCTCACTTAAGCTCCCACAAAAACGTACCCTTACACATACAAACTCGTCCACTGTAGAGTTTTGCTTCGAGAAAGATAAGAAGGGAAAACGGAAAGCATTGGGTCTCTTAAGGGAAGATTAGTTGCGCATACAAGGAAATTAGAAAAGCTTTGGGGTTAACATAGGCGAATAACTTTTATAAGGAGAACACGGGGTTAGAAGCTCGAAAACACCTTCACATTGTTCTTCACGAGTATTGTAAGTCATTTAAACTATTTCAACATTTACTTGTTTCGTATCACTTGAAACCATGACACATTAGCTATATAAGACTCATGCTAAGGTTAATATGGAATGTAAGCTATGGCTCCTTGGGAAGAAAGGAAACAACAACTTAAAGAAACCATGCATGTACCACGATACTCAATCAAGAGTATGTATACAAAAATAATTACACGAAGCGACCATATATAGCATGTTACGTGGGATTAGAGCACATAGTAGCACTAGCTCGCTTGGTTGGGCGTGGGGTTTAGGCATGAGGTCCTAAGTTCGAATCCCAATGTGGCACACTTTTTCCATTTTTTTAAACTATCACTCTTTGGCAAAACATACCCCTCTACTTCAAGAAAAATTATAACTAAAGAAAGTGTTAAAGTATAACCAAGTTTAAGTTTTAAAAGTGTTTTGCAAAAACAGATTTTTACGAGGGACTAAAAGTGTCAAATCTGGAAACTTTAAGCATGAGATAATTATGGGTACAAAGTGTCATTTTCTAAAAGTTTAAGGACTAAACTCGTACTTTTTATAACTCGAGGGTGAAAAGTGTAAATTTGGAAAAATGTTTAGAAAACTTATAAACTTATAACGACTTTATAAAAACGAGTATTTTGACAACCTAGTGTTCATATATGAAAATTACTAAGTCGACAACTAATTAAACATATATATAGTTATAAGTATATAAATATAAGAAAACACTACTCAATACCGACAAAACTTAAAGTAAATAAACAAAACTCTCGGTAACATCGTCATATTTATAAACCTACACTAATAACGCTCTATTGAATTTTATATTCAATGCTCTATCTTTTCGGTCGTAAACCAAACATCTATCATTATTCTGAGTCATGCCATCTCGTTCTTAGGTTCCGGGTAGGAGCCGCTGTTGTATCACACTCGATCTCTTTGTGCTTTATTCACCGAACTGCTAAGGTGAGTTTATAGCCCCACTTTTACTCTTATTACTTGCTTTATAAAACTATGGGGTGAGAAACATGCAAAACTCTTTTCGGACCTGAAACTGAAAACACTATTACGTGAAACAACCTTGAATCCCACTATGCTACCGTTAGTTCCCTTTGGGAGGCGCGATTGTTATGAATAGATCTATTGGGATGACACCCCGCTCGAGTTTGACCGGATAGGCAAATGTCGGGCGATATCATATCGTATTGATTGAGTGTCTTTGAAATACACTTACGGGCTTTTATTTATCATGCTTCTAGATGCATGCACACCGTCGTAGTTTCGTCGCATGAACTTGGTACTAGCGTAATAGCCTTTTTGCATATAGTGTCATTCACGGAGATGCTATATGTGCAACTGTGGTCCAAATTGAAAACTTGATTACTTAAACCTATAAACTCACCAACCTTTGTGTTGACATTTTAGCATGTTTTTCTCAGGTTTACTTATTGGCGTGGGCAATGGCAAAGGCATTCTTTGAAGACTGGCATCCGAAGTGTTTCCAAACATTTTAGTACAACTTTTAATGGGACAACCTATATTTTTATGGGCTTTACTTCCGCACTTTGAAACAATGGTGTAAAACTATTTCTTAAATTAAATCTATATTTTGAAAATGGAATTGAATTTTCATTCTTTGTTACCTTGTGTTGTGTATATTGATTTAGTAGCACCCCATGACCCGAACGCTTCCGCTGTGAAATTTTGGGGGTGTTACAGTGTTACATTGATAGCTTTTTAAAAGCTGGTTTGGCGAATTACTTTAAGAAATTAAAGAGAGATAAAGAGATTTGACGGATTGGCATCGAGGCGGCGGCTCATAACAGCCGACTAGGTCTCGGGATCAGATCAGCTAATCATACTATGTTAGACAATGAGAACTCCGCAAGCTAAACTTTATTAATCATCAAATATTTGTAAACCACATATGAGAAACAATATTAAAACTCTAATGCACCCTAACCCACACGGGTTTGAGCCAATTATCTATAGGCTAATAAAATTGATGATGATCACACATATGAATTGCATCTACCCTTTCGAAGTCGTAAGAATCGCAATATTGCAATTTGATCAATCCATTTAGGCGGTTGTTGCTATTTACTCCATTAATTATTTGTGTAATAAATTTGTCACTAAGATAATATCGGCGGGTGTTTGATAGCCTCTTAATAAGCTTGTCACTTATTCGGTCAGTGAAGTTTATTGTTTGATAGTTTTCCTTTTGCCGCTTAGTTATTCAACTAAGCATCCAGTGGCTCAGCTTTCAAGAGATGCAAAATGGTCCAGCGCATCCAAGAAGGCCAATATTTATATAATTTGAATTCAACTCATTTAGGGAACATTTTATATATAATAAGTTAAGTCTTTTTTTAACCTATGTATTTTATTACATTTTCTTTAATTCGTTACATTTTTTTGGTTCATCATCTTAAGTTTTGTGAGTCAGGGCCGTCTTTGAGGGTGTATAAGGTGAGCAATCGCTCAGGGTTTTAGAATTTTTAGAGCCTCAATATTTATCCCGGTAATATTATATGCATGTGTAGACATATTTTTTACGAAAAAAAAAAATATTTAGATGAGAAAATATTTTAAATGAGTAATATGTTAGAACGTTTAGATAACTACTTGCATTATATCTTATAAACGGTGACACTTTATATATAATACGTAGTATTGCTTAACGAAAGGCCTCATTATATAATTTCGTACAGGACCTTCAAAAATTTCGCCGATTCATTGGACGGCCATGTTGTGAGTTTCTATCTTTTACTCATATATAATCATAACAAGGTTACGAGATGTTGTAACATTAGATATAAACACATAAACTAAGGGCACGTTTGGTTCCCATAAATGGGAATGAGACTATGACTTTCAAAGTCATAGTCGGTGTTTATTTTATTTTGTTTTGTGGGCGTTAATGAAATTGGTATATCATAGTCATAGATTCATTCTGTACCAATTTGGTGTCTGTAAATCCATTTCAAGTGAATCTCTTTCTTCCACTACAAAATCAAATATCTATATACTTTTTCATACCATATTATATCAACCAAACATAAACAATCGTAATGATACATTTTTTCTTACCCATTGTCATTCCACATCATTCCAAATCCGATACCCATTATCATTCCTAGCAACAAACCAAACGGGCCCTAATATGTGCAAAAATATTATAGTAACACAACAAAATAACAATATACGACGTACAATCAAAATGTTTAAATTTTCAAGAATTAGTTTTACACAATATATGTATTCAGAACACTTGTCAAACAACAAGTTTTCATTTAGAAACAGTTTGGTTCGGAGAACTTTAAATCGTTCAGTCTTTCGTCATTCAAGACTAAATCATGTAGTTTTGTCAAACAGTAGCTTAGATTTTTATGTTAAGAAAGCACAAGGGCAATCAAATGTGGTACAAATCAATCCAAATGTGAACAACATCAAACCAAAATACATATTATCATGATATTAAAATTTTCAAACATCAACCAGTAGAGTCCTTATATTTTACATTATTAACTAGGAAATTAGAGTCGCACCAAAATTAAGTTTTACTCATAACGTATGGGGAACACATATCACAAACTTTCTGTACAAACACTTAACCAGCTTAAATTAAGTTTTAATCCCGTAATCCGCAGCATGATTTTTCGAGTCGCCGATATGTTGCGTTGCAACATGGAACTGAGAAGCATATCTAGACGGCGTTTCTGATGCGATAACTGGTGGTTCATTTAAAAACGCCCAACTACTATTCATCCACCTGCAAACACACCCCAAATTTCGATATCAAAGACCTTACGCTTTAGTGAGTATATATGCAAGTTTTAGTAAGTATATATGCAATTCACCCATAACTTAAAAAGTAAATGATTAATTAGTTACCAGCCACGCTTCTTAAAGAATTCCTCTCGATTTTTTTCGTCGTTTTCTGAAGCTTCTAGTATCGAACTTTCTTTTGTTACAGGAACTGAATTCGATCTTGTGTAGATCTTTTCAGTATCAAATTTCTGTCGATAAAGAATTAAATACATGATCAAGTTTATCATGAAAATTTAGTTGCAAATGCAATATTTACGTTTGACGGGTGATCAATAAGAAGTAACAAAAAAGAGAACCTGATCTCCCTTCGAAAATGTGTGACAAGGTTTAAGAACATCGTGTACTTCATCGATGTTCTTCTTTGATCTCCAATAAGTCGCGATTTCGTCTCTTGTCGTCGACTTATTCCTCTCCAAATGAACTAAAAATATATTGGCGTAAATAAATTAAACTATCCAAGAACTGAAAATGAAACGCATAACATTTGTATAGTTTGTGTCATTTGTTTTAAAATATACTCGCACACTATGTTTTAACCTTACGATCACTTATAAGTTGTCGGCTAATTCGTGTCATTTAAGCTTGGATCTCTAACAATATATGATGTTAAGATATTAAAATTTGGATTTTACGAGAAAAGAATAAGACTTACTTGATTTAGTATCATGAACATGCGAGTCCCAACCAGCCATTAAGGAACCCATATTTGCTTAAACCTTCAAAACTATTTGCAATATCTTTTTTTCCACGAGTAATAGAGTATTTGATAATTTGGTGGTGTCACTTGCATGCTATTTATATATAAAAAAATGTTTAAGGATATGGTTGAAAACTTGAAACCCGAAAGAGATATTGATGGAAAAAGTCGATGAGTATATTCTTTCTTTTCTTTATTTACTTTAATCTTTATCTCTGAAATAAAAGATATTTCTTTTCTAGAACTTTCATTGAGGATATGTAAAATTTGCCAGCCCATATAATTTAGGAGGAAAACGTAATTACTAAATGAGATTTGATATACAGTGGACACCCGATAATGTTTAAAAGATATTAAATAATTAATTTTTGATATATTTGAAGTAGTTATTTATTTAATACATAATAAATAAATGTACAAATTACCTTTAATATAATACAAATTACTAAAGGTTATATATAGTGCGAGGTACGACGTGACGGCATAATCAAGTTTTACGTTTTTGCGGTCAAGGCGAAGGTTTTGCGTTTATAAAGTGTGGTATAAAACGGCAGAAAACATGAAAATATTTATATATTTATATCATATTTCATATATATCGAGTTTACATAAAGACGTGGCATAAGACGGCGTGGCGGCATGACGCGACCGCATGACCAAGCATCACGCTTTTACTAAGCCTTTGTGAGCCTTTTATAACCATGAAATTACCTCAAATATATATAATTTTTAATTTAATGAAGCCTAAGTTTTATTTTTTATATTTATTCTAACCACTGCCAAATGAGCATTGTATAGCAAATCCTTTAATTTTAAGTAAACTTGTTTGTGTCTTTTATTTGAGTTAATTTCATAAATGGTTTTTGTGGTTTGTTGGGTTAAACGGAAATAGTCCCTAAACTTTTTTTTTAATGGATCCCCTCCCAATGGTTGCGACCTATATCGGGTTTGGTCCCTTGACCAATAATTCCGTTAGTTTGACCGTCAAACTTACAGAAATTACATAAATACTCTTAAAAGTAAGGCCCCTTTGGTTTGTGGGGTATCACGAATTTAGTCCCTAGCTTTTTTAATACGTTTTCATTCGTCTTCATACATTTGTATCCGTTTTCGTCATTTTTTTAACCTTTTTGTCCGTTTTTCTTACCTTTTTGTACGTTTTCGTCCGTTTTATACGTTTTCATCCGCTTTTATATGTTTTCGTCCGTTTTTACACGTTTTCATCCCTTTTTATACGTTTTCATCCATTTTTATTCGTTTTCGTCCGTTTTTAATGTTTTGTCCGCTTTTTTTCGTTTTCATACGTTTTTATAGGTTTTCGTTCGTTTATACGTCTTCATTCGTTTTATACGTTTTCATATGTTTTTATACGTTTTCGTCCGTTTTTATCCGTTTTCGTCCGTTTTATACGTTTTCGTCCGTATATATACATTTTCGTCCATTTTCTTAAGTCTTCATATGTTTAAAAGCGGATGAATAGGTATAAAAACATATGAAAATGTATAAAATTGACGAAAACGGATGAAAATGGATAAAACGGACAAAACGTATAAAACAGACGAAAGTGTATAAAAACGGGCGAAAACGGATGATAACGCATAAAAAGCGGACATACAGTTATAAAAACGGACGAAAACGTATAAAAACGTATGAAGACTTAACAAAATGGACGAAAACGTATAAAAATAGACGAAAATGGATAAAAACGGACGAAAATGGAAAAACGTATGAAAACGGACAAAAACGTATAAAAATGGATGAAAACATATCAGAACGTATAAAACGGACTAAAACGTTTAAAACAGACAAAATCGGATGAAACATATAAAAACGAACGAAAACGTATAAAAACGGACGAAAACGTATAAATATGGACGAAAACGTATAAAAACAGACGAAAACGTATAAAAACGGATGGAAACATTAAACGGACAAAAACGTATAAAAAGGGATGAAAATGAAAAATAAGCGGACGAAAACGTATAAAAACGGACGAAAGCGAATAAAAACCTATGAAAAATAAAACAAAATAAAAACGTATAAAAATGGATGAAAACATAAAACAAAAGGGACGAAAACGGATAAAAACATAAAACAAAAGGGACGAAAACAGATAAAAACATACGAAAAAAAAAAATTAAGAACTAAATTCGTGATACCCCACAAACCACAAGGACCTTACTTTTAAGGGTATTTATGTCATTTCATGTTAGTTTGACAGTCAAACTAACGAAAATATTGGTCAAAAGACCAAACCTGATATGATTCGCAACCATATCCAAAAAAAAGTTTAACGACTATTTCTGTTAAACCCGACAGACCATAAAGACCATTTATGAAATTAACTCCTTTTATTATGTGTGTTTTGGTTTCTTATACATCATCTTTAATGGTTTGATGAAAGTTTTAAGCCGAACAATATTTATCTAAAGAACAATTCATTTAATCTCAAACATCTATTTTTTCCATCAAATGATTTTTTTTTAATATATAGCAAACCATTAATCATTAGCTAAATTAATTATACCATCGTGATGAGAATTAAATTATCTTTCTATATATATGCACTTCTATATATTTTCAATCATTTTTTAAAAATTTCTGCCCAGAAAAATCACATGTGATTCGGAGTCTATTACTTTAAAAATCACACGTGTCTTGTGAAAAATAACAAATTACAAGTGATTTTATAAATTAGAAAAATAACAAATCACAAGTGATTTTTTGGGCGGAAATTTTACAAATCAGAAAAATAACAAATCACAAGTGATTTTTACAAATAACATCTGATTTTCCTGGGTGGAAATTTTGAAAACAAAGTTCGTCGAAAGTATGTAAAAGTATAGAAAGAGAATTTAATTAAATCATGATTTTTCGTAATAGAAATTTATCGTCAGAAGAAAATTTATCGTTAAAAAATAGAAGATATATTTGGCTTTTTTTTTTAAAGGTAAAAAAATAGATGAAAGATAAATACAAGGTAATGATTGGTTAACTTCTTTTTTAGATAACCTCGTTAAGACTTTAGATAATAAAATTTTATGCAACTGATTTTCAAGTCACACACACCCAGAAGTGGTTTTAACTCATAATTGTTAGTTGATTACAGACACTTGGTAATGTTTAAGTTATGTTTTTTAAGACCTTTAAAAAAGTTAAGTAGGGAATATAATCACATAGTCTTTTGATATACTATGGGCTGTCCCTTTTCCAGCCCACCGATACTAATGCTTGTTTAAAGAAATTAAATCATATAGTTTTATGACAAAAAGCTATATTGACTTTATTAGAGGATAACTTAAATTTTCAATATAGATCATTAAGATGCTTGTGACAATCGACATGTTTTTAAGTGAACTGTTCTTCTTTTGTTATCTTTTTGGTTTTGGACTAATGACTCATTGTTTGGATAACTTGATTGAATCTAAATTATTAAACGACAGTAAAATTGTTTTGTTAATAAGACATCTTATTCTAGTGTGCTAGTTTGTTCTTGTAATTCACAAATAAAAAAAGTTGCACCAACAAAGGTTACAGCAATCGTTTAGTAAGTTCGTTGTTATTATCATATAGCAATACAATGTATTCCGTATTATTTTATCTAAGGTTACTTGCTAATATCATTTAACATCTTTTCTTATTATATGAAAAATAATATAGTTTGACAGGCAACCAAAACCCGGGATGAAGGAGTGTGTTTAGACTCATGACTGATTTGACAAAACTTTGCTCTTTTCTGGCTTCACAAAAACATTTGCGCTGAAAAATACACGCCTGAAAGCGAGCTTGTCGCATGCGAGTTGGAACTTGAGAGTTGAGACCTCTACTTAGGCACCCACCACCAAACTACACAATTTTTTTGGTATTTGGAATGATCTTACTGTTATGACTTTGAGTCATGTTAATCAGGCATTAGTGTACGTGTTAATAACATAGCTTGCTTTTAACTACGTGATAATTTAGTGATGAATAAACAATTCAGAATGGTTAGTTTAATATACTTGTGTAACAACACTAATTGTTAATATTATCAATTTACTCATACGTGTACTCGACGATATTTTGATAGAAGGAAAACAAAAAAATTAAAGTAGTAGAGTAAAAAAAAGGATGATGGAACAAGTTCACGTGACATAATGCCGACAAACACAATCACCGTTATCACACAAAAATCTGGCTGCCTCATTTGAGTTTTTGTCTCCTTTACCTCGTTATTGTATGCAAGAAAGTAACATCTAGATATATCATAGAATTTTAGGGACAAGTTATCTATACTTTTAAAATTACAAGTGACACCTCCTATTTATTTTTTTTTTTTTTTTTTTTTTTTTTTTAATTTTATAATTTTGTTTATATAAAAACAATAAATATAAAAATACGGAACAAAAAATATAAAGTTTAATAAGTCAAAAGTTTAAAATTGACAGAAAATACGGAACAAAACTTTTAAAAACCGTGTTGTATTATAAACTAAAAGACAGAAAAAATCTTTTGTACCTTTACCATCTCACGTTACACGTTATGGTACAAAGTAACATGAGTATGATTTCAGATATTATTGATGTTTAGTATCATTTTTTTCAGATATAGCAAACATGACAAGGAATCTTCAATGAAACGTCGTATTTTGAAGAAACATAGAAGCAAAACATCAATGTGTATATACACCACAACAACTTCAACGTATGATATGTACCCAAATTAAAAGCATTACCACAATACCCCCTAGAACTTTGTAAGTTATCATCGCCATCTACTCGTAATACAATCGCAACGTTACGCTTTTGTTGATTCTAAATAACTTAAATCACAAATCTTAGTATACTCGTAAAAGATAGTTATGCGCATCTATAATTGTATATTAGCGAAGTCCGCATTCGTTGCAAGACTTAAAATAAAATTTTCCGAATCATATATTTTAGTTTATAATGTTTTTTAATGATAAATTCTGGATATCAAAATTTCGTTTAATTCGTCACCGTTCGAGCTCGAGCCGCTTGGTCTGCGCTTGTTCGACTTGAGCCCGTTGGCCTGCTGTTCGACTCGAGCCGTTAACCGTCTTCTGTTCGTTCAGCCATTTGCCCGCCTTCGTTCGAACTTTAATATTGAATAATATCTTTATTATTTTATTGGTGACATTTAATCACGAATGATCCGCTGCTTTGGTAGCACTCGAAATAAAATTTCCAGTGAATTATGTATTTTAGTTTATTATATTCTTTTCGACAATAAATTCTGGTTTCAAAATTTCGTTTAATGCGTGCTGCTCGGGCTCGAGCAGGTGGCCGCACCCGTTTGGGCTCAAGCCCATTTACCGCGTTCTGCCTCGAGCTTGAATATTATTTGTATTTGTGACATTTAATGTAAGAATTTTGTTTAATTTGGTTGTATAATATGTTTGATAATTCATTAATTTGTATTTATTATGTTAGGGGTTTTTTGATAACTGTATTAATTGTATTTATTGATCAGTTAATTAATTGACTATATTAAATACAATTAATGTGGTGTTTTGTTTTTTTTAATATGTGAATTAAAGTGGTGTACGTTATGCTTCTTGTTTTGTACGTCTGAAAATTATGTGCATTAAAATGTTGTACATTATGCTTCTTTTCTTAATTATATGAATTACTAATTATAAGTAATACGTGAGAACATATATTTTAAGACTTCCTTTATAGGAAGTCATAAATACATTATAATGTAGTATACATTCATTAGCGAGTCTTCACGTTGCATGCATGACTTCTAAAATTAAATTTTTTGACATATAATATAGGGGCAATTGCATATATATCCTTACAAAAGTCAATAATTGCATATATATCCTACTAAAACTCATAATTACATATATATCCTTCTAAAATATTAAATATTGCATATATATCCAAATAATTCATTTATTCAAAAAATAAAATCATAAAATACATAATAATTATTATCTAACTCTAATTACCTATTATACCCTTTGTTCTTCATCTTCTCCAACATTACACTAACAGAAAACTATGAACGATACACATTAACACAACAAAAGTAAACCAATTAAATTAAATAGGTTTTCTCTTAATGAATAACTCGAACACTCAAACACATCTCATTGGAAAGTTGAACCATTATATTATTACAAAGTTGTTAAATACATTATTAGATCAAACGAACCATTATTGGAAATTGTTAACATAATGATTATCCAAATGCATACTAACCAAGGAAGTGTTATTTATTACTGTACAAACAAACACGCATGAGTAGTTCTATTTTCTGACTGGAAAAGAAAGACATACGTGGTTAGATGCATAAGAGCAATACAAGGACACTATACAATCTAATTCGATTATATTGATAATTATGAGCGTGTTTGAGTTTTAAGCTCGTAAATGTTGCTATGTCCGCAACAAAGAGAAAATCCAATCCGAAATTAGTAAAATGGGTTTTTGCTTTTTGAAATAAGCATCTGGGTATCTTTAATAAGGACATATATAAGAGATAGAGATCGGCGGATATCATAGTTAGTTATAAGAAGATAGAAGTAAGAGGGTATAAATGTCAATGTCAACTTATTGTGTATTTTTGGATTTTATTTGTAAATAAATTAGTCATTTGGATATAGATGCAATATTTAATGTTTTGGAAGGATAAATATACAATTTTGAGTTTAAGCAGGATATATATGCAATTATTGATCTTTGGAGGGATATATATGCAATTCTCCCTATAATATATTACTATTATATTTTTACCGTGACAATAACTTTATAAAAAAAGAGATTTTTGTTGTAATACT
Organism: Chrysanthemum lavandulifolium; assembly: GCA_022545495.1. Taxonomy (NCBI): domain Eukaryota; kingdom Viridiplantae; phylum Streptophyta; class Magnoliopsida; order Asterales; family Asteraceae; genus Chrysanthemum; species Chrysanthemum lavandulifolium. The sequence continues at coordinate 87,781,200 of CM040242.1, forward strand.
TTTAAGTAATAGTCTAGTATTTCATATAAAAGTATTAGTGCATCCACATCTTTAAAGCCTAATATTTCATATAAAAGTATTAGTGCACCCACATATAATCGCAACCAAAACAAATATTGATAACTCAAAAAATCATTTGCCTGATACACAGTGCAACTCGTAGTAATCGGCCCGATATATATTTTTTTAAGAAACATTAATACAGACCCATTATTGCAAATAACCCTAAATGATACTAAAACTAATGTTGTCCTATTTTCTTATTCACCAACCACCTCTTTTCTCCTCTCTCATCTCAATATCATAAACTCACAAAAGTCACCATCTCATCTTCACTAAATTTTAAAATCTAAAATCCCACCACCAAAATCCCTGCGTTCTCTAATCCAAACGACAAATACAAACTTGTCACTGGTGATTCTTGTTTCTTGTCTTCATACCGAAATACAAACACAATAAGCACCATTCTTTTTCTTATTTTTGACTCACGAAAAGGAAAAACAACAATTCCTTTGAATCTTGTTTGTGACTCGCAAACCAGGTATGTGCTTTTGAATTTTGTTTTTTCAAAGATCAATGAAGGGTTTGTTGGATCTTTAAGGATCTATGAGTATTTCGAAAACCAAAACCGAGATTTTGTTCTTTTTCTTGTATTTATTATTATTTCGTTTAAAGTTTTTGAGAAAGACGTGGGTTTTGATGTGGTTTGTTGTTGGTTGAAGTTGTACTATGTAATTGTTGTTGATGAGATGATGGGTTGTATCATTTAGAATTAACAAAAGTAAATGAAGAATATGTTGTGGCATCCATACACAACTACAAATCATAAAAGTTGGTTTACTGCAAAGAAAAGAAGTGGAGTTTGAGTAATTTTTTTGTACATTTGTGCTATATTTGTGTGTATATTGTGCTTAATGATTTGTATTTATTGGTGAAGGGGTGTATTAATTGTAAGTAAGAAAGATAGTGTTTTAAGATGAAAATTATGTGTGCTTAACATACTTGTAAATAATGTTTTTTCACTTGTATTTGCTTAAAATCTATATTAGAAAATCTTAAAAATTTAATAGCAGAGAAGTGCTTAAATGCATTATAAGTAGTATAGATAAAATCGGTTAAACAAAATTAAATTTATGAGTAGGTGATCATTATTAAAGCTAGGTATAATTCATCGTTCACCGAGTATTTTCCTTGCATACTAACCGCTCGTTTTATATGAAAAAATAATGATTAATTAAGAGGATAAATTTCAATCAACCGTTTCATATGAAACAAAAAATGATGTTAATTAATATCTTTTGTTAAAATTCTATTTCCCGATTTTACATAAAAAATTTTAAGAATCGTAAATCGTTAAGCTACATAAATTACATCATCGTAACAAGCATTTAATGATCTTTTAATATAGAAGCAATTTCATATATTTTCGACAATCTTTTTTTATTAGTTTTTTGATACTTTTCTATTTTTTTTAGTACAATATTTTGCTTGATAACAAATGTGATGTAACACTAATTTGTGAGATTGAACACTCAACATGTTATCGTAAATGGTATAAGCATTTTGTGTAAATTTCCAAATAATTCATCTTTTTTACATTGAAAAATACACTTTCTTAACCTTCTAACTATAAATTACACATAAATTTTGAACCTTCAATTCAATATAGGTATTCATAGAAATTAGAGAAATTAGTATTATTTGATAAATGGATACAATCAAATATTGTCTTGTGAATTGAGTGATTGATTTCCTCTAATATAGATTACAAATATATACAACCATAAAGCACATTCTAGAATCGGGTTAGGCCCGGTACATAAACATATTACAATACATGGGCTAACATTCTTCCGCAGTCGAAGCGGGAGTACACCGAACATTGAGACTGGAGCGAAATGTTGCAAATAAAGCATAAGGGAAGCCTTTAATGAAGATATCTGCATATTGGTAGCGAGATTGAACATGGAGAACTCGAACCTGACCAGTGGCAACTGGGTCACGAACAAAGTGAATGTCAATCTCAATGTGCTTCGTGCGTTGATGCTGAACTGGATTACAAGATAAATAGACTGCATTGACATTATCACAATATACAAGTGTAGCAGAAGATAATGGAGTGTGCAGTTCACCAAGTAAGTTTCGTAGCCAACAAGTCTTCGCAACCGCATTAGCAACAACACGGTACTCGGCCTCTGCACTGGAACGGGACAGCGTAGGCTGGCGCTTAGAGGACCAACATAGTAAGTTGTTGCCAAGAAAAAAAAATAACCACAGGTAGATCTCCAAGTGGTGGGGAAACCAACCCAATCAGCAGCAGAATAGGCAACCAAGTCAGTAGTAGATGATGTAAATAACTGTAGGCCATGATCCATAGTACCCCGAACATATCGCAAGATCCTTTTAAGAGCAGAGAAATGAAGCTCTCGAGGATCATGCATGTGAAGACAAACCTGCTGAACTGCATAAAAAATAGAGCAAATTCTCTAAAGGGTACAAAAAGTGTGGTAGTGGTCATCATAGAGTACAAAAAAATACATCTTCCCTAAATGGTCATGTGCGAATGTGCGACTCCACTGAATGTGCGACACGTGTCCATTTTTTTAATAATAAAGTACAGTGGTAGGTGGGACTTTGACTTTGAATTTTTATTTAAATGACAAATATACCCTTCTTTAAAATATAAATACAATCTCTCGCCTAACTCCCTCATCTACTTCATCACAGCCTCTCTCTCTCTCAAATTCCGGCCATCTCTCTTTCACAAAAATTCCGGCTGGCTATTTGCTAAACAGCCACCAGATCTGTTGCTCCTCCTGTCACCCCGTTAGTAGATCTGCTTCAACCGCCACCAGATTTGTTGCTCCAACCGCCGTCATAGTTGAACACCCATCTTAGTAGATCTGCTTCCGGTGGTGGTACCCGCCATTATAGTTGAACACCCATCTTAGAAGATTTGCTTCCGGTGACGGTGAGTTATCTGTGATAATTGAAATTTGTTGTATCAGCCGTTGGTTGTTGTATCAGAAGCCGTAACCGTCGGCATTATTGAAAGTTCGTTATCTTTAGTTTCCATTTGTAATTTTTACTTTTTGTTCATACTCTTCTTTTCTTGTGATAATTCAAAGTGACGATGAAGTGGACCCTCCATGTAACTTGATGGGTTTTTTTTACTGAATTTAAAGTTTGTTCTTTGGAATTTGTGACATATAGTGACATAGAGTGAGTTTGATTTATATGACAAATATTGATGCCCACTGCGACAATTTATTTTGAGAAAAAAACAAGTTGGCCGGAAAAAATGGGTGTCGCCGGAGCTGTTGACGATGATGGTAAAAAAATACCATGTCGCACATTAAAAGAGAGGGTACTTTGTTCTTTTTAATACTCTTATAATAAGACAAAAAAAGAATATATGTGAAAACACCCAACTATCACTGTACTTTATTATTAAAAAAATGGACACGTGTCGCACATTCAGTGAAGTTGCACATTCGCACATGACCATTTATGAAAGATGTGTTTTTTGTACTATATGATGACAACTACCACACTTTTTGCACCCTTTAGAGAATTTGCTCTAAAAAATGTCTGGTCTGGTAAAAGTAAGATATTGTAACGAACCCGCCAGACTCCGATATGAAGTCGGATTAGAAACTGGATCACCATCATCCCCTAGTTTGGACTCAGTATCGTCAGGAATCCGACAAGGGTTACAAGAAAGCATGTGAGCCCGCTCCAAGACCTCCATAGCATATTTCTTATGTGATAAGAACATCCCTGAAGAATCTCAAGTAACTGAAATGCCTAGAAAATAATTAAGATGACCAAGATCTGTCATGGAGAACTCCTGATGCAAGGAATGAATAATCTGCTGTAATAGATTCCCAGAATACGCAGTGAGAACAATGTCATCAACATATAGTAATAGGTAAGCATTATCTTTTAACAACTCACATTTTCAGGATTTCTATCCATTATTAAATTTTTACTATTCACTTTTTACTATTCACTTTCACTATTCATTCCCCATTTTTTTCTTTTTCATTCATCATGATAAGAGATTTGATACTTGACAGGTCGTTCTGACGACGTACGTTGAATACATTCAGAACCGGTTTCGCAAAATCGTGTCTGAGATTTACGTTTAGGTTTAAACGTCATTCAAACATCCCAATATGTCCATATAACATTACAAACAAGATAAATATATGTTTTTATCATATTACGACATTTTCAAAAGTTTTAGAATTTTACATTTTCCGATTCTGCGTTTTAAGCGGTTTACGCGTTTTAAGCTTACGTTATTAGGTTTAAAGGACATTTAACACCAACCGACACTAGACTAAGCCTAGTCTAGACATTATAAGCCTTTTAGGTTCATAATAATCATATTATAAAAGTTACATTTTACTTTTTCCATTTTTACATAAACTTCGTACATTTTACGGTTTACGCGTATAAACCTACGTTTTCAGGTTTTAACAGCATATACGCGATCCATTAAACCTATAACTCATTTCTTTTTAATTAATAATGAGTATATTGATGAGTTTAATCATTCCTAAAATTTTCATATTTTTACGATACCCGGTTTTACGTTTCGTGACTTAACGACTTACCATTAGCGATTACCGGGACAAAATTGACTCCGTAAAAGCAAGATATGATAGAAAAAATAATCTAGTTACTTATGTGACACATATGGAACGACCAAGGGGTGATTCACCAAGGCCTTAGTGGCTTGGTGAGAGCCATGAAAACCTTATGCATTCATGTGTTATCTTAAGAGCCATAGAAAGACATGTGGTCTATAAACTTCCAAGTATATGTCATGTGTTTCTATTTGGACCATGCCTTAGTATAAAATAACCTCATCAAGGCACTATAAATACCCCTCCCTCTCTTTTTAGGTCATTCACTTCAAAAAAACTACCAAACACTCTCCATTTGATTTCCAACTTCAAGTATTACTACAAATTTCAAGCTCCAAGTTCACCACATCAAGTCCTTTGCAATTATTGGTGATTCTCTTGAGTCTAAATCCATTCAAGTCACCAAGGCAGTATCAAAGTCTTTCACAAGCTCTATCACAACCTTGGCCACACAAGAGAAGAGAAGGAATCCAAGAGAGAAGATATCTAAGTCCTTGTACTAGTTTTTGATTCTTGATTGCCTTTTTGTTAGGCCAAAAGTTGTAAGCACATAATCACCACCATCATTCTATGATTTCATGCTTATTATGTCCTAATTATGTTGATTACATGCTATATATATGGTCACTATATTGAATAATGATGTACTGATATTTTAAAACAAGTTCTTAACTTACATGTTGTTATATATTACCAAATTAGTAAAAATTAGTCATCTTATACATTTTTGAGCCATTAAACCATTTACCTATAATCTTCTATGTTTACATACTATTAAAGACAATATCAAACCAAAACCATGGCCCTTTGAACCACCCAAAATGGACACACGAGTCAAAAGTTACGGCCTAAAGAATTTACCAAAACCGGAAAACTAGAAACTGTCAAAACCTTGCTGAATACGACACGAGGTAATTTTTCTAGGCCCTTCTGGTCCGATTCATCAAAAAGTTAAAACACGAAAGTTGTCCGGAACGACGTTTTCTGCAGAAACTCAAGAGATCTTGTCCAGAAAACGCAAAAGTAAACCAAACAGCCTAATGGCCTTGGGTCGAGACCACAACAGCGACGAGGCCAAGGTAGAGTTCTCAAGACCTTGGAAACCGAGACCAAATCCACGGCAAGGCCACAGCTAAGGCCTCAAGGCTACCTAAGCCGATACCATTAGCTAAGGCCTTAGCCTTGGCAAATCAACGTCAACACAAACCAAACGACATAACTTTATATACTTACACTATGAAATGGTTATATTTATGAAATGACGAGAACTTATAAACAACCATTATGATTTTCTAATCATAACCAAACAACCTAAGGATTTCATAACTTTCATTTTACTTTGAAAACGGCAAGAACCCAATTACAGGAAACAACTAAACCTACTTTACAAACTGTATAACTACTTTGACACTTATGATATAAAATCAAAATATATGTTTTATATACTAAAGTACTACAATAGTAGGGAACTTCATGTGAGGGGCCTCTTCGGGGTGAACATACTGACGAGTTGGTGTATTTACGATTTAAAGTATCCTAGCTCCTCAACGTTTACAACATGACCTCTGGATTGTGATGGTCCGAACGGTAGTACGTTATATATAAACTAAACGCATTTTCACAAACTAAACCACTTCTATAAACAACATATACGAGCTATCAAGTGCTACATCATGATCAATATAAAGATGTATATAGACTTATTTATAATTTCACATCATCATTCCAACAAACCTAAGACATTTCATCATACTCTAGGTTACGCGTAGAGTTTTCTCGGCGTATCCATCATATTCGTTAAGTACTAAACATCATTAAACTACGGTGAGTTAATAGCACCACTTTCTATCACTTAATTGTTTTATAAACTCTTGGGGGAGATACATGCTATTTTAAACATGAACACACAAACATTTGAACTGTATGCTTATCTAATTATTTTATTGTCACTAAGTATCATCATTGCCAAACATAAGGCCCCATATCATGAACCAGTTAATCACTAGAAGTAGTGAGCACGAATATTGTGAATATGCCTATTAAGATTGATGAATCACGTTTGTGTTGACCAAGTACAATCAAACAGACGCACTATATTCGAGAACAATAGGTATAACGACAAATTACCTACAGGGGCGACAAACACGCCAATTTAGTTGGTACACGTTAACGCTTTGGTTACACGAGCTTAGTGAAATAATAACTGTTTTGTTTTCAACTATGAGTATGAGTCTAATTAGCTCACACTACAAACATATTATATTCAAACATTTAACTAAACCTATGGATTTCACTCAACCTTTGTGTTGACCTTTAAAGCATGTTTTATCTCAGATCCATATTGATTGAGGCTGGCACGGAGGGGCACAGGATCAATCAAGAAGGCTATAACTTATTTTATCATTCGATAAACATCAAATGCTATATGTTGATGTATTTAGTAAACATGGAACCAACTGGGACCTGTCTTTGTAAACTCTTATATATTTTAATAAATTGAATGATCAACCTTTTTGTTTAAAAATGACTCAGTTAGAGATCATTTTATGTTATTATAACTGTTATACCAAGAGGTAACACCCAACTTGAATTTCACTGCGTTCCCGAAATTGGGGGTGTTACAGATTGGTACTCAGAGCCATAGTAATCGAGAAACGGGTCTAATCGAGACCTAAACTATAACCATTTTCACACAAAAACATTTTATAGCCTTCCGCTCTCTGCGTTCCATCCACAAGATGATAATGTGACATTTAGACATTTTGACGACACAAACATATTAGTATATTGATATATTTACACTTGACATATTTTCGATCATTCAATATAAACTATGGACTAAACATATCTACGTATGCCTATTCCAGGGCATTACGGCACAACCACATTCTTCCCGATCATATACCTACTCGTACATTATGTGATCTACGAAACGTTCTCAAGACATTGTGAGTTACACAATGATCTCTCTATCATTTATCAGACATTATGAGTTACACAATGGTCTCGACTATTTCTTAGACTTTGTGTGATGCAATGGTCTTAATTATTTCTCAAACATTGTGAGTTACACAATGGTCTAATTTACTTCATAGACACTGTAAGTTATACAAAAGTCTCTAGAAATTATCTTATAAACCATACATGATACTGTTTTACATGAAACCCATCACAGTCTATCAATTTCCCTAATGGAAATACAAGATATGGGATTTCTAAAGACCAAATTGATTCATCATCTACAAAAACTGAAGTTCAACAACTTTCTCTACATTCATCAAAATTCTCTTCTGAAACCTTCATTGTTAAAGGTCTGTGATTCTGGCCCAGTGTGGACTGTTTTAGAATTACTTAAAACTTATTTTCCACGCGTACCTACTTTATTCGCTCATGCTACACACTCATACTATGTAATAATAATTGATTATTACGTAGGTACAAACTTATATTACCTTTGTAAATAAGACACTTATATAAATGCCATACTTGTCACAACAACGGACATATCACGAGTATAACTAAGTAAGGTATTTGAAAATTTTAGCGAACCTCGGTTAAATATAGTCTAGTCACCTATATTTAACCTAGGGATAGTAAAACATAGTCTGACTACCTATGTTCAACTTAAACTTTTCAAATATTGGGAATAGTTGTACTAAGGTTATGTTTAGATTAATTGCCTACTTGAACTCGATAATCACCAGAATTCATTAAAAATTTCTAGAGACACGATAGTGTCTTACCACTCAGCGAGATCTTAAGATCTTATTTATACTACCTAATTTCATTCTTAATGTTAGGATTTAGAAAATCCGTTAGTTAAAGTGTCGGTCACCTCAAGTATTTGTATTCGTTAGAAAGCTCGTGGTCGTAGTCAAGTTATGTTAATAAGTAGTTAGTTAAGTAACACCGTGGATGACGGACGGGTCTTTATCCACTGTATGCCTGATCCATAGCCCGTAGGAGGCGTGTCTTGTAAGAACCTATAAATACCGTCTACCTCCCAAGGTAGAGGGTTGGAGCTTCAATACCATTTTTCTTTGTTTCATCAAGTTCCCAATTCTCTCTCTACTCTCTCTCTCTAAAACTCAACCCATAAGCCCCTATGTAATATTATTTGATGTGTTTATGAAATCCAATATGTTACAATTGGTATCAAAGCCATGGTTTGATCACTCATCTTTCATGTCCTTGGATTTCTAGTGGTTTTCATAAGGTTTTTGGGTTTGAATGAGTTTAGAGTAGTTTAAATCATTTGGATCATTTTTTGTGGTAAAGTTTGGATTTTGATTGTACTTTTGTGTTTATAATCATTATAAGTGCTTAGGTTGTGATTTGGAAGGCTTGAATCATCGTGGTTAAGTTGTTTTGGATTGAAAAGTGGTGGTTTTTGAATATTCGATTGGATGCGAGTTGAGCCTCGTAGCACATTTCTTGTAAGTGAGTTGTTCTGATTTGTTAAGCGAGTTGTCCCTTAGGCGAGTTGAGTCTCTTGCTTATTGAAGCGAGTTGTCATATGCGAGTAGTGCCTGAATCGAGTTGTATGTTCATGCGAGTTATGTTTTATGCGACTTGACTATTAAGCGAGTTGTCTGTTTATGCGAGTTGTGTTTTCTGCGACTTGACTATTAAGCGAGTTGTCTGTTTATGCGAGTTGTGTTTTCTGCGACTTGACTATTAAGTGAGTTGTCTGTTATGCGAGTTGTGTTTCATGCGACTTGTCTATTAAGCGAGTTGTCATCAAAGCGAATTGACTAGGGTGCGAGTTGTCCTGTGTGCGAGTTGACTTGGGTGCGACTTGTCAAGTATACAACTTGTCTATTGAGACTTGTCATTTCGTCGTGTTACATTTTACGGTTTTTCTTTTGATTTAGTAAAATCCCGTGAAAGAATCTATTTCCCGGTTTAATCAAAGAGTTATAAAATCCCATAGAATCTGTAATCATGTATACCAACGTGCCTACAATCATCTCTTCTGTAGCTAAGGACGTTCAAGCTGCAGGATCAGATACTCGTCCACCCATGTTAGACATAACTGATTATGACTCATGGGCTCAACGAATCAGATTGTACTGCTTGGGTAAGGAAAATGGAGTTAACATTCTCAAATCAATTGATGAAGGACCGTACCAAGTTGAGACTACCAGAGACATACTTGAAACTACTGTTGATGGCTCAGTGACATTAGGATTGGATAAACCAAAGACATATGATGAACTTACTGATAAGGAGAAAAAGAGATACGATGATGATATTAGGGCCTCAAACATTGTACTTGTGGTCTACCAAAGGACATCTACAAGTTAATCAATCACAACACTTGAGCCAAAGCGGTTTGGGACAATGTCAAGATGCTTCTCTCTCGGTTGAAATTAACTAAAGAAGACAGAGTCTCAACCGTATGATGATTTTGAGAACTTTAAGATGAACCCGAGGAAAATGTCACTTGAATACTACGTGAGGTTCCACAAGCTTGTGAATGACATGAGGAATATCAAAATGACTATGCCAAATATTCAGCTCAATTCAAAGTTTGTGAACAACATGAATCCCGAATGGCACAAAGTTTTCACTTCAGTCAAGCTAACCAAAGGTTTGAGGCACACTAACTATGAGCAATTGTATGCGTACTTGCTTCAGAATGAGAAACATGCTATGTTTGAACGAATGATCCTGGAAAAGTTCAAAACCAATTATGGTGATGCAAGCTCGTTAAATGATTCAACTGCATTCTACACAAATGTAGGAATAACTACCAAAGCATCTCAAGTGATACCAACTGGTAATGGTAATCACAAACTCATTCCAGATCCATGGTATAAGCCTCCAAATTCAGACACATTCATGGAAAATCTTGTTAATCAACTGTCTCTTATGGTTAGGCAAAATCTGAATCTCACTCCACACACCAACAATAACCTCAGAACAACATCCAATCCCCACAATCAAGCTACTGTTAAAGATGGAAAGGTAGTGGTGCATAATATGCAAGGAAGACAGAATGAACAAAGAATGGCTGGAGCAGGTTATGGTAATATTGGAGTAGGTGGAGGATATGTGGCTAATCAGAATCGTGTAAGGAACATGACTCAAGGACAAGGGAAGCCAATCAAGTGTTATAATTGTGGTGGTGAAGGACATATTGCAAGGAACTGCACATCCCCAAAACGCCCTCAAAATGCAGAGTACTTCAGGGACAAAATGCTGCTGGTACAAGCTCAAGATAATGGAGCAGTTTTGGATGAAGAAGAACTGCTATTTCTTGCTGAGGGAAATGCCAAAACTTATGATGCAGATGTGGATGAGCATCCAGTGCAGGGAATAGGTCAAAATCATCCAAATGCGTTTCAAGTTGCTGATTGTGATGCATTTGACTCTGATGTCGATGATGAACCTACTGCCCAGACCATTTTCATGGCTAGCATTTCACCAATGGTCTCTCCAAAGGTCCCATCACCACAACAAGCAAGTCCATCCAAAGAATCAATCATTTTAGAGGTACTAAAACTATACGATGATTTTGATGTGCAAAAGATACATGACAAAGTACAATCAACTGAAATTATTGAATCAGATATTGAAAATATGGGTAATAGCCATGTTGTCCCATATGATCAATATGTGAAACAAAATGAAAGTGAAATTGTACCAAGTAATGCATCTTCTGCAGTCAATGATGACTATGTTTTTTATGAATTCACTGCATGTGCCCCTAATGATTCTATTTCTTCTGAACTAAATGTCTATAAAGAACAAGTTGCTATATATAAACAACGTGCTAAGTTTGAATTGACTACCCGTGAGCAGGAGATGGATAACCAAATGCGTACAATTATCAGAAAAAGCAATTTTAGGGAAGAAATGTTTAAACAAGAGTTGGATTCCTTACAAGAAAAGCTTAACAAAACATTAAATGAAACAAGAACTTCAAGAAAATGTGAAAGTACTTAAACAAGAATTCAATGCTAAGGAATCAAAACTTTTAAATGAATTTTCCAACCTAAAAACTTTGAAGAACAAACTTGAAAATAAATTATGCGTACAAGGAACACCATTCGATCGCTCACATGATCACTAAGCATAGAGTTCTAAGTGATAAGCATAGCGTTGCACTTGTAGATGAACCAAATCCTAAGGCATGTAGTAAGGCTAAAGCAGCTCAAAAGGTAATCTATGATGGAAATGAGATTCTTAAGCCTAGACAGAAACCCATTTGTGCTGAGTGCTCTGAGGAAGATAGAAAATTAGAAGAAGTCTCTAGAAAAAATTGGATGATAAATTTAATAGTACCTTGTGCATAAGAGATAAAATCATCGTTAAAACACCAAATTATTCTAAGGATAACTGGATTTCCTTTAATAAGTTTAGACCTCAGACCCAGCTGACCCCCGAACAAATTTTCTGGAAAAAGGATATGGACAAACAAAAAGCTGATGATTTTATTGAAAAGAATTCCCCTTATAGGAAATTGCCTCCAGCCACTATGTATCCCCCAAATACACCAATGCATTTAGTGCCTAGAAATCTTCCCACTAATAGCAAGACCTTAATCAGCCTTTACGTAGTTTACCAACTAATTGTTGATTTTGAGAAAACGTGTAAAAAGAGAATCACACCCACTGGGTAACTGAAGGGGAAAGGGGTTTTGAACAAACTAAAGAATGCTATTTAACTGAGGTCATGCCTTTCTTTAGACAACTTAAAGGACAATTTGAGAGTCTTCAAAAGGGAATGGACATAGAGATTAAAGAAATGAAAAAGATGTTTAATGATAAGGAATTTGAGGTAAGTATGTACGAACGTGAGCTTAAGAGTAATGAAATAGACATAAAGAATCTGCACATCATTAATGATAATCTGATCTCTCAATGTGTTGCTCAAGATGTGTTCTACACTGTTACAAATTATTCTATTATTGTGTCTCAATTTCATGAATTAACTGTTGCATTAAAAGTTTCCCATGATCGTGTCATTGAGCTTGAAACCACAAATTCAAAATTGCATGATAAAGTAGAACATGATGATCATGATAATTTGGTAAAACATTATTCCAAACTGGAAGTTGAACATTTTAATTTGCAACTAAAATATCAACATCTCAAAGAAAATGTTAAAACCTCAAATATCAAGACATCCTCATATGTTCCTGAGTTTGATGCAGTTTTTGAAATAAACAAACGTGACGAACATATACGAGCTCACTGTAACACAATCAGAAGGATGAAAACCCAAATTTCACAATTAAAGGGTGAAAAGAACAATGTGAATGGCTCCCAAATTCCTCCTTCTTTAGATTCTCAGTATTCTCAAAACTTTCATCTTCAAAACATCATTAATGTATTACAACAAGAAAATGAGTGTTTTCTAGAAGAAAATGAAAAGGTTAAACGACACTTTAAAGAGTTATATGATTCAATGAAAGTCACTCGTGACAAGAACAATGAAAAAATAACTTCTTTGCAAAAGGAAATTGAGAATCTCAAAAGTCAAGTAAAAGGGAAAATGCCACTTGTCTGTAATGAGAATGTTGCTTCAAAGGCATCTGCGGATTCTAAGTATGCTGTGACTGTAAATTATATTCCTCCTCACCTTAGAAATAATGAACTTGGGTTTCAAGAATATTTTTCGTACCTTAAGGATAGTCTAGAATGTCTCCGTGAGATTGTCGAAGAGGATAGCATAAATAAACCACTTGATAGTGAAGTTAGGTATGCATGCTTATATGCCAAACGATCTCAGGAACTTTTAGAATGCTTAAGAGCAACATGCCCTAAATCCTTTTGTAAGAAAGATAAAGTCGTTATGCCTTGCTCTATGCCTAGTGTTAGGCATGCAACCCATGATATGCCTTGTTCTGTGCCGAAAGTCAAGCATGTAAACTTTGATGTGCCTGCAAGAACTTCATATCCCAGTACTTCTAGATCAGGAATGCATAAAGTAGTAAAACCAACTAATGTTCCCATCATTCCCTCTACAGGAGTAATCAGTGACACTAAGGCAAGCGGGTTAAAGCCTCCAGGCAATACAAAGCAAGATAGGACCTCGCAAGCTAAGAGTGATCAATGGAAGAAAGTAGAAGACCACCCTAGGAACAATAAGTTTGTGTTGAATAAGATGAATCATGTTGATTATAGTATTAGCTATAAGCGTACTGTAATTAATTCGAATTCTGCTACTTCTTGCAAAACATGTAATGATTGTGTGATTTCTGGTATTAATCATGAATGTGTTGTGAATGATGTGAAAAATTTTGTTATATCTCCGGTAAAAAATCTTAACACTAGAAAACAGGTTAAGAAGGTCAGAAGACTAGGGTGGAAGAGGGCTAGAAAACATTGGAAACCAACAGGAAGAAAATTTAGTAATGTAGGTTATCATTGGATACCTACTGGCCGTAAATTCAATCTTAATGAGTTGTGCCCTAAATTATTTAGATCAATGACCATTAGGAAATGGATGCCCACTGGTAGAACTATACCTTTAAGAAGTGAACATACTTTGAATAGATCTATTGTTTCTACTAGCCCGACATCTACCTCTAATGATTTTATTGACTCTGTTTCTGATGTAGATATTCCAATCTCGTTTTCTAACCAAGTGGAACCCATTATCGCATGGGGATCCAAACTATCCAGTCATCCATACTTGTCTGTGTTCAACCGCAGTCGCTCAAATCGCTTACGTGGTACCGGACTCAGTCGCTCCAAGCATATGACCGGAGATCGCTCATGACTCATGAACTTCGTGAGTAAATTTATCGGACCATTAGATTCGGGAACGACCATTTTGGGGCAATTATGGGTTATGGAGATTATGTGGTTGGTGATAGTGTAATTTCTGGGTATACTATGTTGAAGGTCTTGGTCATAATTTGTTTTCGTCGGTCAATTACGTGATTACGATCTAGAAGTGGCTTTTCGAAAACATACTTGTTTCGGTAGAGAACTTGATGGTGTGGAACTTTTAAGAGGAAAACGTGGAACAAACCTATACACCATCTCTATCAAAGATATGATGAAGTCTTCTCCAATCTGCTTGTTATCTAAAGCCTCTAAAACAAAGTCATGGCTATGGCATCGCCGTCTCAACCACTTGAACTTCGAAACCATAAATGACTTGTCTAGAAAGGATCTCGTAAGAGGATTACCCAAATTGAAGTATGAAAAAGATCATCTTTGTTCAGCATGCCAATTGGGAAAAAGCAAGAAATATGCCCATAAACCCAAACCTGCAAACTCAGTTATGGAAGTTCTACATACACTTCATATGGACCTATGCGGACCCATGAGAGTTCAAATGATAAATGGGAAGACATAAGTGTTAGTCATTGTTGATGACTACTCTCCATTTACTTGGGTTAAGTTTTTGAGGACAAAGGATGAAACTCCGGATGTCATCATCAAACTTATCAAACAGCTGCAGGTTCGACTTAACATGACTGTTAGAATTATTCGAACGGAAAATGGAACTGAGTTTGTTAACAAAGAACTAAGTCAGTTTTATGAAAGCATTGGAATCAGCCATCAAAGAAGTGTTCCACGTACTCCTCAATAGAACGGTGTAGTTGAAAGACGAAATCGGACCCTTGTGGAAGCTGCAAGAACTATGCTAATTTACTCAAAGGTCCCAATGTTTCTCTAGGCTGAAGCCATTGCCACTGCTTGCTATACCCAAAATCGTTCCCTTATACACACCACTCATGGAAAAACTCCATACGAACTTGTCCACAATCGAAAACCAGATCTCTCCTTCCTTCGTGTGTTTGGTGCTTTGTGCTATCCAAAAAATGATGGTCAAGACTTAGGTAAATTAAGAGCTAAGTCGGACATTGGAGTTTTTGTCGGTTATGCACCAAACAGGAAGGGTTACCAAATCTACAACAAAAGAACTCGAGATATCATGGAAACTATTCACGTCACGTTCGATGAGCTGTCTGGGAAAATGGCTCCAGGACAATCAAGTTCTGGACCCGCATCTCAACATTCACTAGCAGTTCCATATGTACCTCCTTCTGAAGAAGATTTAAAGAAATTGTTTGATCCGATGTTTGATGAATACTATGAACCTATTGCTAATGATCAGTCTAATCCATCAACAGTGGCTGCCCCTAACCTAGTCAACATAGATAACCCTTGGTTTACGTGTCACTGAGTCAAGAAGCGCCTACTGCAGATCACTCATCATCATCATCATCATCAAATCCTCAATCATCGAGTGTACATCATGGAAATGTTTCTAGCAACTATAATGGAGATAACCCCTTTGCTACTCCCAAAGATGCTCCATTTGAGAATATATTTGCTCCTGAACCAACTTCAGAACCATCTTCATCAGGAGATCCAAACTCTGGTACTTCAGTCCCTCAACAACAACCACACGAGCACCTTAGAAAATGGACACATGACCATCTATTGGACAACATCATTGGGAACCCTTATCGTCCAGTATCCACTCATAAACAACTTGCAACTGATGCCTTGTGGTGCTTCTTCAACTCCGTACTATCTAAGGTCGAACCAAAAGGCGTCCAAGACGACCATGATGAAGACAACCGTTCAATGCCATGCAAGAAGAAATTCATGAGTTTGATCGACTAGATGTGTGGGAATTAGTACACACTCCCGACGTGCTATGATCATTGCTCTTAAATGGATCTTCATAGTAAAACTTGATGAACATGGTGATGTGCTAAAGAACAAAGCTCGACTGGTTGCGAAAGGATACCGTCAAGAGGAGGGTATTGACTTTGAAGAATCATTTGCTCCAGTTGCACGTATCGAGGCAATCATAATCTTCTTGGCTAACGCTGCTAGTAAGAACATGGTAGTTGATAAGGTTTTAAAAGGTACCATTTTGAGGGGTCGTTTTAGCCCTTATTTGATTACTTTTGTATCCGTTATTGCTTAATATCGTTCCTTTTCACTTTTTAGGTCTCTTGAAGGCAAAATGCTTGATTCATCTTTGTGAACCTTAGAATATGATTACCTGAGTAGTTGTAGGCTAAATTATCCAAAGAGTGCCTTAGAGTAAGAGTTTATCATCCCTAGTGGGTTTTGTAGATGAGACCCTTTGGTAAGTTCAAAGAGTTAGAGAGAAAGCATTCCTACAACTTTAGACACACAACGCAACTAAGAATAAGGACGTGACAACTCAACCATCAATAGGAGATAATTAAGGAGTAGTACAACCTAAGTAAACATATCTTTAAACTATCATACGAGCACACATTAATTAGACATAGACTCCACAACCTTAGTTTAGATAATTAGATAATAGTAGAGTAATCGGTGAAATACCAACCCCCAAATCCAATACCCGAGATTCGTACCTTTCCATTTCATAAAATATAAAAATACAAAATAATCTTCCTCAACCTTAACCTTAGCGTAGTAACTACTTACTAGCATTCCTATTCCCCTAGAGAGCGATATCAATACCGTGGCTTACCCTAATTACTACACTACAACGATTAGGTTCACCGCCAGGGTGTTATAAAACTTGCTCGATGAAAGGAAGTTTCCTTGACCCCGAACGACGCGTGTAGCGTTATCAAGTTTTACGCCTGCCGGGAATAGAATAGCTAGTTAGTAGTCCACCTCGCTTAGGTTTCTTTGTGATTCCTATCAAGTAAACTTTTTCTCATTTTTAGCTTTCTTAGTCTATCCCCTTCTTCGTGACCTTTGTTCGTAATCCCATCACTTTTCATCATGGAAGGTGATAACCAACAACCACGTCCCATACAAACCCCTTAAGCAACTTAGAACCCGCAGTTCCACCAAAACTCTTCTTGAACCATTTGCGTAAACCGAAAGAGAGCTCAATAGGCGAAGAAAGCTCTCCATGATTCGAACTTCAAGGCACTTCCATCAATTTTGATGAAGTTACATCGATGAAGAATCCTCATTCCCCACAATCTCACGAAACCATCATCATTGACAATCGAGTCAAAATGGCGAGAAGTTCTTGCCACTCCACCAATGGACCCATAAATCCTCTAGCGAAAACCCTCGGGAATACTCCTACCATTCGCATCTGGATTCACCAATGCCATTGTCTATCCTTGAACGGATCAATGAGGTATTGCATGCATCGACATTTGGCTAATCCAAAAGGCATGTCAATTCCATGGATCCCACAAATAAAACCCAATTCACCACATCAAGCGGTTTCTAAAAATTGTTGATGCTATCTATCCGACGGAGCATCTAAGGAGACATCTAGACTCCTTTTTCCCATTTTCTCTTCAAGGCGAGCCAAGGTGGCTCGATAAGCTCCCTCAAGGTCCATTTCACATGGGAACAACTTACAACCAAGTTCACCAAAAATTCTTTCCCCACGGAAGAACTGCGGTGATTAGGAGCAAAATTTCGCTTTCATCAACCCGATGGAGAATCTATCACCAACTCACAGAGTCGTTACAAAGATCTTATTCAACAAGCTCCACACCACGGTATCAACCTTTGGTTGCTTGTTCAAATCTTTTACGACAATGTCTCCCGAAAGGATCAAAAGGGATTGATTTCTCGGGTCGAAGAATCGCGAACCTCACCGCGGAAGAAGGGTGGAACCGAATAGAGGAATACATCCAATATCAAGGCGACCATTGGAATGAGCAAGAAAAGCGCGTCAAGCATTTCTACTTTCTCAAGTGAAGAGTTATCCTTCGATTATCGGATTGAGAAAGCACAAAAGAAACTAGCTTACCTCATAAAATCACCCGTAACCAAAAATTTGACTAACCCATATCTCATATCGACATATGTGGAGGACCGCACGAGCGATGAGTGCGATGACATACACCGAGAAAGTCTTCCTCTCTAGTCATGATATTTATGATGACCCTTCACTCTCGCATTTTATCAAACCGATGAATGTGATCCTTGGGGCAATCGAAATGGAGAACGGAAGGAAAGGGCGGACTGAGTACACCATCCGTGATCCTTTTGAAGAAAAACTCGCGCGATTCACCATGGAAGGGCTGCACTCTTGAAAGGTCTTGAGGGTTTATCCGAGAGCGACAAGTTGAATTAGAAAGTCGGTTCACCAATCTCCACGAAAGAATGAGTGGACCGTGACCACCCTTCACGATCCAACTTGCATGCAATCACTACTCGATCGGGAACTACTACCAAGGATCCCCACATCCCAACCGAAACCCCATCACAAGGGAACCCGAGTTAGGAAATGAGGCGATTCCGCACCTCTTCCAACTCCTCACGATCCTCCCCACAAACACCAAAGCCTGACCCGACCAACTCTCGCACGGATTCCCTATCCTCTCGTCTAAAGAATCAAAGGTGAAGAAGACAATGAAAGAATATTGTCTTATTTGAAACAAACATCCGTCAACATACCACTCCTTGATGTATTCTATCACATCCCTAAACATAGTAGATACTTCAAGAGGTTGATATCTAATCGGAAAAAGCTTGAAGGATTGATATCATTAGAGAAGAATGTTCACTATCATCCAAAAGAGCATGCCCAAGAAGAAGGAAGATCCGGGCGGTTTACCATTCCTTGCTCTATAGGGCGCTTTCTATGAAAAATGCCTTGGCGGATCTTGGGCAAGCATTAACACGATGCCTCACTCCTTGTTTCTTAAACTCGGATATTCGGGGCTTAAACCAACTAGGATGAGTATCCATTAGTCGATCGATCAATCAAATATCCCATTGGAGTTTGTAAGAACGTTCTTGTAAGGGTGGGGAATTCAATTTTCCAATCGATTTCGTAATTTTAGAGATGGAGGAAGATAATTCGTCCCAATAATCCTTGGAAGACCATACGGGCTCGGCTCGTGCCATCATTGATGTTCATGATGGTAAACTCACTTACGAGTAGGATCCGAGAGCTTGACCTTCGACATTAAGGATTCTATGAGACATTCTTCTTCTGCGGTCGCCCGTATATTTAGTTGAAGAAGTTGATGAATTTGTTGGCGACATAGATGGCTGCATTGACGAGTATCTATTAAGCGAATTCATGAATAATGATAACAATGTAATATCTGACGAACAAGAAATTGAGATGGTTGAGTCAGTCCTTTATCCTCGTCGGGATGAAATTGAACCTATTGAGTTTGAGGCCAGAAACAAGCTAAAACCATCGATCAAAGAGCCTCCTACCTTAGAACCGAAAGATCTCCCGAGTCACTTGGAATACGCCTTCCTTGAGGGAGGACCAACTCCCTGTCATCATAAGCTCTTCGCTAACCACTATTCGAAAGAAGCTCTTAGAAGTTTTAAAAGAGTACAAAGGGGTGATTGCGTGGAGTGTTGCCGACATTAAAGGAATCGATTCTACATTCTGTACTCACAAAATCCTCATGGAGGAAGATTACAAACCAACCGTTCAACCGCAAAGGCGGGTTAACCCTAACATCAAAGAGGTAGTGAAAAAAGAGGTCATTAAGCTTCTGGATGCAGGTCTCATCTACCCCATATCAGATAGCCCATGGGTCAGCCCGGTCCAAGTGGTTCCAAAAAGGGAGGATGACGGTTGTAAAAATGAGAAGGGTGAGTTGGTGCCTCAAAGAGCAGTTCTTGGGTGGCGTGTATGTATTGACTACAGAAAGTTGAATGATGCCACGGAAAGATCATTTTCCTCGGCCGTTTATTGACCAAATGCTTGAAAGGTTAGCGAGGCACGAATACTCTTGTTTCCTTGATGGCTTTTCGTGATACTTCCAATTCCAATTGCTCACGAAGATCGGGAGAAAACTACATTTACATGTCCTTACAGAACGTTCGCCTACAAGCGAATGCCCTTGAGTTATGTAACGCACGCAACCTTTCAACGATGTATGATGGCCATATTCTACGAGTTAATTGAGGACATGACATGGAAGTCTTCATGGATGATTTCTCGGTGTTTGGAAATTCTTTCGACCTTTGTCTTTCCAACCTTAGGAAGATGTTGAAGCGATGCGAGGAAACTAATTTGGTTTTAAATTGGGAAAAATGTCATTTCATGGTAAAGAAGGAATTGTCTTAGGGCATAAAGTCTCGGGAATGGAATTGAGGTCGATAGAGAAAAAATCGAAGCAATTTCCAAACTCCCTATCCTACTACCGTTAAAGCCATTCATGACTTTCTTGGTCATGCGGGTTTTATCGAAGGTTTATTAAAGATTTTTGAAAATTGCCCGCCAATGACACGACTTCTTGTTAAGGATGCCCTTTTGATTTTTCACGGAGAATGCAAGGAAGCATTTAACCGACTAAAGAAAGATCTCACTCAGCATTTATAATGGTCACTTGATTGGTCTCGACCATTCGAAATCATGTGTGACGCTAGTGATTATGATGTCGGTAGCGATGCTCGGCCAAAGGAAGGAAAAGCATTTTCAACCAATCTACTATGCTAGCAAAACCATGAATGTAGCACAAGAGAACTATACAACCAACGAGAAAGAACTTTTAGCCGTTGTTTTGCCTTCGACAAATTCGGGCAATATCTCGTTCTCTCTAAAAGCGTCGTCTTCACCGATCACTCCGCCTTACGCTATTTGTTTTCAAAACAAGATGCTAAACCTCGCTTTGATTAGGTGGATCCTATTACTTCAAGAATTCGACATTGAAATTCGAGATAAAAAGAGTGAAAATCTCGCTGCGATCATCTATCACGCTTGGAGAACCCCGATCTTGAAGTTAGATCACACCGATATTCGCGACTCTTTTTCCCGAGGAACGCTAATGGCGATTAAAGAAATTGAGCCATGGTATGCGGATTATGCTAAGTACACATCGATGAGGGTTTTGCCAAATTACATGACCAAACAAGATAAAGAAGTTCTTCACTACGCTAAAACATTACTTACGGGATGAACCCTTCCTTTTCCGTATATGTCCCGATCAAATCATTCGACGTTGCGTGGCGGTAGAGATTGATCGAGTTCGAAAGAATGTCATGCGGGACCATCGGAGGACATCACGGTGTGAATATCACGGTGCGAAAGGTTTTCGGCGGATTCTATTGGCCTCTTGTTTTCGAGGCGTTAAGAGATTAGTTCAAATGTGTGATGCATGCCATCGATCGGAAATATTTCACGACGGATGAGTCACCTCGAGAACTATATCCAAGTCTGCGAAATATTTGACGTTTGGGGAATAGACTTCATGGGACCCTTTCCATCTTCCGGAGGAAATGAATACATTCTCGTAGCTATCGACTATATATCCAAATGGGTAGAGGCTCAAGCCCTTAGAACTAATGATGCAAGGGTAGTTATTCACTTTCTTAAAAAGCTCTTCGTGCGATTTGGGATTCCCAAAGCATTAATCGATGATAGAGGACTCACTTTTGCAATGCTCAAATGGAAAAAGTGATGAAGAAGTATGACGTCCCACATAGATTTTCTATCGCATATCATCCTCGGACAAATGGACAAGTAGAAAACGCAAAGGGGCATTAAAGCGGATACTTGAAAAAGCGGTCCACCAAAATAGGAAAGATTGGGCATTCAAACCGGATGAGGCACTGGGCATTTAGAACGCTTACAAAACACCTATCGGGACAACCCTTTTACCGGTATACGGAAGGCTTGGCACCTCCCTATCGAACTTGAGCGAGAAGCATATTGGGCCCTTAGGGCTGTAATATGGATTATTCAAGCGAGGTCAAATCGGTTCTTACAACTTCAAGAATTGGATGAGCGAAGGCGGAATCATCTGAATCATCAATCACTTACAAAGAAAGGGCAAAAGATGGCATGATCAACGAATAAAGAATCCTAAAGAGTTTTGGAAGGGATAAGGTGCTCTTGTATAATTCAAGACTAAGATTATTCCTGTGAAAACTCAAATCCGGTGGTATGGACCCTTTTGGTAAAAACCGGATGAGCAATGGGCGGTGGTGCTACTAGACCATGATGGAAGAGAATTCACCGTTAATGGGCAACGGGTGAAGCATTATCAATTGGATAATATTGAAATGGTGAACGATGAGGATATTGTTTTAGAAGAAGAGGGCGGTGGTGAGGAAACGTAGAAGCACGACTATGAGTCTAGCTACAAGACTCTTTAATAAAGAAAAGCGCTTCGTGGGAGGCAACCCATGCTTAATTGTTTGCTTGTTAGTGTCATATATCTTTTATTAATTGTTTATCCTCATGTTTAAATTTGTAAAAATGCTTTATTTTGTTTTTAACCTCGTCTTAATTGCATATAAAGGTATTTTACATAAAGGATAAGTGTAGGGAGGATTACACGTTTTCAAAAACGTAAACATGAGAATAACAATTAACTAAAAGATATTTATGTTTGTTTGTTCGAGTCAAATGCTTGTATCGAGTCATAATGGATGTTTTGCGAAATTTTTCCGATTCTAAAGATGTAAATTTTCCGAATTTTTTCCGTAAAATCGCACTTTTTTGTCGGGATAACTGACGTCGAGATTGCAACGGACGGCGGGGAAGGAGTAAAACATCAGTTATTTTTTCTCGTTTTCGAGCTACTTATAAATTTTGGAATTTTCTGGTCTTAATTTTCTTAGAAATTCGTAAACATCCATTCCACAAGCATTATATCCTAGTTTAAATCGAGTCTTATATATATTATTACCACCGATTTTACGCTGGTTTCGTTTGTTTTCTTCAAGTGTGCGGAGTTTAGTTTGTCAAGAAGAAGTTACATAAGATTGGAAGGAGTCGTTCACGCAATAATTCTTCTTGAAAAGGATTTAACCACCACTTTACACGGATCCTACCAAGCTAATCGAGGGAGTATTAGTTTCTTTCGTTTTAATTACCTTCCATTATCATAACTTTGATACTTTGGAGAACATTGGGGACAATGTTGGGTTTAAGTGTAGGGAGGGAAAATAAAGCGGAACTTTGAAACTATGCTTATCCTTGACTATTTGCTTTGTCCAATTGTGATTGTGTAATAAACCATGAGGAAATGTCGGTTAGGGTAATTTTGGCACCAAATTTAAATTTTTTATGACATATAGGAGTGGGCCATTAGTCTTAACAAAAGCGTCTCATGGATAGGAAATTGCATGACTAGCACAAAACCCTTTACCACCCAAATTCCACCAAAATGTGAGGATCGCCTTAGATTAGTAGGAATTAAAGGCATTCATCTTCAATGCTTAGAGTGTGAACCGGTAGTATATTAGATTCTAGAACTTGTTTTGTGATGCATTCCGAGATCGCAAGTGAGGCTACACTTGTGTAGTTAGGAATAACTAAATGATAAGAGGCATTAGGATAACCCTTGTTTGATACATAATATAATTACTTCTTCCATATCGGTTGAGTAATTCCCCACACCCTTTATGTTGTACTCATCTTTAGTACATGATACCCTAGTTAACCCCTCGAGCCTATCCTTTTCGCGGTTCTCGGTTTTCGGAATATCAATGAAGAGCATTGTTTACACCCCACCCCAAATATACACCCAAATCGCCTTAGCTTACCCCTTATGCACTCACTTTTAGTGCAAATGTTTGTTATCACCCCAAACCCTTAGTTCAATTATCTAGTTGCTTGCATAAGTTGCTAAGTCGAGTCATATCCTTTGTATACGATTTGGGACGATTGGGATTCATGGGAAAAGTTAAAGTTTATGAAATGACGGGAAGGGCGTTAAAATTCAAATTCCCTTTGTTTGCATAATAATGTACCCCAAGTGTTTTGATCTTTTCAAATCGGGTCAAATTAGTGTTAGAGTAATAAAACTCAAGTGTAGGGATATGCCTATAAATCCCTAGTATTTTGATGTTATCGTAGAGGATGGTAGAGTAAAAGTGTATTGAAAAAAAAAAAAAAAAAAATCGAAAAAATAGAAAAAAAAAAAAAAACATGCGGCTACCATCCTACATCTATCTTTGAATTTATGTTTGTTTACTTGATTATCTAGAGTTTAGAGTGTCGAGTCTTGGCTTAGCAGCGCCATTCTTCGTATGCATTTAACATATAGATTTTGACTTACCACCACTAAATAGCCTATCCCACCAAACCCTTGTTTCCCTACCGTAAGCCTAACATTACAACCCTTTAAAAGACCTCTTTGATAGTCTTTCCTAGGTGCTTACGTAAAGCGATGGAGGTTTGATCTATTCTCAAGCCTATGGTAATCTATGTACTAGGACCGGTTAAAGAGTGTTTATCTTCCATTTCCTATTTGTTATATTTCATATATACACCGAGAGAGATGTGAGTATCCAAACACCCCATGTGAGGTGCTAGTATGTAATTTCGTGCTTGTTATGACTTTTATGGGCTTATATGTGTTGTGGACCGTTTTGAATTAATGCTTCATGACCCCTAACTTATAAATTAATTGGTTAAAGCACATTTGCTTGAGGACAAGCAAGTCACAAGTGTAGGGATATTTGATAAGGTTTTAAAGGTACCATTTTGAGGGGTCGTTTAGCCCTTATTTGATCACTTTTGTATCCGTTATTGCTTAATATCGTTCCTTTTCACTTTTAGGTCTCTTGAAGGCAAAATCTGGAATGGCACTTATTTGGACGAAAAGGCGAATATATGAAGAAAATGGCCAAAGTCAAAATCGAGACACTCACAATGCTTTGAAAATAGAAGGCGGCGGCGGGTGCTAATGCGCGCGCCGTCAGGGATTTTGTGATGGTTCGAACCCAAAACTCTTATTTTCAAGTAGCGGCGTCGGTTGTAAAGAGTAGGCCGTCGCTACTCGAGCGGCCTAGATGCAATCCGACGACATCGGAGTCAAGAGGACGCGTCCACGGACATAAGGTGGCGTTGCAAGGTTAACGTGGCCAAGACGAAACCTTAATGGCGGCGACACGACGGCGCCACGAAACATAAGGTGGCCGTCGCATATGTAATCTTATATATAGAATCCGAATTTTTCGGGTTTAGGGAGAGTCTTTTGGAGTGAAAACCTAAAACCGAACCTAAGGTGTCTTGTACGGTATTTTAGGGTTTAAACCCTATCTTACATCAAGATAAGTATTTACTTCATTAATTCAATTATGTCTTTGATTATTTGTGTGTATGCTTGCATGTTCTCCATGTCCGGCTAATTTATTTGTGTGTTTGCTTAGGAAGTATGAAACTTAATTATTGAATATTGATTGGTTGTTTCTTATCTTAGTTGATCAATGATCTAGTAATGCGATAGATCATTCGTTGTGTATAATGCTTGATTCATCTTTGTGAACCTTAGAATATGATTACACGAGTAGTTGTAGGCTAAATTATCCAAAGAGTGCCTTAGAGTAAGAGTTTATCATCCCTAGTGGGTTTGTAGGCGAGACCCTTTGGTAAGTTCAAAGAGTTAGGGAGAAAAGCATTCCCTACAACTTTAGACACACAACGCAACTAAGAATAAGGGCGTGACAACTCAACCATCAATAGGAGATAATTAAGGAGTAGTACAACCTAAGTAAACATATCTTTAAACTATCATACGAGCACACATTAATTAGACATAGACTCCCACAACCTTAGTTTAGATAATTAGATAATAGTAGAGTAATCGGTGAAATACCAACCCCAAATCCAATACCGAGATTCATTGCCTTTCCATTTCATAAAATATAAAAATACAAAAATAATCTTCCTCAACCTTAACCTTAGCGTAGTAACTCCTTACTAGCATTCCTATTCCCTAGAGAATGATATCAATACCGTGGCTTACCCTAATTACTACACTACAACGATTAGGTTCATTGCCTAGGGTGTTATAAACTTGCTCAAGAAAAGGAAGTTTCCTTGACCCGAACGACGCGTGTGGCGTTATCGATAGTCTATCGATGGATGTAAAGACCGCTTTTCTTAGAGATCCGAAAGAGGTAGACCTTAGGATACCCTTGCACCCTTTAATTTTAGAACTCCTCTAGTACTACGAGGTACACATATCTAGGTTTAACCCGTTTGGCCTAGCCAAGCTTACGACATACATTGTGATGTGTAAAGCTTATGGGTTTGAACCATCATTAACTATGATTAGAGGGTTTCTGAACTTGTACCCTGGAAGAGATTGGTTGACATTGGCTAAGAGGGGTGAAAGGGATGTGCCCATTCTCATAGATAGGCCGTTTACAAACATCCGAAACTGGAAAGGAAAGTTTTTTTACATCCAAAATACCATTATTCCTCCAACTTTCCTGCATTGTTAAACCCAGAGTTCCAATATGATGGAAAAAGGTTCAACGATCCCTTGCCGTATACTATGAGAAGGAATCCTTTATATCAGCCTTTGGCTCGTCATCGGTGATTGCGAACATTCCCCGAGCCGAATTCTTTTCATGTTTGGTCTTCTTTGAAAGATGGGAGGATCTCCTTTGGTACTGAGATTATTTGTGATGGAGAAAGTATGTATTTTTAGATTAAAATAAGAGATAAAAATTTATCTTTCTGATATTCATCTTATTTGCTCCTTTGTGCAGAAATGTCATTCAGAAACTTTGTGGTTGCTGGTGGTGCGAAGGAGGTCAGCTGTAAAACCCTAAAATCTCAATCGCGTGAAATGACAATTTTGCCCTCAAACTTAAAATTTTACAAACTCGGGAAACACTTCAACGTCGTTTAACAAGTTATATGATTAATAATATTCCCACATTATGAAAGTAAGTAACTTATGATATAAATTAAAAGAACATAAATAATTATACTCTAAGTATCAAATAAACATTACAATGTGTACACAATTAATCTAGACTTGAAAGAGGACTACATACATTGTAAAATGATAAGATGGAAAGTCATAAACTTGGTCCTTGATTCCTCCTTGATGGCCGGATAGGTTGGGGCTCCCATTAAATCACCACATCAATTATAATCAATCTCATTTATCTCTTCATTTCATTTCAAAAACTAAAAGAAACCCTAAGCCTCTCCTTCTCTAATTCTAAGTGGCGGCACCCTTGATTTTTATCCCATTACATCCGAAAATTTAACAAACAAAGGTTCCTAGGAGGCTCGTGATCGTGTGTAATCGATTGGTGGACGTGGTGATCGTGTCTTGGTTCGAATTGGAGCTTGGTCGTGGGTTATATATTGTAGCCGTGGGTTTGGTTTAAGCCAAGGGAGGCTTGGTTTGATTTTGGTGGTTTGATTCTTGTTTTCTTGTCTCGTACACGCTACTAGGGTAACGTATCATCATCTTAAATCTTTTCCTCTTTGTGTCTTAATCAATTCGTGGCTATGATGTTTTCTAGGGCTTGTAATATGTAAAAGATATCACATAAAATCATAAGTATATTTGTCACATGAAATGATAACACAAGTATACATAAAACCTTGAATCTTGATCTCTATAATTCGAATGACATATGATATGTAATATGAATACGAAATTGATTTTGAGTCTTTCATATAAGTCGACATATGTATGTTTGGTTAAGGGTTTAATGAGCTTATGAATTATATGATTACGTATATGATAAATGGAATTGTTAACAAATGATTTACGAGTGTGTTTTGATTAAAACATGGGGCGTACAAAATGGATTTTGATGAAGGGTGTCTCGAATTAAAATGGTATCACATAAAGATGTCTTGTAATATTGTATTAATCGAGCTAAAATGGTTTAGAACGGATATGTTAACTATAACCTAAAAAACTAGGGTTTATAATGTTTATGTCGATTTATTAAAATGAAGGGGTTGTTTTGTAAATGGTGAAACTTGATGGATTAACTTGTTAATATACTAACTAAATGGATTAAATGAGTAAAATGAGTAAACTTACTATATTTACGCTTTTAACCCTATACTTTGCAATATTGACATTTTAAACCCTAAACTTTTGTAACTTGTCATAAATGATCCTTAAATCATAATAATACTTATTTTCATTATTTAACTATAGATAAGTGACTAAAGTTACTAAATATGAAACACACTAATTATGGAAAGTTACAAAAATAGAAACACACTAAAATAGAAAGTTTCCTAAAATAGAAAGTACTTAAAATGGAAAGATTTCTAAAATGGAAACTTGCTAAAATGGAAAGCCGTCTTAAACAAGTGTTTGGATTCTTATAGAGCGTTATCTAATTCATATATGTTCCAGGCGACGCGATTGATCTCCTTTCTTGACTTTACTTTCATTATTGATTGCTTGAATAAGGTACGAGATATTCTATCCTTTTCGGTAGGGATCTCTCATGACTTCGGTCCTTCGACTTTGTTTAAGCTTATGATATTCATTGCTATGCTTTCATTGTTATTGATCCTCCGATATTGAACCTTTGCTTCTGCGACCCGCGATATTGAACCATTGCTATTGATCCTTTCGTTATTGAACCCTTTGCTATTGAACTTTTGCTATTGACTGTGCTATTATATGTGTGCTATTGAAACTTTTTATTGAAACATTGATATTGGACCTTGATATTGAATTATTGCTATGAACCTCCGAATTGTGAATTCGATATTGCACCTTTGTTTATGAAGACCTATATATCGCTACACTTTGAACTTTTATCGACCCTTGATTGATACGATCCATTAACTAGGCATGGGGTTCCATGTCCGTGTCATTGATGCACCAATGGCATGACTCCGGTGTGGATGAGTGATGTTCCACGTCCCATTTTGTATTGATTATCGCGCAAATATATTGTATAGCGGCTATTGTTTTGCAGGCGTTTTGGTGATGTGTGCGTGTGTGCAATACACCCCTCACATTTTGGGAGCTAGCTACTCCTTTAGTTCTTGAGGTCTCCCTCGTATTGGTTTGGTATTCCGAGGTCACCCTTCGAATACAATGGTTACTATTGGTTACTTAGTGCTATTGCCACTATTGATATGGTTTGTTTTGTTGGCTGGGATAGATTTACGACAACCCTTACACCTTTGATATACCTATATTGTACCTTCTACATTTCCCCAACGCACCATATTATGTGTACCCTTATATGACTCACTCTACTACCAAGATATATATATTCCATTCCTTTGATCTGTCACACTCTCATTCCGTTATTTCAGACTATCGTTCCATCCACGTACCGGGTTATCATGTGTTTATTTGATTTGTTTATGCTATTTTATGTTTATGTGACTACTGATTTTCCTGCTATGATGTGATTAACATGCGGTTATCTGAGTTACCTATTTCTATCTGATGATATGTGATCTCACTGTTAGGTGACCCTCTGTATTGTCTGGTGATCATGCTTTTGTGTAATCGATAGTTTTGTCTGTTTATTATGTGTACTACGTTCAGTTGACCTCGTGGACTATGACTATCCGTTGTATCCTTATCTGCTTGTTGTTGACTGCCATGTTTGCATTTCGGTTTATGCTACGGTTTGATTGGGTAATTGGTTCGACATGACGTCGGCTTGTTAATTTGTTTATTGCCTGCTATGTCTTTAATTCATTTAATTATATCTTTATCTGTATTCCTACTTATTACGTGTAGCGCCATGTGTTGTTGTTGTTAGTACTTCCATTGTCATGATACCGATTATGTTTTCAACTAAGGGTTTTGACACGTGTGATTGCCATGCTCACTTACTAATTAATTGCTTCCGCTTGCCTTAGATATTCTCTTTGACTTGTATGGCTTATGATTTCCTGAATTGATTGTATGCTCTATATGTTGTGTGGATACGACGTCTGCTATTCTTGCTTATGTGTCAGTACTTGTATGCCTGGTTTGTATGTGCATGTATACATGTCATCGATGCTTTGCTTCGTTCTCCCTGTTATATGTGCTTGGGATATCTGTATAATTGTTTTCTGCAGGATCCTCACTGACTCATTGTTCTCATTTCGCTGTGACTTTATTATCCGTTTCCTTCGTTTCATTTTGCATTTCAGATTCTATTTAGCTTTCGTTTTGTTATATCATTCCTTTGGGCTTTTTAAGCTCGGCCGCATTTCTTTTCTGCGGTAGGTTTTAGATTTGAAGATGGGCTTTGATGGGCTTTGATGGGTGAGAGTTGGATTATCCGAGTGGACCAAACCTAGTTACCTTATCATTTGGACTTACTTTGAAGAGTTTTGTTTTGATTTTCCATTCCATTTTAGACATTGTATTTTCCTCGTCGGTAATTGTTTATATGATTTGATACTTCATTTTTTTAAGGTTTTCGTTTGTAAAGATTTTAATTGTATGTTCTGATATGACACCAAAATGTGACACTTCTACCCTCGTCGGGTTGGGGTGTTACATCAACTTTATTCCGAAGGATCCCCAGGAGACGAGCTATGGTGTGGGCTCTCCTTCAGTGTCGGTAAACAACAATGATGTGGATGCTCAGCCTATCGAACCTGTTTCCTCTGCTCCTCCTTCAAAGAAACCCATAGATGTTGAAGACCAGCTTATGGAGAATGTTGCAGACTCTGATGAACTAGTCTTAGAAGGACAGTTGGCCATCGTAGGACCCTCCGGCATTGGTGAGAGAGTCCGAAGCAGGAAAGGTACTAGTACAAAAGCTTCTAAATCCGCCTCAAAGAGGAAGCTTATCCGCTACTCCTCCTCTTGAACTACCCGGCAAAAGAGTGCCGAGTAAGGTGCGTGGTGTTTCCGACCATCGAAGGGCCCAACAGAGATGATATACATGGTAAGGTTTCTTTCTGTTACAAAGAATGAGATACAAGTAATAATATATTAACAAGTTTACATCCGCTTGGGACTTCACGATCGAAGGAGCTTTCCTCTCCTTAGCTTGTCATCCGCTTGTGGAGTGTGTGACCCCACCCACCGGAAGGGGTGATGGACAACATGTCCATGGAAAGGCTATCGATCTTCATGATAAGAGTTATGTCGGACAATGCATCTTTGGACAACCACTCAATACCGTGACAAAGGGGCTGCTCGCATTACTATCACCAGGCTCAAAAAGAAATGGATGTCATGCTTGCGGGGAGAAGGCTAGGGATAAGAAGTATGCGACACTGGAGAAAAATGTGAAGATGCCTTTGGAGGACTTTGACAAGAACCCTTGGTGCAAGATCTCGGGCGATGTGGAAAAGCTCAAAGGTCAACTAGCGAAAGCGGTTTGAATCACGTGACGAACTCTCGAAGGCTCGAAGGTCGTAGGCTAAAAAGAGCAGATATCCATTCTTTCGTCCAAGTGTGGAGGCCTTGAATAAGAGAGAGCTATGCTGGTGGACCAGGAGATCAAGCTCAGGGAGAAGGTAGATGGGTTAAACCTTCGGTTGAAGATGATCAAGAAGGATATGGTGGACTTGGTAACCAAGGTCATCCCCTACATCGCCATGGAACTTTACCATAGTGCTGATGTGGCGATTGCAATTGGGAACCTGGTGAATGCGGCCATATTTCATGGCAAGTGTACCACTTTGGAGGAGATTGCTGCGACAGAGGAACCGGTGAAGCTGGAAAAAGTTCCATACTACAGGGCAACTCATGAGAAGGATTATGATGATGCAGGCAATGCCTTAACCGCTTCAGAGTTCCCTTTCCTTGTGGAAGTGTCGAAGGACCCAGCAGACTCTATTGAGGACCTGCTGGCCAAGAAGCCAAGGAAGGTCCAGCCTCCATCCCCTTCGAAGAAGACTCCATCTCCCAAGGTTCCATCCCCAGGTTCAGCTGATCTAACCCATTCTAAAGTTTGATGAAGGCTACCGTGTGGTAGTAATTTGATCCCTAGGGTGGTATGTACCCTATTTTAAAACAATTTGTCTCTGTCCCTTTCCAGGCTATATGCCTGATGAAATAATTAACATTTGGTGTTTGTGGTATAGGCTTCGGACTAAGACAATGTTTGGTTTGCTTGGATCGTTAAGGCTACGACCTGTTTAGACTAGTTAAACTAGTCATTAATTAATATCTACATCAAGGCCACTAGGGCTTGTATTTTGCCATGTGTGATTCTTCTCTGTATATTTTACTTAAGCGTAAAATTTTTTTTACAACCTAAGGCGTATGGTAGATGCATAGCCTCATTGTATGTAATTACTTCACCAAGAATATAGCAATCGTATAATTTGACTGCTGACAGAGGGTTGCGACCCACTCCATCTTGATCCTTTGGGCAGCGAAACACTTAAAATACCTTAAGGCCATATAGGAAAGTTAATGTGAAGTTGAGATGGATGTTATGCATATGAGCAAGACATGTTGTTAGCCTTTGTACATCCCTTCGACATTGAAACTTATAAAAGCGACTTGGTGGACAAATCTTTATTGTATTGAATGAAACAAGAGATTTGAGGGAAATGCGTTATATCATTAAGTGGGTAGAGAGGATTACATCATTTTAAGAAATGAATACTAGACGCCTACCATTAATGCTTCTTTCCCCAAGTGAGAAGAATGCAAATACATTGATTGAAAGCAAAGTAAAAAATGTCCTTGGACATTGTAAGTTTCATACGTAGAACTTACGAAGGGTAGTGCCAATCCAAGTTCTATCAATAGCGTCTCCATCCAAGGTTTCCAGCTTGTAGGCTCCTTTGCCATATGTTTCCTTAACAACGTGGGGCCCTTCCCATGTAGCCCTAGTTTACCACGGTACTCGACTTTACTTATTTTGTTGAGTCGGAGGACGTATTCCCCGGCGAAGGTCGAAGGCCGAACCCGACCGTTGTAGTACCGTTCAATCTTTTGCTTATGGATAGCCTACACGATTGAGGCTATTTACCTTCGTTCTTGAGTAGGTCTAGGTTGCTCTGAGTCTTTCTTCAATATCTGCTACTTGAAGTTCATGACCCTTCTGCTTCGACACTTACTTAGAAGGATGGCGACTTCGTGCCATATGTCAAGCTAAAGGCGTTTCCCATGGCTTGACTTTGTGTGCGTTCTGTGAGCCCAAAGTACTTGAGGTATTTCATCTACCCAACCGTGGTGACTATATCGACCTTCGTTCTATGCCTTGGATGATGTCCTCATTAGTAACTTCCACTTGTCCGTTACCTTGAGGATGGTGAGCGGAGTGAAAGATTGTTTTATGTTCAGGCCTCTGCAAAACACTGGAAATACCCCTTTGGCAAACTGCTTCCCATTATCTGAGATGATGATGTGGGGTACTCCGAACCGGCAGATAATGTGTTCCCATACAAACTTTTCGATGTGCCTTCCTGTGATGGATGCCAAAGGCTTAGCTTCCACCCATTTCGTGAAGTAGTCGATGGCTACGACCAAGAACTTTACTCCTCCTAGAGAAATTGGTATAGGGCCTACGATATCTATCCCCCATTGGCTGAAAGGCCATGTGGACGTCACAAAGGTCATATCTTGTTTTGGTAGCCTCGACACCCTTGAGTGGACTTGACAAGCTTCACATTTCTGGATGATTTTCTACTGCGTCCCTGTGCATCGAAGGCCAATAATATCAAATCCTCATGATGTTAGAAACAACAGAGTGAGGTCCTGCATGAAGCCCGTAGGATCCTTCGTGCACTTCTTGAATGATGTTGGCGGCTTGCCTAGGTCCCACACAACGAAGCCATGGAGACAAAAATGACCTTCGGTATAGGTAGTTCCCTATGATTCCGTACTGTGGTGCTTTGATGCGGACCTTTCGAGCTAGTTTCGATCCTCCGTGAGATACCATTTATCATATATTCTCTTATTGGAGTCATCCAATTTGAGTCTTCCTACAATATTACGTCAGACACCTCCTTTCGGACGATGGACCTGTCTGCCAACACTTCGACCAGAACCTCCTTAGTCAAATGAGCAAATGCCATCAATGCCCGTTTGCTAAGTGCATCTGCTTTCTTGTTTTGGTTTCTTCGAACATGCTCTATGTTGTAGGATGTAAACCCTTCGAGCATCTCCTTGGCCTTATCCAAGTATTGCTTGATCACAGGTTGTCTGGCTTCATAGGAGCCTTTTATCTGATTAGCCACCAATTGTGAGTCAACGAAAATAGCCAAGTCTTTTACCTCCATGTCCTTAGCCAGTTGGAGGCCTGCTAGCAAGGCTTCGTACTCTACTTCATTGTTAGTAGCATCGAATTGAAGCGGTGCGTAAGTATACTCCTTCCTTACGGATCAACAAGCATTAGACTGCGCCAGTAACCGTCGGTGGAGGCTCCATCGGTGTAAAGTTTCCACCCTTCGACCATCTTAACAGCTTCTTTTCAAGAACTTTTGTGTCCCGCTTTGGTTGGAGGGTGTTTACTATAAGTCCCTTTGACCGAGTTTCTACCTTTGTATTCAATTTCGTGCTCTCCTAACTCGATAGCCCACTTAGCTATCCTTCTAGATTTCTCGGCTCAAAGTATCCGCTTAATAGGCTTGTCGATAAATATGGTTATGGGATGAGCTTGGAAGTACCTTCAAAGGCCCTCGCATGGACCAAAGCCAAGATTAGCTTCTCCAACGCCGGATAATTTAGCTCGACTCCTGTAGAACCCCTCGCTAACTAAGTAGATAGGGTTTGCTTTTCTCCTTTCGCCAATAACACAAAGACCGATGCTTTCAAAGGAGGTGCGATGTACATAAACAACACTTCGCCTTTGATTGGGGCGATAAGTGTAGGTAGAATAGCCATGAACTCCTTGAGCTTTTGGAAGGCGATTCGCATCCGTACTCCACCGAAACGTCTTTTATCCGTGCATCCTTTGAGTGTCTTGAAAAACGGAAAAGATCTATCTGCACCCTTCGATAAGAATCTGCTGAGGGCTGCTAGCTTTCCGTTCAGACTTTGCACTTCCTTTAGGGACTTAGGAGGCTGCAAATCCGTGATGGCCTTAACCTTCGAAGGATTGGCCTTAATACCTTTCTTGGTGATAAGATGTCCAAAAAATTGTCCTTCTTCCACACCGAAGGAACATTTCTTGGGGTTTAACTTCATGTTGATGGCGCGAAGCTGGTCGAAGGTTTCCTTGATGTCGGAGAGCATATCCTCCTCCGTTCTACTCTTGATAACCATATCGTCTACGTACGCTTCGAGATTCCTACCTATCTATTTGTGGAAGGCTTTGTCCACTAAACATTGGTAGGTAGCACCTGGATTTTTCAAACCAAAAGGCATCTTTTTGTAACAATAAACGCCCTTTCTTGTAAAAAAGGCTATCTTTTCTTCATCCTCTTCCGCCATTTGTATCTGATGGTAACCCTTATAAGCGTCCAGAAAACATTTCAGCCAAAACCCGACAAGGATTCTATTTTCCAATCGATTTACGGCGGAGGATAGCGATCCTTCCGGAAGGCTTTGTTGATATCTATGAAGTCTACACACATCCGCCACCCTCCGTCATGCTTCTTGACCATCACCGGATTGGCTACCTGGTTTGATACTTCACTCCACGAGTATGCTGCCGCTACGAGCTCATCCATTTCTTTTCATCTCATGCGGCATTTCTTTCAGTGCCGAGCTTGACGCTTTTGCTTGATAGGTTCAATTTGTGTGAACTCATTAAGCTTGTGTTCAGATGCTAAGGGCTTTCCGTCTATGGTGAGAGTTCGGGGACCCCGTCATGTCAGAGTAGGTCCATGCGAAGACATCTGCATTAGCCCGTAATACCTTTTCCAATTCAGCTTTTAAAAGAGGTGGGGAGCTGGTTTCCAATTACCATCGTCTGATCAGGGTAGAGATCGTTTACTACAATACGTTCCTCGGCATCAGTACAGCTGAGAACATCTTTCGGAGGCTCTTCCAGGACCTGTTTGACCCTTTTGCCTACTTCCATAGGCTTCTTCATGTTGTAGCTGGAGAAAACCGTTCCAATACCGAAAGGTGTTTGGAATTTGACCGCGACATGTATAGTGGAGACAACGATGCCCATCTTCTGCATTGATGTTCTCCCTATCAACAGGTTATAGGGAGATTCAGACCTTACGATTGCGAGAACCAGGGTTTCTGTTCTTTTTAGCCTTCCTTCTCCAATCGTAACCTCTAGAGGGACTTTCCCAAGGGCCATGAGTGTTCCCCTGAGAACCCTACCAAGGGTACCTTCGAATCTACTCTCTTCAACCTTATCGAGGGCTTGAGCTTTAGAAAGCAGTGTTCGTAGATCACTTCGCAAGAGATACCACAATCTAGGTAGGCTCTGTTTACTTCTCTGTTGGAGATCAAGACTTTGATGACCACGGGGTCATTTGAGAGAACTTTGCCTGTGATCGAAGGAAAGGTAACATCTCCTACTCTACATAATGCTTCCTCTGCCGCTTTCCTTTTTAAACCAGAATCATCCCTGTATACCATGAGGATGGGTGCTTCGATAGGTGTGGTATCTTTCCCCAACTGTGTATCAGAGACCTTTTCTTTACCTTTCTTTATGCCCTTCACCAAATGTCCCAATTGGCCGGACTTCACGGCCTCTTCTATCTGTTTCTTGAGCTCTCTGCAATTGTTGGTGTCGTGTCCGTAATCGTCATGGAAATAGCAGTATTTGGAAGTATCCCTGGTCCTTCCCATACTTGCCAAACGAGGAGGAGGATCAAAGGCCTTCGCAGCCTTTTCCATTGCAAGTATCTCCCTTGGAGATTTGGACAGATTAGCCAAGAGCCCGTGGTTGATGTTTTTGTGGTAGGGCGTAAACTTGTCCCTGCTTTTGTGTCTGTTCTTTGACCCTTCCCACGAATGATGCTTCGGAGCTTTGCTGTGACTTTCTTTATTTTCGACCAGAGCCCCGTTGGTAGACACTTCTTTGGCTTCGATCCAGGTGTAAGCCTTCTCCACTAAGCCTTTGTAGGTTGCAGGAAGGTCAGTGGAGAGGAATTCAATCAAACTCCTGTTTCGTAGGTCATGCTCAAAACCTGAGATGCGTTAGTCTTCGTGCAAGCCCATTATCTGTAAGGTGTCATCGGTATATCCGTAATGAAAGCCCGGTGCTCTCATTTTCCTTCGCTTGATGTTGTGCCTTTATTAGGTGCGTTCTTGTGAAATTTTTACATTGATCGAAATGTGATCCGAACTTGGCCTTGAGATCATCCAAATTCACAATGCTACCCGGTTTTACTGTTCCACCATATCTGACGTAGTCTCGTAGGGTATATGTAAACATGTGGCAAGCAACGGGCATGACCCACTGCATTTTGATAGCCCTTCGAGCAGTGTAAAAGTTATCCGGTCCCCTTCCCATCATAAGTACCAATATGTGCGGGCATTTTAACCCATCGGAAAAGGGTAGTCTTCATCCACCTTACGAAGGGTGTTGTGGAACCCATAGGCTCGAATAAAAGCGGTTGTGGGTGGCATGTAACCGGGACAACATTATATGGGTTATGGTTCGGAGGTACTCAGCGGGGTTTTGGTTAACATATTGAGGGTAAGCGAGATGTATATAAGGTGGGTGACTTAGGCGGTCTGAAGGGTATACCATAGGTTGCCGTAGGCATGCTTCCGTATGGTTGAGTAAAACTAGGGTTGCTAGCCACCCATTAGGTGGGGATAGACCCGCGAGGTAAGATTGAGCACGAAAAGGAGGGTACATACCATGAGGAGGAAGATTTCCTCCCCCATTCATTTGAGATGGATTGCCTCCTATGCCGAATGCGTGAGAAGGCTGCAACGGAACCCCTGCCTCATTTCTCCCCAGATGGGCCGCCAATAGTGGTGGCAAGTTAACCTCCGTAGTCTCCCTTCGATGACTCCTTCCATTGGAGCCTTCCATTGTCCCTTCCCTTCTCGTCGGAGCCCTCTCCGGAACATCTTCAAAACCAACCGACCTTCCACTCGGCCTTCGACTGCTCGGAGACCCGATCCTCGGCACTAAGCGTGTAGCCCTGTGAGCCAAGGGCCTAGCCTCCATTTCAACTCTTCGTCATACTCATCGGTTGAGTATTCCAACTCCTTCGCATATCCACATTCCGAGCTTGCCTCCTTGAGCCCTCGATAAAGATTCTAGTGCTTGATGTTAGCTTCGACAAACGCCGGGGCGATTCGGTTCGAGGTTAGCCGAGGTTGAAGCATGGTTGTTGGGAGTTATTTCGGGGTGAGATCGTGTGTAAAGGTGGATGCGGTTATATTGGGAAGGTTGTTAGGATCATTGATCGGATTGGTGTCAAGGTCGAGAAACCCGAGGAGGTGTATCCTCTCTTCCTTGATTCATGCCGTAAAACTAGTGAGCGTGATTATTTGGGGTATAAGTTTGGAATAACGAGACAAATAGTAGCGGGTCCCACGGATGGCGCCACCGATTGTATAATAATTAGACGACCGGGCCTTGATGATGATCGAAGGGTATGATGGGTGATATGCTTGCTCCAAACTTGTAGCCAATCCGCAATAAGAAATAGTAGACACTTCGTTAAGTGATTGCGCGGGGGTTGGGCCTCGCGAACCACCTCCGCGTGAGAGTAAGTATGTGATATGTGTTGTAAATAATATGGAGTATATGAAATCGTGTTGAGTAAACATACCATTGAAATGACTCGTCCAACCTATTTATAGGTGAAGATATAAGCTTGGAGAGTGTTAGCACATTTTTGAGATCATGGGGCATCCCATGATTTGTGATAACCGCTGAGGCTTCATCCCCTCTCTCTGTCTTGGCGGGAAGCTAAGGAGATAGTGGGAACGTGGGGAAGACCAAGTCAAGGTTCTCCTTTGTCTTGGTGTCTTCAAGAGAAGACTCAGAAGGCATAGGCCTTGGTGGCGAATTCCCAACCGTAACCATATCAATGATAAATGGTTTTACGCCACCAATTACTTATGAAGAAAGACTTGGGTCTTCGTAATGCAAATTCGACTGAGGCCGAAGGGGGGTCCTTCGACCTGATCGGAGGGTACGTCATCACGTCTTTAGATGAAGTTCGATTGTACATATACTTAAAAAAAAAAAAAAAAAAAAGGGATGGAGAAAAATGATGGTTTATTGTCATTTCAGGTAGTAACCAGTTTTAAAAGAAAGAACATAGCCATGCTTAAATTAAATTTTGAATCTTAATGCTCGATTCTAAAAACAAATGTGTCTCATAAATATTTTTCCTTCTATAAATTCTTTTGAAAAATATTTGTCATCTAATGAAAACAAAAGTGCTTTGAAAATAACTTCGACTCTAGTTTTGAAAATCATCTGGACGTGTCACTTGTCAAAATCTCTATCTCTCAATCAACAACTTACGTCATTGATTGAGGGGGAGAATGATTTCAATCAAATCAAAAGGTTATTTTTCAAACATTTGGCACGTATTCAAACAAGGTCTACTTTTGGAAAATCAAAAGGAACAATGTTTTACATTGTTTTTATACAATTGGACCCAGACCTAGGTTATGTTTTCATAAGATACTTATGCATGTTGGATCAATGGAGTTTAAAGTCTCAAAATTTGATCCTCATCAGTTATAATGTTTTTCAAATACAATTCACTATTCTTCTCAAAATTTTCAAAGTTAAATCAATAGAGATCACAAATCTCAAAGGATTTGAAAATTGTGATCGGGGGAGAATTTGTGATTTAAATTGGATACAAACTAATAATTCAATAAATGGTTTAGAAATTTTAACAAGCTCTCCTCCCTACATGTGCCAAACGATTTCAAATTTTTCTATGCACATGTTAAGGGGGAGCATCTATCTTGAACCATAAGGAATTGAAACGTGACTGATTTTTCTCAAAGTGCATGTTCCCTCTAATGTGTGCAAAACTCTTTCGAATATCGATGCACATATTGAGGGGGAGCAACTTTTTGAAAACCACGTCCTTTCCCAAAAATATCGTTAACAATGTACTTATAATACTTACTTTGATCGGGGAAGTGATGTTGATATTATTTAGAAGATGTTGATCAAAGAAGTGAATTCCTAATTCTTAATCTAAGATTTCAAGTCCTCTTGCCTCCATGTGCTAAAGCAATTTCAAATCTATGATGCACATGTTGAGGGAAGCTTTTTTTGAATTATCAAAAACAATTCAGGTACAAAATGCTTTGATCATGTATCACAAGTACCTGGATTGATTTTCAAATGGTTTTCAATGGGTTTCAATGGCAGAAGAACAACACCAAATAGACCGACCAATTTAATTTATGCATGGTGTTATAAGGATGGTTAGGTTAGGTATTCGTTCCCACGATCCCGCCAGAGCCGGAGGGATCTACCCAGGGACAATCCACTAGATAGTTAAGAGGTCCTTAGGTATGATGAAAAAAGGAGAAAAATGAGAATATGGGAAGAGTGCGTACTGAGATAGAACTAGACTGGAACAAACCCAACAAGGTTCTAGTTATGAAATCTCGGTGAGCACTGAAGGGGT
Organism: Chrysanthemum lavandulifolium; assembly: GCA_022545495.1. Classification (NCBI taxonomy): domain Eukaryota; kingdom Viridiplantae; phylum Streptophyta; class Magnoliopsida; order Asterales; family Asteraceae; genus Chrysanthemum; species Chrysanthemum lavandulifolium. The sequence goes on from CM040242.1 coordinate 87,821,918, forward strand.
TGAAGAATGAAAAAGAAACGAATGAGAAAAGGGTGAAAATAAATAGCCTTCCATTATTTCAACCTTAGGGTAAACCGGGTTCAATTCATATGCTCACGGTGGTTACCAAGGTAACACCGGTATTGAAGACAAGACGTCATGGACCCAAAGGACGCACCGCACTACAACTTCCCAAGCTACTCAAGTTCCTCTTAAAAGGACTTGTTTCATTCTCACGGGAACCCACATTATCTATCGACTTTCTCTTAGAGATTGTTAATATTGAAGAAGGAGACCTCTCCTAGTCTCCCAATAGGAACCAAATGTGCACTATTGAGTCTAGAGCCATGAGAGCATCAATAAATCTCATTAAGGACACAATCAATGAAGTCTCCTTTGTTTCACACAATGTGTAAAGTGAGAATATATCTTTAGAGTCCCCTCGCATTATCCTTGTGGTATTGCTAGAACATCGAGTGATATGTTCACATATTCAATACACGATTGTTTTCAAATTAAAGATCTCCACTTGGATTAACAAAACATGCGATACATGAAGAATCAAAGACTACAACGAAGTGATCAAAGACACTTTCATGACTCTGAGCAAAGAACTTAATCAAGAATCCAAGAACAATCTAAATGTTATATCTGTTTGTGTATTCAATGTAAATTGAGGTGACCTCCGCCAGGGAGATTGTTAGGATTTAGAAAATCCGTTAGTTAAAGTGTCGGTCACCTCAAGTATTTGTATTCGTTAGAAAGCTCGTAGTCGTAGTCAAGTTATGTTAATAAGTAGTTAGTTAAGTAACACCGTGGAGGACAGACGGTCTTTACCCACCAGCTGTATGCCCGATCCACACTTTCGTAGGAGGCGTATCTTGTAAGAACCTATAAATACCCTCTACCTCCTAAGGTAGAGGGTTGGAGCTTCAATACCATTTTTCTTTGTTTCATCAAGTTCCCAATTCTCTCTCTACTCTCTCTTTCTAAAACTCAACCCATACGCCCCTTTGTAATATTATTTGATGTGTTTATGAAATCCAATATGTTACACTTAAAATTTTCATACATGAAATAATCTGAACTTCTATCTTATAGTCATCGATTCTTCTCTTTAGTCCTTAAAAATACTAGCATGTTTAGGTCCTAAGGATATTATTCCGCCATAATCCATTAAAATCTCTTAAGATTTTAAAACAAAACTAACATCTCTGCCTAACATTAATGGTAAGCGTACACTACACTCTTCTGCTCATCAAAATTTATAAAGTTTTTGATGAAAACACTATTCTTATAACTAAACAAAGATAAAACAGGAATTTAACCAACTTTAGCTACTGAGACATAAACTTAAAAAAGGGCACATAGAACATGAAACACTTTTCATTACTTAAAAAAATTACAAAGCTGAGAATTTAAATTGCCATTAAAATTAACTTAAGACATTACATGTAATTAAAAGACTGAAAATAAAACATGGACTAGAATTAAAAATTCTAGTCAACCCTTTACAAGTTTACACATTGCCCATTTATACTAAGAGCTATTTTTTTGGTTCTTCTCTTGTTCATGTCTTTTTCTGTGCTTGTTGTGAGAGAGAGGAATGAGATGCTTATTCATGTGCTTCTTTCAACAAATCACAACCATCCATTAAAACTTGGTCCCCAATCCTTATCCTCACAGCCATTGGATTGAACTTGGATTTTTATAAAGTCACTTGGATTGCCAAGCTGGAAGAAACATGTGACTTTGTTCTTGTTTGTTTCTAGAATGAGAGGGGCAGGAGGAGGGGGTGATTTTGGTGCCAAGGGTAAAGTATATGGGTTTTGACTAGTAAGGTTTGACTGCGTAAAATGGGTGAAAAGAAAACGGGTAAAAGTTTTTGGGTGAATGGGTTTGGGTTAAAATAGTGGAGGGGTCAAAAAGGTTTATGACAAGGGGGTTAAGGGTTCAAATTAGTGTTATGGCTGGGTTCAAGAGGGGTAAAGGTTTAATAAAGTTTAGTTAAAAAGTATTTAAGTTTTAGTTTTATAGTTTTAGGATTTAAAAAAATAATGTTTTAATAAAAAAGGGTTTTTATAAAAAGGTTTTAGAATTGGTTTAAAAAAAATAAGTTTAGGATTAAGTGTAAAAAGTTTAACAAAAGGTTTTTAAAAAAGTTTTAAAATTGGTTTTAATAAAAAAAAGGTTTTTAATAAAAATGGTTTTAAAAGGTTTAGGTTTAATTTTAAAAAGGCTTTTAAAAGGTAAAATGCTAATTTAGGGTTTAGGTTAAAGGGTGAAATTGTCATTTTGGTTTTGGGTTCGGTTTCGAGTTAGTTTTCCAAGGCTCACTCCAAAAACGTGTCTCGGGATCCAAAAATATAGAAAATACACTCCTGGCTCCGTCCTTAATGCACTTTTTTCATTCCGAGCTCATTTTTGTCCGTTTTTGCCCTGTTTTCGATCTTTTGTACCTGAAATACATAAAAACACACTCCAAGGATATCTGCAACATAAATGGGTATATTTAAGTGTTTTTAGACATTTTTGTGGGTTTTACGGGCTTAAAATGATGAGTAAAAGGCCACTCATCATTTGCATATGTGTTTTATGGCCTATAAAAAGTTAATGAAAGGGTGTGCATATGTGTTTTTAGGATTGTATAAAATCAAGATAAGAGTTACGCATTTATGTTTTTAGAGTTGTATAAAATCAAGATAAGAGTTATACATATATGTACAAACTGGTTTTATGGCTGATATAATATCAATAAAAGGAGTATGTATATGTGTTATTGAGAGTGCATATGTATTTTCATAGTTTCTGATGAATTTGATACCTTTTGTGTATATGTGTTTTTACAGTTTGTGATTTTAAATGGATTGAAATTGCATAAATGTTTTTATTTATGACATAAGGATGTTTTTTGTTTAGTTTTGATTTAAGGGTGCACTTGTGTTTTGTGTTTTAAGGTTGTATTAATTTCTTAAAATGGTCTCTTGTGAACAAGTAAGAAATACATTGTGCATATGTGTTTTGTTAGATGTTATGATTAAATAATTCGTTTATGAATTGGTTGTGGTTACAGGTACGAGTATGATGAGCGATGTCAAAAGTGCACATGTGTTTTGTACACGCTATCTAGCGAGAAAATGGTTATGATAAAGAAGTAAAGAGTAAAGACACAAGGGCATGAAGTTGCGAGAAGATTAGTAGACACGGCTATACATCAACGAAACTTTCATTTAATCGTTAGTTTTAGAATTTTGTATTTGAATTGTATATGACATGATTTTAATTTTGTGTATAATATTTTTGTCTTGAAATGTATAAGATACATGTAAAATATTTATGTTTGTCATTCAATGCACTTGTGTAAAAAATTTTTTACGAAAATACATTTAGATGTTTAAGCAATTGAACAATAAAAATATATGTAAATTTACCTTATATAAAAAACACAAATGCATCTTACCTTTTGAAATCATTCATGCTGGAAAAATAATTATTAAAAAAAATCATAGAATTTAGGACCTAAAAAACGTATTTTATTAAAAGAAATTCAAAAAAATTACAAAAAATATAATTTTACTATTACACCTTTTAGATTAAATAATAAAAATAAATATTCAAAAAAAAAATCTGATTGGTTGATGATGGTTCTTGTAGTTCTCACAATTTATTTGATTCTGAAAAGAACCCTACCATATATAGCTATTCAAAAAGAAAATATCATACATCAAGATTAACATAAATATCATACATAACCATAAATACTTTAAATCCATTAACATTATATAATGATAATAACAAAACATATATTAACATAACTAAGCAAGATGGTAATCTAAACTTTCCATCATATTTTTAAAACATATGATTAACAACACATTCCTCAAACTAATTTTTCTTGAAGTTGTTTCATTTTCTTTATCATTCTTTTCTATACAATACTGCTCAAATAAAAAATACTCAACTTAAGATCTTCTTTTATGTCTTCACATAAATTTTGAATCATTTCATCATTCAAATGCTTTTCATAAGCATATGTATTCAAACTTTTACAAGGATTTTGTTTGTTCTTTTCACAAGAATCATCACCTGATTCATACGAAGATGAGGAAAGAAAAGGTGATTTAATTTTATTCATTCTTTTGACATTTTGATGTGGACATTTATTTATTTATTTATTTATTTATTTATTTTTTATTTTTTTTATGGACGTTTTAATGATGTAATATGTTTGTAGGGTTACAATATTTTAAAAAATCTTAAATAATACCAAGCCAAAATTTTTGCAAAGCCCACTGAAAATATAATGTACTAGCGTATAAATCCGTGATAAATCACGGGTGGCTAATAAAAATTTACTTAACAAGAAGATCAAAGTTGTGAACTTGTGATACGAATGTAATAAAATTGAGATATAAAGTTAAGGGTGAATTTCATATATCCCCTTCAAAACTTCACTAATTTCGTATATACACACTGCAAGTTTTAAATATAAAAAATACCCATTTAATTACTCATAATATACCATATAAGACACTAATTGTTTATGTTATGTTGCCTCTCCAAGCTCAAGATTTCCCGAGCTCACCGTATGTCAGCATTATTTTTTCTTGAACTCTAAATAAAACCAAAGAACGTAATCAAGTTGCATGTAACCAAATTCCTTAACACATAAAATTTAGTCATTTTTATCCATATCTCATAGTATTCATTACCAATTTGTCACACCTATCCTTGTCATGCATGTAGTAAAGGTTGATATACGCCATCAACCGATCATCATATTTTAAGACAATTACATGCTAGGGAAGAGCACATAAGGGACTAAGAAGTCGCTCAACACCCTTTAAATCATCATCGACCGTTAAACCTACAATATTATATTTGAGTATTTGACATTGTCAAACCGTAATAAAAAAAAAAAACGATCTTAAGTAAAATAAGTAACACAAGATACAGACTCCTTTTATTAGCCCCATCCCATATTATGATTAAGTATTGCTAAATACTAACATGAATATGATACCAGCAAATAATACTACCTATTCTCTTTAAGTGAGGGCTTACATACTAAAAATGACATCAAGTACTCGTAACAGTTAAGAAACCAATCAAACATAAACTAAATTGCAAGTCAATTCGACCCAATTTTCACCTTGAATATAACATGTATACATAAAGAACTAAAAGAATGTAAATGAAACATTCATAAAGACCTTTAAAGAAACAGATTTAAATAAACAAGAATGTCTACGTAAAAAAACTAAAAGAATGTAAACGAAACATTCATAAAGACCTCTAAAGAAACAATTTTAAATAAATTATAATGAAACATAACAAATAATTTACCTCTTTCCATCGCTCATACACTCATTGGACTAACTTCAAACCTACCCGTATTTACAAACTTCAAATTTGTTCCATTTTGACTAGCCTAGTATTTACAAATTTGCTCCATTTTGACTCATTTCCCTAGTCCACCCGACAATCTTCATATACGTATTGAGATCTATTATTATGAGTGGAAAACCTTCAAGAGAAATTCATCAAGAAATATAAAAGATATGCCAACATAATCGTTGACCAAAGCCAGCAGGAAAAAGCTTTTGTCCTTACATTTTGCAACTTGTAAATTTTCATGACTTTGTTAACAGCCTTCCAAATTTGTATTTAACCTCTTTCTATATACAAAAGAGAGACACAAAGTCCTCAATGAACTTATATGATGTCGGAAAAAGAATAACTTGTAGTTGTAAGTTCCAATTACCACATTCACCAAGTCCTCCGGAACCGATATGGCCAACGTCAAGTTTAACCTTACTAAAACATTTGAAGATTGCTCATTTAAAATTACAAGAGGCTACGGTAACCCATTTACTTACGAAAGGTCAATTCGCGTAGCGGGTAAATTCAAGATAACATAACTAAGTCGAAACGGGTAAATAGAAATCAAAGTTAAGTCACAAAGGGAAGATTTAAAATAAAGCAAAGTACCCAATGTTATAAATTAGATCAGAGCACCTTACTTTTATAATCACAGAGCTGGAAAATCACAAAGATTGGATTACCTTTTTATTCTAATTTCTTGGTGACCTTGGGACAATTGATTCCTCTGGAAAGATCTTGCTTGAAGCGACAATTACATAAATTACTTCATGTATAGTTTCAGCAACTTTTATGGTTGACACGACAATAGCCAAACCTGTTATAAAAATGTATATAACCGCATGAGTACCAACAAAACATTGTCACAACTCACAAGCAATGTCAATCATCCACGCCAAGGTAAATAAAACAAGTGTGACCAATACAAAACTTTGACTAAAAATCTTGTATGTAAAAACTCTACAATGATACCTTATTAATAAGAAATACCAAACCACCTATTTTGTGGAAATTAATCAATTTGATAAACAATCCCAAGAAGCCACTTTAGTATGTAGCTTACAACGATTTTAGAATTTACCTTCCATGAACAGGAAGAAGTATATAAGGTTTCTCATACATGATAATTCGTTTCCACTATTTCTTAACTTATAAAATCTAATATATGAACCTACAAAAGTGAATCAATTTATCACTTCTTGTTATCCAAAGTTGTAGCATTATGCCAAAAACCCACACCATTTGTTTGAAAACACCAAAAGTAAATCAATATAGAGTAAATTACACCGTTCGTCCTTATGGTTTGCCCAAAATAACACCGCAAGTCCCTTTGTTTTTATTTTGCACCATGAGTCCTTCAGTGTTGCAAAAAAAGGTCTACAAGGCCGAGTAATCACCGATTAGGTGCTACTGGGCCACCGACCTTTCCGATTTGTGTAAATCGTTCAAACAAATCGGTCAACCATGGTCAACGACGGTTAACGATGGCCAAACTTGCCAAAAACATGGAAATCTTACCGGAAATACCCTAAACTCGCCGTAAATTAGTTATAATCACTGTTTATATCTATTACAAGATGTTTTTCAAGGAAAATCTTGCCGAAAATACCAACACTTGCCATAAATACCTAAAACTTGCCAAAAATGCCAATACAATTAATACCGATTCGCTATTTTTACAACCTTGAACAAATGTAATCACTTATAGTCGCTGTTTATATCTATTACAAGATGATTTAAGGAAAATCTTTTCGGGAATACCCAAAACTACCCAGAAATACCGAAAACTTCCAAAAATGCCAATCCGATTAATCACCGATTAATCCCGCCTAGACCGATTACAAGCTACAGGGAGGTCGACCGCCTCACTACCGATTCATGATTTTTGCAACCTTGGTCCTTATAATGAATTTTGGTAACACCATCAGTCACTATCTCTAACGATCGTTAGCTTTCTCCGTTAACTCCCACATGTGCCATGCACATGAGTGTAGAACAATCGTTTTCGTTCGTTCTTATACGTTTTCATCCATTTTTATACGTTTTCGTCCATTTTCATCCGTTTTTGTCCGTTTTTAAATGTTTTCGTACGTTTTATACGTTTTTCTGTTTTTATCCGTTTTCGTCCGTTTTTATACATTTTCGTCCATTTTTATAAATTTTCGTCCGTTTTCTTACGTTTTTATACATTTTCGTCCATTTTTATATGTTTTCGTTCGATTGTATATATTTTCCTCCATTTTTTTTAACGTTTTAGTCCGTTTTCATAGGTTTTTATCCGTTTTTCTACGTTTTCGTCCATTTTATATGTGTTCATTCGATTGTATATATTTTCGTCCATTTTTTTTACGTTTTAGTCCGTTTTCATAGGTTTTTATACGTTTTTCTACGTTTTCGTCCATTTTTATATATTTTCGTCCGTTTTCTTATGTTTTCAAACATTTTATCCGTTTTCGGCCGTTTTAATACGTTTTCGTCCGTTTTCTTGCCTTTTTATATGTTTTTTTTAATTTATACGTTTTTATCCGTTTTCGTTCGATTTTATACATTTTTCGGTTGTTTTATACATTTTTATCCATTTTCGTCTGTTTTTATATGTTTTCGTCCATTTTCTTTCATATGTTTTTATCCATTTTCGTCTGTTTTTATACGTTTTCGTCCGTTTTTATAAGTTTTCCATCCGTTTTTATACGTTTCCATCTTTTTTTTTACATTTTTATCCATTCTCGCCTGTTTTATACGTTTTCATCTGTTTTTATAGGTTTTCATACGTTTTATACAAATGATAGCGTATAAAAAATGGATAAAAACGGACGAAAACATATAAAAACCTATGAAAACGTAAAAAACCGAATGAAAACGGATAAAAACAGTCGAAAACGGATAAAACCGGATAAAACGAACGAAAACGTATAAAAACGTAAGAAAAAAGATGAAAACGTATAATAAGGATGAAAATGGATAAAAACGGACGAAAACGTATAATAAGGACGAAAACGGATAAAAACGTATGAAAACGTAGAAAAACGAACGAAAACGTGTAAAACGGATAAAAATGCATAAAAACGTAAGAAAACGGATGAAAACGTATATAAGTAGACGAAAACGGATGAAAATGTATAAAAACAGCCGAAAATGTATACAATCGAACGAAAATTGATAAAAACGGACGAAAATATATAAAAATAGATGAATACGGATAAAAACGTTTGAAAACTTAAGAAAATGGACGAAAACATAAAAATGGACAAAAACGTATAATAATAGACGAAAACGGATAAAAACCTATGAAAATGTGACAAAAACGTAGAAAAACGAAAAAAATGTATGAAAGGGAACGGAAACGTATAAAGATGGACGAAAATGTATAAAAACGTAAGAAAACGGACGAAAACGTATAAAAACGGATAAAGCGTATGCAAACGTAAGAAAACTGACGAAAACATATAAAAATGGACGAAAACGTATAAAAACGGACGAAACGGCTAAAAACAGACGAAAACGTATAAAACGGACGAAAACGTATAAAAACGGACAAAAACGTATACAAACGAATGAAAACGGATGAAAACGTATAAAAACGGATGAAAAAAAATAAGAACGGACAAAAATGCTTCTACCCTTATGTGCATGGCACGTGTGGGGAGTTAACGGAGAAAGTTAACGATCGTTAGAGATAGGGACTGATGGTGTTACCAAACTTCATTATAAGGACTCATGGCGCAAAAATAAAAACAAAAGGACTTGCGGTGTTATTTTGGGCAAACCATAGGAACGAACGGTGTAATTTACCCATCAGTTTATAAGTGTGAGAATAAAAGTTGAATGAATAGCAGTTGACTTAGAACCCTAAATTTAGATCCGAAAATAGGATTTCGAAAGATGAAATCCGAGTAACATACGAATGAGTAGCATAGCAGTTGTAACCCTAAACATATGAATTACAACCGTAACCATGGATCAATTTTTTTGACTTTTGATGACCCCGATTAACAAAAACGGGAAAACAAAAATTGGCAAGATAACATACCTTATAACAAATTACTGATAGCGTAGGATCTGTAACTCAAGATGAAAGAACCTTGAAATTATGTTGATAGGGTAGGATTTGTAATTTAGTAGTTCAAGCAGAAAATAAAAAGCCGTGGCTAGAAATCAATTCAACCCATGTGAAATTGTTGACATGGCTTAAATGATGTGGCTTAAGTGTCAGCTTGGATTAAATGACAAGGCAGAAATTTCAAAAAAATCTTCTTTTATTATATATATAGATATATAGATTTAAAAAGTACAATTTAAAAGGTACATTTTGCATAAACGAATTTAAAAAAAAATTATCCCAAAACTTCGTGCGAAAACAGGGATCTAAAACTTATGTGTGTGTTTTTTGGTGTATTTTTTATGATGATTGGCGTTTTTATCTCTGAAAATAAAATGTACAATTTGCAGAACGAATCTTACAATAATTTATCTCAGAATTCCGTGCGTGTACAAGAGTGATTTTATAAAGAAAATGGTAGTGGCAGTATAATAACAAGTTCGTGCACACACACTAGCCTAAATCTATTGTCTATATAGAACTCTAAAGATCACTTAAATCATTTAATTTGTTGTTATTTCACGACTATATAATTATTTTAATCATAAATAATGATTTTAAAGATGCTTTGAAGCATGATTTAGAATTACTTGGATCACAAATATGATTTTAGAGATGCTATGACGCGTAAATTTGCAGCCAATACTCATTCAGAAAGTAAGTTTTTGGATGTAGATTGAAATATTAGTCCACTATGAAATTACATATTTACCCATGAGAATGGTATATGCCATTATCTTCTTACTTAGGGTCTGTTTGGTTTGTAGATAGGTTTAAGATTTGGATTTGAATTTGAATTAGGATTTTGATTTGATATTGGATAGAGAAAATATTTTATAAATTAGATATATTATTATTTTAAAATAATGTGATATTAAATTAAATTATATATGAGTAGTACTTCATATGAAGACAAAATAAAAATATTACTTTATAAGATGGAGACAAAAAAATATAGAAGAAAGAGAATGAAATGCAGTAAATCCATGCTCTTAGCTGGTAATTCTGCAACCCTCGCAGAGGTCCTAATATTAAAACCCATCTATACAAACCAAACATTTTTTTTACTTTGAGCCCACTCCCTTGATCCAATACCCCACACCAAACGCCCCCTTAATACTTCAATAACTTTTCTTTAATGTGAATCACTTTTTAGAGAATTCCGACTCAAAGAAAATAAATAATCGAATACAAATAAATTCAATGAAACCTCGCTATATTTAATTTATTTTCTAGTTTAAAATATAGCCACACGATTGTTACACAATACTCATCTAGGGCCAGGGGGTAATAAAAAACCAATCTGATCCCGGAAATGATGAGTTTTTTCGAGATACATAAAATCCATCTGATTTAACCGACCAATAACAATGTTGCGTAGCTTTCCAAAAACTGTATTTGTAGCAAATGTTACTAATGTGCGCACTAAACAAATCAACAGAAATCTTTTTTGAACCCCAAATAAATTCGCCTACCCACAACTTACCATTTTTTCCTCCTGGACAAAAGTACCAGTCATAAATACTTCCAGGAGAAGGTGAACAAATATTACAAGGAGAACAAGGAATACAAAGCAGGGAAAGAGGTTGACCTACTTCATATACAGACATTTGGAAGTTATCGTTCATGTCATTTGTAACAAATACATGCCAATCATAAGATAGAAAGCAATATGTTGTAGAGTTACCAACTGAAATAGCACATGAACATTTCGGGATCAAGAAAAACATTATAACAACAAGGAGGTCACTCATTGTGAATGTTTTTGAAAAAACAATAAGACACGTTCTCAATTTATATAAGGCATATACACTCACTTTATCTCACAAAATAAATTTTATAAGATTGTATTCTTCTTAATAAATGCTTTTAATGTTATTGCTATTAAATGTTAAACATTCACTATTCAAAAGAAAGTCGCATTTATAACATCAGATAATCAAATTCTAGTAATACATTTTTTTTAAAGGTAACTATTATTCACAAAACTCAACTCACATCAAACCGATGGAGCGACAAAAACAAGCATCCCTCTTACAAGATATTAAAATAAAACCAATCTTTCCACTCTATCTCACGGTAACAAAACCGATTCCTAAACCACAAAAAGCTAAGAGATTTGACCTCCTGCACAATTTTCCGAGAATCAACTCTCAAATTACTAAAACGATAATCATTTCTAGACTTCCAAATGCACCAGCAGGTAATGAACATGATACCCTTCACAATCTCCTTTTTCTTCCTGTCCAAACCCAACGTCTTGTGGATCTTAAAGATGTCAAAACGGTCGAACATATACAATGGAGGCAATTTGCACCATCTTCCCACCATATGCCAAACTTCCATAGACACCTCACAAGAGCAAAAAAGATGATCCACATATTCATCTCCAGACCCGCATATGACACACTCCAACGATTCGAAGCTGCAATTACGCACCCGAAGCGCATCCAATGTAGCGAGCCGATCCAGTCCAAGCCTCCACATGAAAATGTTACATTTGTTTGGTAACCATTTAAGCCATTTGAAGATGAAACTGTTGCTGTAGTCCCTACCACCTTTAAGAAAATCCTTAACCGCCCGAACACTGAAACCTGACTGATTAGTTCCAAGCCGTTTCCACCTATCGTTCCGCTCATTCAAAACAACTCCAATCATCATTCTCTCTAACCGGTTAATCTCCCCTTCCTCGGACGTCGACCAACCACCCCCATTAACCAACCTTCCCCCATCGAAATAACCAGAGACTACATTGAACTTATCACGAACCGAGCCTTTTTTTTCCTTTTCCTTCTTGAAAAGAAGCGGGAACTCCTCCTTAAGCCAATACTTTGGCCATCGCGCCATCGCCCACCTCACCTTTGAACATCTGATCTAACTGAACCCCAACAACTTTAGTCTTGGATATAGTCCTAACGATAGTCGACCACACCCCCGACATAGAGCTGCTAACTGGAAGAAACAGCCAACATCTCTTAGTCCCATGGATCGCATCAATCACCCTCTTCCAAAGGCTCTCGGTTCAGACCTATAACGCCAAACCCATTTTGACAAGAGAGCGATATTAGAGTCTGATAATTTGCTAAGACCCAAACCCCCCATTCGAACAGGAGAAGCAACCCGTTCCCACACTACCCAATGGACTCTCCTGGTTTCACCGGTCCTCCCCAAAGGAAGCTTCTGATAATACTTTCAAGGCCATCTAACACTTTGAACGGGGCTTTAAATAATGACAAATAATAAGTGGGAAGGCTCTCTAGCACAACTTTTATAAGCGTAACCCTCCCCCCAATTGACAAACAGGACGCCTTCCAACTAGGGCTGATCATCGGGTGAAAACCGGACCGGACCGAGAAAAACCGGACCTGACCGAGACCGAATCCGGCAAAAAACCTAGACCGAGACCGAGACCGAGACCGAATGTGGTCGGTCCGGTCCGGTCTCAGTCGGTCCAGTCCAAAAAGGCTAAATTTTCGGTTTGTGGTCCGGACCGGACCGGACCGAGACCGAATTTACCAAAAATGGTAGACCGAGACCGGACCGCCGGTCCTTCGGTCCGGTCGGTTTCGGTTCGGTCCGGTCGGTTTTGTCGGTCGGTCCGGTCCATCCGGTCCGTTTGCTCACCCCTACTTCCAACTAGAGAGTCTAGCTTTGAAAATGTCGAACAAAAAATCCCAATTTGAAACTCTATTCATGTTGCCCCCTATACGAATTCCAAGGTAGTCAAACGGGATCGACCCCGATCTGCACGACACACCTCCCGCCAACCTTCTTACCTCTGAATCATCAACCCCGACTCCAAATATTTGGGATTTCCCCATATTAATCTGATGACCTGAGCAAACACGAAAACATCTCAGGATACGAACTACCGTTTTGATATTCTGAAGCGACCAATCTCCCAAAAAGGTACAATCATCCGCGTACAAGAGATGTGAGACCGAGGGACCCTGATTGAGAAGTTGAAGACCTTCATAAATCCCACTACTACATGCTTTCTTCATCATACAAGAAAGAGCCTCCATAACAATCAAAAATAAGAACGGGGAGATGGGATCCCCCTGTCTCATCCCCTTTTGACATTGAAACTCGAAAGTAGGGGATCCATTAACGAGAACCGCGGATCTCGCAGAAGAAAGAATATTGTAAATCCAGTTGCACCAAATAACCGGGAATCCCATTTGCGACATAATCGATAAAAGAAACTCCCAACTGACATTGTCATATGCTTTATTGAAATCAACCTTAAAGATGAAAATACCATTTTTCTGTTTTTTAGCCCACGAGATAATCTCGTTCAAAATTAAAGGGCCGTCTAGGATCAATCTGTCCCCCAAGAAGGCGGACTGATTAACCGAAATAAGGGGGTTCAAGACCTTTAAACCTATTAGCAAGGACCTTGGAGACCACTTTGCACATGACACCAACGAGGGTGATAGGCCTGTAGTCATTTAGATGACCCGGATCCCTAACTTTCGGAATTAGAGTAATGAAAGCGGAATTGCATCCATTACTAAAACCCCTACCTTCAAAAAAGCATCAAGGATATCTCCAAAATCACCTTCAAAATGGGCCCAAAACCGCCGAATATATTTAAACGTGAAGCCATCCGGGCCAGGGGCCCGCTCTTCCCCACAACCGAACACAACCTTTTTAATCTCCTCCTTGGAAAATCGATCAACTAAAGAATCAGCCGCCTCCACTGAAAGTTTCATCTCGATACCACAGTCAAGATTCGGCCTTCCCTTCCATTCTTCTTTAAATTTATTTCTGAAAAACTCAAAATTATGCTTCTTGATGAGTGTGTAAATATTCATCATTTTTGTTTCTTCTACACCGCAAAACAAGAAAAACACTTTGAAAAGTCTCAAAAGACGGAAAAATATTTAGGCAGTATTTTATGCATAAATTGTTAAATCTAGTCCCCGGATATTCAAAACAAGTTAATTTTTCATAAAAGGCCCTCGGGATTTTCAAGTTGTCAAAATTAGCCTTATAAAATTCAATTTTGCAAAATGGCAACTTTAGTCCTTGAAATTTTAAAGATTGATGAATTACCCTGGACATTTTAAATTGGAAAATTAACATTTTAGTCCTTTGGTAATTCTAACTTGTCAAAATTGGTCCTTGTAATACTTTTGGAAAATTACGCTTCGATCCTTTTAAACCCTTTTATTAAATAAACCCATCATACCCTTTTGTGACCCCATTCACTTGAACCCCCACCTATTCCTTTTGAACCCTCTCTATTCTCGACCCTCTTTTCCTCCACTCTTCCCCTTTCTGCTTTACCCAAAACCCAGTACACTGACCTTGTCTCTCTATTACCCGAGTTTGTAACCCCAAACACTCGGCCTAAACCTCGAAGCTTTTACCCACTCACCCTTCCCAAGACATAGTCACATGGCTCCTTGCCACTTTGGCAATCCACAACAACAAAAGAAGGATCTATGGCTGTGAATGTTAGGCTTGGTCACCAAGGGGAATTGAATGGCTGTGATGAAGTATTGGGACAAGCACAAGCTCACTTTGGCTTATCTCTTTCTCACAAAAGAAACACATTTGCAAGCAGACAAAGAGAAGACAGAAGTTATATTTTTCTTATTGTATAAATAGGCAATTGTAGAATTCTTAAAAACTAGTCTAGAATTTCAAGGTTCTAGTTCCAATTTACTTTCAATGTCATTTACTTTAATTGTCATTTTAAATTTCCATGTAACTTTTAATTTAAGTTGAACGCAATTTTATTTCATGCTCTTAATTCCAGTTTGTTTTAGTTCATGATTTTGTTTATGTTCTCAAAAATCAATCACCTTTCAATTCTGTTAGTAAATTGTTTTAAGTTTGTTTAAGGTATTGTGAGCTTTTGTTCATGTTTGTAAAACAGTTTTTACAAGATTCAAATCCTTAGTTTTCTTTTTAACTCAAGTCTGCCTTCAAAAGGGGGTGTTTGGAATTACCTTTACTGTTGGTTAAAAGATTCAGTTTTGACCCATTTTGGGTCAAAGCCAGTTTTATTTAATCTTAGGAAGTAAGTTTGTAGTTATTTTTGAGATTCCAAGTAGTTATAAGTTGCAACGTAGCTTTTGAGTAGAATGCATAAATCTGATCTGTTGTCCATCTAGTCTCCAAACAGCCTTTATTACTCTCTTATTTTGATGCTTATTTAATGTTCAAATTTCTCACAAAATGCTTTTATGAGTAGCTTGTATTATGAACTTAATCTTTTTGAGCTCATTTTGGGGTTTAGATAGCTTTTAAGTAGCTTATTTTGCCTTCAAAGTTAGTACCTTGCACCACTTTTGAATCTGTCATCAGCCCCAAGTTCCTTTTTTTAGCTTAGTTTAGGACGGTTTAAGTTAGATTTAGTATTTGCTTTTGATTGTTCAATTAGTTAGTAATACTAGGATAATCTTTCTTTGCTTATTTTGGTATTGATAGCTTATATGTATGCTTATTTATGCCATCAAAAGACCTTGAGCGATTTTATTTTCCTCTGACAAGCTTAGGATGTTTTCCTTTTGCTTTTTTGGCTTCTTGAATTGGCTTATGTAGGATTCCTTTAGAGTATTTAGAATTAGTAGATTATGTCTTAGTTTTATTTAGTTTATTAGAGCTTTTCTTAAGATTGTTGCGAAGATAAAAGTGCTTTAGCGACATACAAGCTCCAATCCCAAACAGGTCCTCTATTGCAATCTCAGCTTTGTAGCTTTTTCTGACTTATTAGTAGCTTTTCCTAGGTTAAGTTTTATTTAGAATGCTTATTTGTTCTTAATTTAGTTTGCAATATAAAAAAATAATAATAATAATAATAATAAGTGAAAAGGGAGGAACTGGGAATCGAACCCAGGACCTACAGCACCAACCCCACGCACAGAAAGCCTCAGCGCTTACCATCTGCGCTAGTCCCTGTCTTGTGTTTACCTTTCATTTTGTTAATTATTTAAACACATTTAGTAGTTTAAGCCTTTAAGCTTATTAGGACTTTTAACAGCCTATTTCAAAAGTAGTGTAGAACTTTTTTATTTTTCTTCAATTCAGTATAAGTTAAAGTATTTTTTTTGTAATTTTTTCAGATTTTTTCTAAAAATATTTATTATTTTTAATTATTTAATTAGTTAAAATTAGTTTTTAATTCATAATAAATAAAATAAAAGTAGAAAAAATACCCGGCTTTTTTCTAAAATCGTTTTTAGTCATGTAGAAAGTAGGAAAATTGTTTTTACACTCGTAGGACTTAAATTGCATTATTTTTCACTTTCGGGGCTCGGTGTGTTCCCGATTTTTAGCGTTTTTGCATTTTAGCACCCTAGGATGTAGTTTAGCGTCGTTTTATTGTTTCATATGCTTAGTGGTAGTTTATTTAGTGTTTACATTGTTTTACATGCTTTATTTTCATTCTCGTTCTTAATTTGTAGATTAACATAATCCAATTCCAAAATTCGCTCAACCAATTTAAGTCCTAATCACGAAACTCAATGACACCGTCAATTTCACACCTCGTTGGGACACGACCCGGGGAAATCACTTTCCCGGTATCACTTTTATCACACCCGTAAGGTTTGGCACTTTAACCTTTTTCCTAAAAGGTTGATTTGTCGAATTTCACGGTTATTTTGATATACGTTGATATTGTGTTTGTTTTTCACACACTCATTCCACAACGAATCAAATTTTGGCGCCGCTGCCGGGGAGGTGTGTTGCGACAATATCATGATTTTTGCGATTAGTGACTTGAAGAACCTTCCTCGTGAAGTTACCGTGTTTGAAAAATACAAAAAATACTCTTCTCATTCCTCTTATTCGTTGATTCTATTTCTCTTACCCTCTTTTGCCGTTTGATTCTATCCTTCGTATCCTCTCATCCATTTGATTCTAATTCTTTAACCCTCTACATGTTTAATTCTCATGGCGGCGATCGATTATCGTCGTTGTTTTCATTGCAAAGGACGTATGGAAGAGGATCAAGTTTATTGTCTCAATCATGAATGTGTATGTAAGAGATGTGGTAGAGCTGGTGCAAGAAAATATTGCTATTGGTGCGAATTATCCGATAAAAACTCTCGATGATTCTCCAAGTTTTTCGACCACCCGCCACAACCCGAGATTTGTTCTATTGTTTACGAGCCTAAACCGTCTAGATTTGATCCAAATCTTTCGCGATTCTGATTAAGGTTAAGAGAAAGAGCAAGAACCGGAGACCAAAACGGAAATGGTGGAAATTGCTAGCTCGAGAGCACACCACTTGTCCGCCTCAAAATCTTCAAAACCTTTTTGGACGATTTCATGAACATTGTTCAAAATTGCTTAAATGAATTTCGTCAAATTTCAACTTGAAATATCGTTTTACCTAACATTTGTGATGTTTATGAGCCCTCGATTCCTACTCCCATACCGAGATATCTTCGTTCGATCAAGAGTATTGCTACGGTTGTGGAGACTTGTTACCACAAGGTTTTCGTTGTTACAAATGTATGTGCGAGTGGTGTGAAACTATCTTGTCAATGGATGTTGTTCGATTTGTGCGAGAAATTCATTCACTGTGATTACGACCGAACTCTTTCAATTATCCTCAAACGATTTCAACTACCTCCACGAAATTCATTCGAGCCACAACCGTACTATCAAGATTTCAATGATTCATCATATCAAAGTTTCTCCCAATACCCTCATTGTGCTAAGTGTGGGGTCCTCATGATGATTATCAATGTCAATCGTGGAATCAAAATTACTATGGACCTCGATCCTTGTTATAACACTTCCGGTTTGACCACATCCAACCCCACAACTTCCGTCATTGATCAATTTCCTCGTATAATTCTTGAGGAACTTTCCGAGGAACAAGGCGCTCATGCAACGAAGATTTCTAGCCGATGAGCGAGCAAACAAAAGCTTCTCCTATTTAACGAAGATGCTCAACAGCTTTTCTATTTAACGAAGCTTGTCGTCCCTCGATGATGAGGATGAGGAGGATTGGGGAGATGACAAAGGACAAGGTGCATATCTCAAGCCCGCAAAGCATCGCACATGTCCACTCTCCACCCTCATATTGCCTATCTACCATGGAACCTTCAGATAACCTTTTAATGGGGGACGAGCATCTTAGCACTATTCTGAAAACGGAATCATCTTGTGTTGAGAACCTTGTCCCAAACCCAAGTGAATCCGAGGTTATTTCTGGTGATATGTGTGATGAGCCTCTCGATGATGATTCTTCTCCCACCCCGAAAGAACCTGTTGAGGTGATCTCCGAGTCTGAAAATGACTATACGTCGTTTGATGATTCCTTATCGTGTGGAGACATCGAGTATGTGGAGGAGATACCTTCTGAGCTCGTCAGCTTGGAGGAAGTGAGAGATGTTGATCCCGAAGATCTTGATATGGACACTGACTTTGAAACGGATGATGAAGATATTCTTGTTGTGTTCGAGAAACCTTTCACTATGGCATTCACTAATCCTCTGTTTGACTTTGATTCTGAATTCACTCTAATTTCAGATAACCCCATCTTTGATATTCAGAATGAGGATAGTGACGTTTCTACATCTCCTTCTTTACCCGAAGATAAGAATAGTGGCAATCCCACCCGACGTTAGACCTTCTCGAGGAGTTCGCGATGAACTCGCTCTCGTTGATCATTCTCCACCGGAGATGATGATGCTCACCGACTTTGAAGCCGACCTTCTTGAATTGGAAAATCTTCTTTACAATTGGTCTTTTGATAATTCGTCGGTGACACTCTTATAGAAGAGGTCGACTTTCTTTCTCCGGATGACTCGATACCTTCGGGTTTTGAGTGGCGATTATGGCTTAGGTCCATCATCCACTCGTCCTTTGCTAAACCGCCGGATGATGGAACCTCTTCTCGAGCGATACGGACATTTTCATTATTACGGTGGTGGATAAGATTTCGAACATTCCGTCAATGTTCCTCAATCTAATCTTTGCTCACCCATCCCACCGTTGTCAATCCATTGACACTTTGCCTTCTCCCATTTCTTCTCCATGTCTTAACTCTTACGGAGTGAAGATACCATCTTTGATCCGGCATTTCTCTTTCTTTTAAGCGGTTATATCTCATCGGAGTGGAACCTTCAGCACATTCAATATCTATCCAAACCATTTGAATGAAAGTCCGATGGAGATTTTCTCTTCCACTTGCTTCCCCAAGGACAAATAAATGCGGGGATCGAGTCAAGCTAGCGACTCGGGAATCAAAAATAGTAGCATAACATGGGTTTTCACCCGTGTGTACCACCCTAGTGTGGGGAGTTGCCTCATTGTTGTATATAAGTTTTCTATAAAAATTCAAATAATGGCGTAGTATTTCCTTTTCGTTTATGTTTGGCATAACAATAGGTACTTTGAATATTGAGGGCAATATTCATTTCTAGTGTGGGGGAATTCTCACGAATTTTATCATGTAAATATACTACCCAATTCCCCATTTTGGCCAAAATTTTTTTATGGTTATCGATCCGCCATGTCTAATAAACAAAAGGATTGGCTAATCCAGAGCAAACGGCTCTTGGTAAAGATATCTCAAATCCGTTGACGGCTTGCAATTTGCCCAAAATTGTATGGTGTTCACTCACCATATCTTTAATTAGTGAAGAGTTGGCTAGCCCGCAAGTTTATGGCTTGTGGTAAAGGTAGTTGGAAAACCATAATTGGTAATCGACTCACCAAAGATATTTTATCTAAGAGTTGGCTAGTCCGAAGCAAGCGAGCTTCGGTAAAGACAAATCAAATCCGTTGGAAGTCGGTGATTTGCTCAAAATCATATGGTTATCGATGTACCATAGTTCTTTCTTGAACTGAAACATTTGGCTACTCGAGTAATGGCTTTTGGTAAAGAGATTCAAATCCATTATGTTTTCTCAAAGATTGCTAGGGACTAGCAATAGTTTAGTGTGGGGATTGATGAGTGTGTAAATACTCATCATTTTTGTTCCTTCTACACTGCAAAAGCGATCAAAACACTTTGAAAAGTCTCAAAAGACGGAAAAATATTTAGGCGTATTTTATGCATAAATTGTCAAATCTAGTCCACGGATATTCAAAACAAGTTAATTTTTCATAAAAGGCCCTCAGAGATTTTCAAGTTGTCAAAATTAGCCTTATAAAATTCAATTTTGCAAAATGGCAACTTTAGTCCTTGAAATTTTAAAGATTGTGTAAATTACCCTGGACATTTTAAATTGGAAAATTAACATTTTTAGTCCTTTGGTAATTCTAACTTGTCAAAATTGGTCCTTGTAATACTTTTGGAAAATTACAGTTTCGATCCTTTTAAACCCTTTTATTAAATAAACCCATCATACCCTTTTGTGACCCCCATTCACTTGAACCCCCCACCTATTCCTTTTGAACCCTCTCTATTCTCGACCCCTCTTTTTCCCTCCACTCTTCCCCTTTCCTGCTTTACCCAAAACCCAGGTACACCCAACCTTGTCTCTCCTATTACCCATAGTTTCAGAACCCCAAACACTCAACCTAAACTTCAAGCTTTTACCCACTCACCCCTTCCCCAAGACATAGTCACATGGCTCCTTGCCACTTTGGCAATCCACAACAACAAAAGAAGGATCTATGGCTGTGAATGTTAGGCTTGGTCACCAAGGGGAATTGAATGGCTGTGATGAAGTATTGGGACAAGCACAAGCTCACTTTAGCTTATCTCTCTCTCACAAAAGAAACACATTTGCAAGCAGACAAAGAGGAGACAGAAGTTATATTTTTCTTATTGTATAAATAGGCAATTGTAGAATTCTTAAAAACTAGTCTAGAATTTCAAGGTTCTAGTTCCAATTTACTTTCAATGTCATTTACTTTAATTGTCATTTTAAATTTCCATGTAACTTTTAATTTAAGTTGAACGCAATTTTATTTCATGCTCTTAATTCCAGTTTGTTTTAGTTCATGATTTTGTTTATGTTCTCAAAAATCAGTCACCTTTCAATTCTGTTAGTAAATTGTTTTAAGTTTGTTTAAGGTATTGTGAGCTTTTGTTCATGTTTGTAAAACAGTTTTTACAAGATTCAAATCCTTAGTTTTCTTTTTAACTCAAGTCTGCCTTCAAAAGGGGGTGTTTGGAATTACCTTTACTGTTGGTTAAAAGATTCAGTTTTGACCCATTTTGGGTCAAAGCCAGTTTTATTTAATCTTAGGAAGTAAGTTTGTAGTTATTTTTGAGATTCCAAGTAGTTATAAGTTGCAACGTAGCTTTTGAGTAGAATGCATAAATCTGATCAGTTGTCCATCTAGTCTCCAAACAGCCTTTATTACTCTCTTATTTTGATGCTTATTTAATGTTCAAATTTCTCACAAAATGCTTTTATGAGTAGCTTGTAGTATGAACTTAATCTTTTTGAGCTCATTTTGGGGTTTAGATAGCTTTTAAGTAGCTTATTTTACCTTCAAAGTTAGTACCTTGCACCACTTTTGAATCTGTCATCAGCCCCAAGTTCCTTTTTTAGCTTAGTTTAGGACGGTTTAAGTTAGATTTAGTATTTGATTTTGATTGTTCAATTAGTTAGTAATACTAGGATAATCTTTCTTTGCTTATTTTGGTATTGATAACTTATATGTATGCTTATTTATGCCATCAAAAGACCTTGAGCGGGCTGTTTTCACTACAGCAAGCTTAGGATGTTTTCCTTTTTGCTTTTTTTTTGGCTTCTTGAATTGGCTTATGTAGGATTCCTTTAGAGTATTTAGAATTAGTAGATTATGTCTTAGTTTTTATTTAGTTTATTAGAGCTTTTCTTAAGATTGTTGCAGTATAAAAGTGCTTTAGCAGCATACAAGCTCCAATCCCAAACAGGTCCTCTATTGCAATCTGCTGTAGCTTAAGCTGTTTTACAGCTTATTAGTAGCTTTTCCTAGGTTAAGTTTTTATTTAGAATGCTTATTTGTTCTTAATTTAGTTTGCAATATAAAAAAAAAATAAATAATAAGTGAAAAGGGAGGAACTGGGAATCGAACCCAGGACCTACAACACCAACCCCACGCACAGAAAGCCTCAGCGCTAGTCCCTGTCTTGTGTTTACCTTTCCTTTTGTTAATTATTTAAACACATTTAGTAGTTTAAGCCTTTAAGCTTATTAGGACTTTTAACAGCCTATTTCAAAAGTAGTGTAGAACTTTTTTATTTTTCTTCAATTCAGTATAAGTTAAAGTATTTTTTTTGTAATTTTTTCAGATTTTTCTAAAAATATTTATTATTTTTAATTAATTAATTAGTTAAAATTAGTTTTTAATTCATAATAAATAAAATAAAAGTAGAAAAAATACCCGGCTTTTTTCTAAAATCATTTTTAGTCATGTAGAAAGTAGGAAAATTGTTTTTACACTCGTAGGACTTAAATTGCATTATTTTTCACTTTCGGGGCTCGGTGTGTTCCCGATTTTTAGCGTTTTTGCATTTTAGCACCCTAGGATGTAGTTTAGCGTCGTTTTATTGTTTCATATGCTTAGTGGTAGTTTATTTAGTGTTTACATTGTTTTACATGCTTTATTTTCATTCTCGTTCTTAATTTGTAGATTAACATAATCCAATTCCAAAATTAGCTCGACCAATTCAAGTCCTAATCACGAAACTCAACGACACCGTCAATTTCACACCTCGTTGGGACACGACCGGAAATCACTTTCCGGTATCACTTTATCACACGTAAGGTTTGGCACTTTAACCTTTTTCCTAAAAGGTTGATTTGTCGAATTTCACGGTTATTTTGATATACGTTGATATTGTGTTTGTTTTTCACACACTCATTCCACAACGAATCACTTCTTGATTAACTTTGGTTTAGAGACCCAATCTTCACCAATCAGCAGGCCCTGAATCGAGTTACTCATTTTTATATTGTTGATTAGACCATGGAAGAATCGATTGTTGCTGTCTCCCTCTGCGGCCCACTTGTTCCTTGATCTTTGTTTCAAGTCCTTGGTCTTTCGGAAATTTGATTTCTTCCATTCTCTTCCTACATTCGTGCCTAATCCACAAGTCCTCCTCTGACAAATTCAAAGAATCTAACATACCATCTAGCTCCTCGAGCTCTTTTCTACACATCTCCAAATCTTCACTCTCTTTTTGAATAAAGGCATCCCTCTATTCTTTTAGGCGCATACGCATCTATCTAAACTTCATCAATAACTTGGTATCAGGCGCCCCATCAAACTCAAAATCCTCCAACGTCTTAGTGACAACCGAAACACATTCGGGGTACTCAAGCCATGAGTTAAAAGCCCGGAACGGTTTAGGCCCAAAATTATTGTCTAACAAAGACAATAGAATTGGGCAATGATCCGAGAGCCAACTGGGAGGGCCCTGAATTCCGCCACAGGCCATCTATCAAAGAAGTCCCTACTAACCAAGCATCGATCAATTTTACTCAACTTCCTTCCCCTCTCATCCTCCTTTTGATACGTGTACTTGCAACCTTTCATCGCATATTCGTGTAAATCAGAAGAAGCAATGAACTCATTAAAATCTTTGGCGCAACTACTCTTGAACTTTGACCCTTTTCTCTCATCTCTGGTCCTTACCGTATTGAAATCTCCATTCAGAATCCACCAACCATCATTATTTTCTTTCAAACTTTTCAATTCAGCCCACACCAAGTTCTTAGCCCTCCTAGAATGAGGGGCGTACACGTTAACCACACACACCATTTTATCGACCCCTTTGATGAATCCTTTAACTACCAAGAAGTTATCCCTTTTTTTGCAATCGAATTTTTTGAATACCCCGGGATCCCACACACTAATCAATCCCCCCGACCTACCACTCGGCTCAACCAAATCAAACTCAAATACCGACCTCCCCCAGAAACTACCAACGACCCTCTCCTGAACCCCGCCACATTGAGATTCTTGAATGGCCAAGAAAGAGACCTTTTCCTTGTTTTTTAACTTACAAACCCATGATGGTTTTCTATCCCCCCCCCCCAATTCCTCTAATATTGATGGAAAGGAAGAAATTCATTGTAAAACGAGATTAATACCTTCCTTGACAATAGTTCTTCTAAGCTCATCTCGAACCTTGGACAAATCCATCCCAATCAATCTACCAATTTCAATTGTATCATCTGCCTCTTTATTAATTTCCTTCTCACACTCCCGCTCTACCGGTTGCATCTCCTCCACCTCTCTATCCCCTTCTTGGTCCTTAATTCCTTCAACAGGAAGTGATGGAGAGTTGTTGAGATCTAAAGGTCTATTAGGATCAGATAACCCTGCGTTGCAATTGATACCTGGTCTATTACTCTCCACTTCAGTATCGTTATTAATGTTCCCACCATTTAAGCCCAACAGGTCATCTAAAGAGAATTGGCCAGACTCCCTTGGTCTCTTCCTGGGCCTTTGGGGAAGCCCAATATTAAAACTCTGCTAATCAGTTGGAGGCTTAGAAATATCAATGCCCACCCCTTCGTCACATGCTACTGAAATAAATGAAAAATTCCCTTCCAGTCCCACATCATTAACCGAAGGCCAATTCCCAGCAACCTTATCAATGACCTCCATTTCCCCATGCATAACCTCTTCGTTCCCCATGCAACACCCCTTTATCTTCCGCCCTAAACTCCCCATCTTCCCAATCAGAAGGATCTGACGTGGAGTTCAACGTAACATGAGGAACCATCCCTGGGGAAGACGATCCTTCAATTGCGGGACTGATACAATTAGGAACCCAATCAACCGTTTTCTGAGAGATCCAAACTTTATATTTTTTGTCCCTCCAAGATAGAGAGACTTGACCTTTGATTTCCAATCCTTCTCCCACCAAAATACCAATGCCTTCAACCGACCGATTCGTACTACCTTCATTTGCCTTTGATGGAAAAGCTACCTTCCCCAACCATTCTCCAATCGAATTGAACGTCAAAGCTGTAGCAAGGTGTAGGGGGACTTCCAACCCAGGCTATTCTCTCGAACGGGATAGATTGACCCCGCCATTCCTCTAATTTGCTGAACCAACTTCCCCAAACCTCCTTCTTATGTAGGAACTCGTTAGCCAGCAAACTGTTATGGAATACCACCAGGACACTAAGGCCACCCAAGTATTGGAGACTCAGATTTGGAGCTCCAATATTACCCAGTAGCACATTGAGATTCGACAAGGTAGAGAAGCTAATGCATCTCGCTACCAGAGCCATCCCGTGGAGGGTCTCCAACTCGTTAACCAAAGGATTAATACGTACTTCTGCCTCGTTCAGTCGGCACAACCAATCAAACGCATCTTCAACAGTGATTTAACAAAAAATGTGAAGGTATGCTCGTTCTTCTTATTTTAGTTGAATTTGAATAACACTAATTTGAATGGGAAATTGATCTATTTGAACCATTTGAACTTTCAACCTTAAAGTATTTTGAATAATTTCGTTTATGTTCTATATATAATTTCAAAAACTTACAATTTTATATATAAAAAATCTAATTCGATTAATCCTCGATTAATCGCCGTTTAATCGATTAATCGCTATGTGGTACCCGACCGCCCGACTACCGCCTAGCTTTTGTTTATAACCTTGACCGTTAGATCTCATTATTTTAACCTATCATCATTTCATACGATCTTACTTGTTTTTAACTTGTTTGGTAAGTGAAAAGCGATAACTTATCATTTCACGTGCTTTCAACTTTTCATCTATTATTTCCGGTCAATCATCATTTTTCGGCGATAGATATTATTTCCAGTCAAAATAAAATACAAAACTAGAAATCTTTCTGAATTTAACAATTATTAATAAAGCCTAGATACTATAAACAAATAGATTCTGTTACATTTTGCTAAAAACCGAAATTTTTCCATAATTTTACAAACTGATTTTTGTAAATAAAAAGTGCTTATGGAGACCCACAAATAAACGTAACTAAAAACGAAAAAAAAAAAAATGTCTTCTCTAATGTTAACATTGAAATTGTTATACTTTTCGTAATCCAACTTTTATTTTATAAGTTTAGGGTCTCGTTTGTCAACTATGCAAGTGTAAGGTAATCCAAGTAAGTACTTTTTACACTATATGAGTATATTCTTATTATTTCTAACATTTTCTTGTATTGGAAAGTTGGTTATATTGCAGGGAGCAAAGGAGTCTCGGGTAAAATCTTTCAAGATAGCAGCTATAAGTTATCGCATTTTTTATTTGTCTTATTTACTTTTTGAAAAATGATTGTTGTGCCTACTAATCATGCCTACAAATGTACCTAATGATTTGATTGTTAAATTTAAAAAAATGATTGGTGGTAATTTAGAGAGAGAAAATACATAATACAATTGTACAAGTGATTAATGCATTAGGCATGTATTTAGGCTTGTGTTGTAGGTCTAAATAGCACTACTCTTAATTTTTTATGTAGTTTTCTATGTGTTTGAGTTTTCTCTCTTCCAGGTCTTGTTAATTCTATATTCTTCATTCTTTCTTGTATTGTTTGACCTCAAAACCACTAGTAGATTATGTTGTTGAGTGATATTGTGAATAAAAATAAATGAAGGATGGTTGTATGAATTTGCTATGTTGTTATTCTTGGTTTAAAATAGTTTTTCATTAATTTTTTCATAATATCAGATGTTGATATTTGTCTCGTTCAAATTTGTTTTTTAGGGTTCATTAAAAGTTTGCGGTTTCTTTTTGATATTTTAGTTAGGGGTGGCAAAATAGGTCGGGTTCGGGTTGGCGGTTCGGCTTGATAGGTTGGTGGGTCAGAAAAGACTAACCCGAACTTGACCCATTTAAATTATCGGATCAGCTATATCAGCCCTAACCTGTTTATACATAACCCAAACCTAACCCATTTAACCCGTATATATACTTAGGTTGGAGGGTTAAATAGGTTACACGAGTTGAATAGGTTAAACGGGTTTCGGGTTGACCCATTTAACCTATTTTATATACGAAAGTTAACACATTGCACGAGTTAAACAGGTTAAACGGGTTTGCGGGTCGACCCATTTAACTCATTTAACCCGTATAATAAAATATAAATAATTTTTAATTTAAGAAAAAAAACTTAAACGGGTTGACGGGTCGACCCGTTTAATTTATTGCAACCCGAACCTGGCCTATTTAATAAACGGGTTAGATGGGCCGACCTAAACCCGACTCGAATCTATTTAAATTCAATCCGAACCTGTTAATTTTCGTATCGGTTAGGTCGGAGCCACCCCTAATCTTAGTCAAGTATTGAGCTGTTATAACTCTAATTGTTGTTCTTGGTTAGATCTAGTAATAGATGGAAGGTTTTATGAATAATTTGTCAATATTAAAAATTAGGATTTTTAAGAAACCTTAATTTTAGATATAATTAGGGGTTTTCTTCTCCTTAAATAATCTACTGCTATTATAAGTTTGTTACTAACTTTTTTGTTTGTTTCAAGTTGTTGTTTCTGCTAGGCAATTATGTTGGTTGAGATCATCATGATCTCGTGGTTTGTTGTGTTACTGTGTGTGCGCTATAACACCTCTCATGCCCTCTCTCTCAGGTTTCGTAGTAATTGGTGGTTAAGCTAAGGGATTTATTTGATTGATTGAGAAGTTTGAAGTATGTTTGGTGGATTACTCGTGGTTGTGGTGTTTGGTGGTTATGAGACATATGTGAAATTGTTTTGGTTAGCCGTACCCTATAATCTAGATTATCCTTGGCCTACTTCCTTGAGAAGCAAGGAATCATGCTCTGGTCTAGATTTGGTGTTTGTTTGTTGGTTCCACATTGTGTCTGTGTATTTTTGAATGCCACCTGATGGAATTGTAATTGATTGTTTTGTTTATTGTTTTTTGTTGTGTTTGTTTATTTCTTGTTTGTTGAGATTCTATCAAAATGGTTGGTGTTGAGAAAAATGATGATAAAATTAAGCAAAATGCTAGTAATGGTGAATTGATATTAAATGTTTATGATAATATGTATCTTCATCCAAACGATATTGGTTCTCAGTCGATATCTTTAAAGTTAGAAGGAACAGAGAACTATAAAATTTGGTTTGTCGTTGTTAAATTGGCTTTACACAAAAGAATCGAGCTAGGTTTTATAACTAGAAAATATGTAAAAGATGAAAATGATGTTTATATCAACATCAATGGGAAAGATGCAGTTCTATGGTCTAATCTTGGTTGTTAGGTTGTGTTTTTCAAGATTTATAGCGAGGTCAAATTTACTCAAAAATTGCTAAAATTGTTTGGGATGAATTAGAAGAAACTTATAACAAAAGAAAATGTGTAACACCTCAAAAATTACAAGTTAGCAACGGAAGGCTAATTGGGGTATTACTTCCTGGATCACAGTCATAAATCATAGAAAACGACTGAAATGAGACTTTTTTATAAAAAGTGTTGTCATTCAATGAAAACTCAATTGTTATGGATACAAAAGCAATACCATGTTGATTACACAAAAGAAACTATTGAGCTTGAAATAAATGACAAATTTAGGTTACGCCGAAATAAAAGTCTTGTTGCCCACTCCGTGCCATGAAATTCTTCATTAAATACCTGAGATAAACATGCTTAAAATGTCAACAAAAATGTTGAGTGAACCCATAGGTTTAAAGTTAATCAGTTGAAAACAAGATATATAGTGATAATTGCTTCGGAGTCAATTATTCATGAAAACAGATTGTAAAAAACTAGAAGGGGGGTTGAATAGTTTACCGATTAAAAATCTTTGTTTTGAAACTTATTGAAAGATCAATTGATATTGATCTTAGATATGTTAATGAAATATGTAAACAATATGTAAAGAGTAAATAAGGAAAGAAAGCAGTCAAACCACAACAAGTTGTTTATAGTGGTTCGGTCTACAAGGACTCTTTTCCTTGCCCTACTCCACTCCCGAGTCTCACACTCGAGTTTAACTTCACTAGTCAACAAGCTCCTTTCACCGTGGAGAAACCTTTACACTTAAACACACTATTTCCGACACTAAGCTAAATGTCAAGTTCTTTCCAAGGTACAACCACTCCCACACACATGTATTTTGAGGACTAAAATACTAACCACTCACACTCACAAGATTATGATAGTTTGGTACAACAATGAAGTATGAATCAACACAAGATCATACAACACCAAACAAACAAGACTTCCAACTTCTCGTTGAAGCTTGAATGTGACTTGATCTTCTTTGCTACAAAGAGATCACTAATATGATATGAAGCGGAGTTAGAAAGGTTAGAGAAGAAATGTATGAGTATGATAGAAAGGGATGAAAAACTACTTGGTTTGGCTTTGATATTTATAGCCAAACTCTCGTGAGCACCACGGACCACGGAACCCTTTAAAGGGTTCCAGCCGTTATAAGATTTGGTGCCGTCGAGTCGGCGACAAGATCTCAAAATCTTACCAAAGTCAACCATATCTATGCAAGATTGTGTAAGATATGTAGAGCCTAAATCTACACAAAGAATCTTGTGAAATCTTCCAATGATTTCAATGATGCATCACATGATGTCATATGTTTGTTTTCTATTTTTAGAAATATGAAAATACATATGTAATGTTTAGTTTTAAGAAACCAAAACATTCTAAAAACTCTTATCATACATTATGGTTAATCACAATGTAAAGTCTTGAGTGATGAAGATATTATTTGAAAAAGCTTGTTTTAATATCTATTAGACTTGACAAGCTTTAAACTTTATAAAAATTATATTTACTTTTGTCGTTAACAAAACTTAGGTAAAGATCAAAAATATAAATAACGTTTAATGACGATATTTGTATTAACAATCTCCCCTTTTTGTTGAGGACAAAACATAAATTTTATTTTTATAAAAGATGTAAAGATTGTACAAGAGTTATAAAAATATTAGTTTTTAGAACTTGAAAGAGAAATAATAATGCAAGTATATGATGTTTGACTTTTTCAGAAAGTCAAAGTCTTCACTAGTTGAAGCATGATGTTGACTTTTTCAAAAAGTCAAAATGTGCAGTTTGACTTTTTCAGAAAGTCAAATATTACTAATGAAGTATCATGTTGACTTTTTCAGAAAAGTCAATTTATGCAGTTTGACTTTTTCATAAAGTCAAATACAACCAAGTTCTATATGTTTCTCCCCCTTTTTGTCTCAACAAAAAGAAGATGCAAGGCGGAATGTGTAATGAGCCCTTAGCCATTATCTCCCCCTTAACCAAAGCTCCCCCTAAATTGGGTGCCAATGGAAGGAGACATGGATTGTGAAAAAGCTAGAAAAAAAATGTTAGTAATAATCATCATCACAAGCATTTCCAAACACTATGTAATAAGCAACAACAATATAGAAAACATCATTCATTTGTTAAAATTTTCATGAGTTAAGACTCATGAATGAAGAACACAATGAAGTGTTGAGTACAAAGAAATAATCCTAGAAAAATACAAGAAAAAGACTAAATAAAAAGTGCCTACAAGAAAATAAACTAGGACCCTCCTATTGAGGTGGTAGATGAGCAAGAGCATTGAGACGCTCGAGGATGTGATTGAGGATGAACCTCATTTCCTCTTGGAACTCATGGACCATCACCCGGGTCCGTTCGGTTGTTTGGGCGGTATGCTCACAATTTGAGCAACCATGCCTAGGAGGGTAGTATGTTGCATGTTGCTGTTGTGGTGGAATGGTGGAAGTGTTGATGTTGGTGTTGGTGTTTGGTGTGGTGGTTAATGAGGCTAGCAAAGCACTTTGCATTTGCATAGTCTCATTTAGATGAGAATCCACTATGTTGGAAAATTGGTGGAGATGTTGGAGTTCAGCTTGAATCTCCTCTCTTGTGGGATGATCTTCCCACATGGACTCCTCAATGTTCCTCAATGTCCTCTATGTGAGGAGACATTGATGTAGGGAGTGGTTGATCCCCATACAAAGGACCATGGATGTCTTTGTGAATGGGGTGAAAGAGAAGAGGTCTTGGCCCTAACGGGGCGTTTGGGTCGAAAGATGGTCTAGGAGACTCATGAGCAATCCGCTCAATAGTGCCAAATGATGGCAATCGTGGTGGATGATTGGGCCTAGGCAGCAAGTCTTCCAAGTCCTCCAAGAAAGGATTTGGTGAAGTGGGTGGTGTAAAAAATAGCTCCAATGGGATGAGTGTTGGAGATTTTGGTGGTGATGGTGTTTTTGATGTTTGGAGGGGTACCGGTGGTGGTGAGCTTGGTGTCTTTGTTGGTGGTGGAGTGGTGATGGTAATGGGTGTAGGAGTAGCTAAAGTGAGGTGTGTATCATCCCTTATAGGCGATGAGATGGTGAGTGGAGATGACTCGGATGAAGAGCTCAAGTTGACAAAGCAACAAGGTCGTACGCTAATCCTAGCGGTTTTCTTGCAAGGCTTGGTTGAAGGTGAAGTTTTTGTCATTTTGACTTGAGTTTTTGCTAGTTGATGGTAAGAATGGAGAAGGTGTGAAGATGATCATGGTAAAACCTCTTAATTTATAGAAGTGAAAAATTATGGAGAAATGTGTTTGATTTGATGTTAAACCATAGAAGGGATGAGGTTCCTAATGATTTGGAAGTGGGTTAAATGCTAGTCATATCACCTAAGTCAAGCCATACAAGAGGGATGGAGTGAAGAGGCAAAGATATGCAATAAATGTGTTCTAATGATTGTAAGATCCTAACAATCAGATTACCCACGGATTACAAGGTACCAAATTTTTGGTTCCTTCCTTTATGCAAAAGGGTTCCTTGGGTTGATTTTTCAAATTTTTGAATTTTGGTGGGAAGTGGATTTCCTATATGCCTAAGTATGTTATACTAGTTCTAATATGGGTAAAAACTAGTCAAGGTTAATTTACAAGCAATGTATGGTAATTTGGAAAGTCGAAATAAGCGAAATTTAGAAAATTACCTAGAGAATCCACGGCACCAAAATTTTACACAGGCGGAACCCTTAAAAGGGTGCCTCCTGGTCCGCCTGTACAGGTACGGCGGTACCAATTCTTATAACAGACGGTACCAAAACATTGGTGCCGTCTGATCCGTGGACACCATAAATCACCACAGAACGTATTTTTAATTGTCGGGGACATTTCTGAAACCTGAAATCTTGCTCAAAACATGTGACATTAATTATTTCTAGTTAGGAAAAGTAAATAACACATGCACAAACATAGTGGACCATAGATTTTGACCAAGGGTGAATGATTTTCACATTGAAGTGAAAATGGGTAAAATTTGATAACACACTTGTGCTATCCCCCTGCATGAAATAGTTAGCATACAACATTGTTTTGAGTTATATTATCATCCTACAAAATAAAAACAACCAAATTATATCAAACATTAAAGGTAATGTATTGTTCCAAACACCCCTTAAACCGATTCTCACTTGTCCAACTTCTTGTAGATCTTGTTCATCATCCTACCAAGGCACTTGAACATCCCCTTGGTTTGTTTGAACTCCGCTGATTCATTCTCAATCTCGGGTAGAGATGCATAATACTCATGAGGTGGAAGGCGAGAGTTTGGAAGACCATCCTCGGAGCTATTTGATGATGATGATGATGGAGTTGGAGGTTTTGCTCTCTTGCCTTTTGTCTTAGCAACTCGCTCGTCACTCAAGGGCACAAAGATGTGAGGGATGAGCTCATAGTGAAGGTGCATCCCTTTTGGGCTTGGTGGAATTGGTGCATCTATAAAGACGGGTGAGAAGCATCCCGTATGGAAGAGCAACCGATCCTTAAGTTGGAATATCATTCATTCTCCTAGCAATGTAGTAGGTTAAATTGAATGGTTGACGGGTGGACAAGTTGTATAGCATGTGAGAAAGGCAAGCATTGATATGATCCCTATTCCCTATGGTGCTAATGACGTTGGCTCTTAGTAGTTCTTCCCATTTCTTAAATTCGGGCTTAAGTTCATTGAGCTCCATTCCATATGGATCTCGGTTCACCTCCTTTCCCTTTCGGGTGACTCGGGTTGTATCTCCCCTTGGGTTAAATAGGCGCTCACGGATGACATCATTATCCGCTAAAGGTGTTTGGTAGGGAAGGGAGCGGTCGTTGATTGCATCAAGAATGGTGAGTGACCACTTATCCGAGTAGACACATGTCCCTCGGTTGGGAATTTATAGTACTTGAGCAAAGCTGGTTAAGGAGATGGTGTAGTCGTTTTGATTGATCTTAAACCTAAGACTAAACTCATCATCTTCATCAATGAAACCGGTGACACTAGCATAAAACTCTAACACAAACCTAGGACAAATAGGTTCATCGATGTCAAGGAGACAATCGAATTGAATAGCGGCTAGCTCTTCACGTAGATTGGTATTTTCGATAAAAGAGGAGTGAATGGTTCAACCCTCATGGAAGTACCTAGTTTCTAGACTCTTAAAGATTTCAACTTGCTCCTTTGAAAGTCCTTTGGTTTTGTGGTGTTTGGGAATGTAGTTAATGGTATCCTTGTGATCATAGAATTTTGCGGCTACCATGGTTATTCCTATGAGCAAGAATTTATATGTTAAGAATGAGAATAAACTTAACGTTTTGATTCTAGTGTGTGTCTATATGAAAACGATTTGGAGTTGCGGTTATCTCGACTCATTTTATGCATAAAATAGTCTTTAGTGAGGTTGTTTGGCAAATGGCATGAGATAACCTAAACGCTCCTAATTCAATGTGGCTTCATTTGAATATACCCGGGAATGCATATTAGTTATGCAATACCTTTAGTATTCAAGAGCATGCAAGTGATGAAAATTTAACGTTTCTATTTGTATTAACAATGAAAAATTGTTTTCCTACAAGTGAGAAGCTTTTCAAAATTTTTGACATGAGGTGTTTGTTTTTTGAATAAAGCCTTATAGTCATTATCTTTTGATTAGTGGGAAACATGATTTGTTTATGGAATATGATAATGTAATCTTGATAACGCTACACGCGTCGTTAAGGTCAAGGAAACTTCCTTTTCTTGAGCAAGTTTTATAACACCTAGGCGATGAACCTAATCGTTGTAGTGTAGTAATTAGGGTAAGCCACGGGTATTGATATCGTTCTCTGGGGAATAGGAATGCTAGTGAGAAGTTACTACGCTAAGGTTGAGGTTGAGGAAGATTATTTTTATCTTTTATATTTTTTAGAAAATGGAAAAGTCTGAATCTCGGGTATTGGATTTGGGGGTTGGTATTGCTACGATTACTCTACTATTATCTAATTATCTAAACTAAGGTTGTGATAGTCTATGTCTAATTTGATGTGTACTGTATGATAGTTTAAAATGTGTTTACTTAGGTTTTACTACTCCTTAATTATCTCCTATTGATGGTTGATTTGTCACGTCCTTATTCCTAGTTGCGTTGTGATTCTAAGGCTATAGGCGTGCTTGTTTCCTAACTCTTTGAAACTACCAAAGGGTCTTGTTTACAAATCCTCTAGTGATTTATAGGCGCCTACTCTACGGTTGTCCTTGAATACTTTATCCTACAATTACCTAGATAATTATATTCTAAAGTTCACAAAGAAATTTCAAGCATTAAGTACAAACAGAATAATCTAGCGCACTCTAGATCATTAGTCAACTAAGATAAGTATCAACCAATCAATATTCAATAATTAAGTTTCATATTCCTAAGCAAACACACAAATAAATTAGCGGACATGGAGAACATGCAAGCATACACAAAATAATCAAAGACATAATTAAATTAATGAAGTAAATACTTAGCTTGATGTATAATAGGGTTTAGAACCTAAAATCTGCACAAGAAAGCCTTGGTTCGGTTTAGGTTTTTACTCAAAAGACTACACACAAAACGAAAAATTCGGATTCTATATATAAGATTACATCTGCGACGGCGTCACCTTATGATTCGTGGCGCGTCGTGTCGCCGTCGTTAGGGTTTCGTCTTGGCCACGTAAACCTTTCGACGGCGTCACCTTATGTGTGCCGTCCCTTCAGCTCGGCGCGTCTTGGCGCATCTAGGCCGTCTCGAGTAACGACCTACTCTTTAGAACTGGCGTCGTCCCTTGAAAACATGTAATTTTTCCTCGAGCCGTCATAAAATTCCTTCCGACGGCGTCGCAGATATGCAGTGGCGCCGTGCCTTATGTTTCAAGACTTTGAGTGTCTCGAATTTGACTTTGGCCATTTTCTTCGTATATTCGCGCCTTTTCGTCAAATAAGCATCATTCCAGCATTTTGCCTTCAAGAGACCTAAAAGTGAAAAGGAGCGATATTAAGCAATAACGGATACAAAAGTGATCGAATAAGGGCTTAAATGACCCTCAAAAGGTACCTTTAAAACCTTATCAAATATCCCTACACTTGGTATTTGCTTGTCCTCGAGCAAATGTGCTTTAACCAATTAATTTATAAGTTAGGGTCATGAAGCATCCATTCAAAGCGGTCCACAACACATATAAGCCCCATAAAAGTCATAACAAACACGGAAATTACATACTAGCACCTCATGGGGTGTTTGGATACTCACATCTCTCTCGGGTGTATATATGAAATATAACAAATCGAAATGGAAGATAAACACTCATTAACCGGTCCTAGTACATAGACTACCATAGGCTTGAGAATAGATCAAACCTCCGTCGCTTTGGCGTAAGCACCTAGGAAAGACTATCAAAGAGGTCTTTTAAAGGGTTGTAATGTTAGGCTTACGGTAAGGAAATGAAGGGTTTGGTGGGATAGGCTATTTAGTGGTGGATAGTCAAAATCTCTATGTTGCAAGTATCGAAGAATGGCGTTGCTAAGCCAAGACTCGACACTCTAAAACTCTAGCAGCGAAAATAAACAAACACAATTTAAAAAGATAGATGTAGGATGGTAGCCGTATGGTTTTTTTTTTTTTTTTTTTTTTTTTTCACTCTTTTTTTTTTTTTCTTTTTTTTTTTTTTTTTTTTTCATACACTTTACTCTACCATCCTCTGGTACATCAAAATGATGAGGTTATAGATACATCCCTACACTTGAGTTTTATTACTCTAACACTAATTTGACCCGAATTGAAAAGATCAAAACACTTGGAGTACATTATTATGCAAACAAAGGGAATTTGAGTTTAACGTTCTCTTTCCTATGTTTCATAAACTTTAACTTTTCCCATGAATCCCAATCATCCCAAAGCGTATACAAAAGATATGACTCGACTTAGCAACTCATGCAAGCAACCGGATAATTGAACTAAGGGTTTTGGGTGATAACATAAATTTGCACTAAAAGTGAGTGCAATAAAGGTAGGCTAAAGCGATTTGGGTGTATATTTGGGGTGGGGTGTAAACAATGCTCTTCATTGATATTCGGAAAACCGAAACATCACGAGAACCGCGAAAAGGATAGGCTCGAGGGTTAACTAGGGGTATCGTGTACTAAAGATGAGTACAACGCAAAGGGTGTGGGGAATTACTCAACCGAGGTGGAAGAAGTAATTATATTACAATTATTAAACAAGGGTTATCCTAATGCCTCTTATCATTTAGTTAATCCTAACTACACAAGTGTAGTCTCACTAGCGATCTCGGAATGCATCACAAAACAAGTTCTAGAATCTAATATACTACCGGTTCACACTCTAAGCATTAAAGATGAATGCTTTAATTCCTACTAATCTAAGGGCGATCCTCACATTTTGGGTGGAATTTAGGTGGTAAGGGTTTTGTGCTAGTCATGCAACTTCCTATCCATGAGGCGCTTTTGTTAAGACTAATGGCCCACTCTTATCGTCATGAAAAAATTTTAAATTTGGCTAAAATTACCCTAACCTACATTTTCTCATGGTTTATTACACAAATACTCTTGGACAAAGCAAATAGTCAAGGATAAGCATAGTTTCAAAGTTCCTTTTTTTTTCCTCCTACACTTAAACTGAACATTGTCCCCAATGTTCCCGAAATATCAAAGTTATGATAATAGAAGGTAATTAAAAGCGAAGAAACTAATACTCCTGATTAGCTCGGTAGGATCCGTAAAAGCGGTGGTTAAATCTTTTCCAAGAAGAGTTTTTTTTTTTTTTTCGTGAAAGGCTCCTTCAAACTTGTGTAACTTCTTCTTGACAAACTAAACACACACTAGAAGAAAACAAACGAAACCTTCGCGTAAAATCGTGGTAATAATATACATAAGACTCGATTTAAACTAGGATATAATGCTTGTGGAATGGATGTTTACAAATTTGTTTTGAAAATTAAGATCTGGAAAATTCCAAAATTTTACAAGTAGCTCGAAAAACGAGAAAAAGTAAGGTGATGTTTTATTCCTTCTGACGCCGTCAGGTTGCAATCTGACGCCGTCGGTTATCCCGACAAAAAGCGGTCTGCGATTTTACGGAAAAAATTCGGAAAATTTACATCTTTAGAATCGGAAAACTTCGCAAAAACATCCATTATGACTCGATACAAGCATTTGACTCGAACAAACAAACATATATATCTTTTAATTAATTGTTATTCTCATGTTCACGTTTCTTATGAAAGTGTGTAATCCTCCCTACACTTATCCTTTATGTAAAATACCTTTATATGTAATTAAGGCGAGGTTAAAACAAAATAAAGCATTTTACAAATTCAAACATGAGGACAAACAATTAATAAAAGATATATGACACTAACAAGCAAACAATTAAGCATGGGTTGCCTCTCCGAAGCGCTTTTCTTTATTTAAGAGTCTTGTAGCTAGACTCGTAGTCCTACTCCTACGTACCGATATAAGTAAGTCTATCCTCAACAATGTCGTAGGGATCAAACTTATCATTTAAGTTCCTAGTAATGCGTTCGGTTAAATAAGCCTTTTCAAACATCTCACCATCGGGATCATAGATTTGTATCCTAATGTGCCATCTTCCATTACCATCGCTAGGCGTTCTATTCCAATTCCACATGTGTTCGGATGTCTCAACTATCCATTTATTCATGACAAGATTAGCAGGCAAGCATCCTAGGAACTCGGTCATCTTCCTAAATACTAAGGCGTCCTCGAGCGGGTTCACTTCTATCCCCTAGCCAATTCTTGTTCTTGGAAAGTTGCTACACTAGCAAAGGCCTTATCTAGGTAAAAGGTCTTTGGGGGCCTATGATGTTCTTCTCAATCCACGGTCCATATCGAGAAGGCTCTCTATCCAACCTAATCTCTTGTGGGATTTCCTCATCCTTGTAATACGAATGCCTTTTGACATCGTAAACCGATCTAGCACTCCCTCTCCTACTACTATTTTGGACATCTTACAATCGATGATGGCACTAGCGGTAGCTAAAATCCTCTTCCAACTAGTAATGGGCATGTCGGGTCCTTATTCATGTCTAGCACATGAAAGTCGGCCAAAGAGTCAACTCTCCTACATGTACTACCATGTCCTTTATTATTCCAACCGGACGTGCTATACTACCGTCCGCTAATCCTAAGATAGTTTCCGTTGGTTCAATTTTACCTAAGTTGAGGCTTCATGAAGGGACAACGGGCGAGATTGATGCATGATCCTAAATCGGCTAAAGCATCAGTGGCTTGGAAGTTCCAAGTCTACACGGAAGAGTGAATAGCCCGGGATCATCTAACTTCTTAGGTAAGTTGTTTCGCACAAAGCGGACCCATGTTTCCCAAGCCTAAGTTCTAACTCATATTTTCTTTTAAAGCATTATAATAAGGTGCATGAGCTAAGACTTCAAGAATTGGTTTTCTTGATAGAGTTCCTTGTACTCCTCCTCTAAACTAGGTTTGGATTCTTGGCTAACGGGTTTCTCAGGAGTAGGCTTTACCAAAGGTGCGGGCCTTGGTATTTCTTGGATGACTTGGAACCCTTTTGATAGCATTTACCGAGTGAACCGTTGGGTGAGAGGGCATGTGTTCTCCATGATGAACTAGAACATGAAGTCGATGCAATCGAATTCACTTTTAGGTTCTTTATGGTATCACTTGGGAGTGCTCCAATTTCCCGCTCATTGAAGGCTTTTAAGAGGGCATCAAGCTTGGTTGTCATCTCGCCTGCTTTTGCTTAAACTCGGCTTCAAGCTTATTCAATCGAGTTTCTTGGGATGACAAAATCTAGATGCAATTGCTTCAATATTAGTGGGGTTCCGGTATTAGAAGAATTGAACCTATTAGGCGAACTAGATGAGCTTTGAGGTGTGTTGAGTTTGGTTCCACTTAAGATTAGGGTGATTTCTCCATGAGGGTTGTATGAGTTTCCTAAGTTGTTTTGTTCGGGTTTGAAAGTGTACCACTTATCTCCCGCTCCGTCGGCATGCGTATGGGCGTAGTCCGCAAAAAGCTTGTTCGGAGAGCCTTGAGCAATCACGAGTGTCATGGGGACCTTTGCATAACTCACAAGGTAGAGTGATTTGATTCACTTGTCGTGAAGACTTAGGATTTTATAGGAGCTCATGAGGAATTTAACTTGATCTTCAAGTTCAATCATCCCACGGTCGGGGAGGAGGCAAGGAGATTGCCTTGGCGGTTTGGGAAGTTCACGGGGTCATCCCACTTTCGTTGTCATAGAGGCAAGGTCCTCTATTATTTCCCATGATTCTTCCGCGGTGAGATCACTAAGTTTTCCACCGACCGCTTGGTCAATGGATCGCTTAGTGGGAAAGTTGACATGATCATAAAAGATTTGGACTTGGAGCCAAAGATCAATGCCGTGATGAGGGACTTTATGAAGTAAGTCCTTGAATCGGGTCCATGCTTAAGAGAGATTCACCTTGACGTTGTTGGAACATCAAGATGTCATTCCTAAGCTTAGTGGTTCTCCCGGTGGGAAAAATTGAGCAAGGCGAAGTAAGATCATCCCAACTTGAGATGGAGCCGGGCGGGAAGTCGCTCAAGCCAATTACTAGCTTGGTCCCGTAGAGAGAATGGAAGAGACGCAAGCGTGGTCTCCCGAGTAGTAGCATCAAGGTCGATGGAATCGACAATTTGAGAAATCCTCGATCTTGATTTGGATCTTGAACGAAGTCCATGGAATGCACATCCGCTTTGCACCAACCGGATGGTGTCGGATCGCAGGCCGTAGTTTGGGCTTGGTCGGAAGCTCAATGGTGTTCCTATAACCTAGGTGGTTTGGTCTGAGTACTCACCAAAGTACGGGCTCTTGGCGGGTCATTTGGTGGTGGGTTGATGAGTGGTGGTTGGTTGTCACCTTCCATGGTGAAAAGTGATGGGTGTTACGAACAAAGGTCACGAAGAAGGGGATAGACTAAGAAAGCTAAAATGAGAAAAATTACTTGATAGGAATCAAGCAAAGAAACCTAAGCGAGGTGGACTACTAACTAGCTATTCTATTCCCGGCGGTGCGCCAAAAACTTGATAACGCTACACGCGTGGCGTCGTGGGTCAAGAAACTTCCTTTTCTTGAGCAAGTTTTATAACACCCTAGGCGATGAACCTAATCGTTGTAGTGTAGTAATTAGGGTAAGCCACGGGTATTGATATCGTTCTCTAGGGAATAGGAATGCTAGTGAGAAGTTACTACGCTAAGGTTGAGGTTGAGGAAGATTATTTTTATCTTTTATATTTTTTAGAAAATGGAAAAGGTACGAATCTCGGTATTGGATTTGGGGGTTGGTATTGCTACCGATTACTCTACTATTATCTAATTATCTAAACTAAGGTTGTGATAGTCTATGTCTAATTTGATGTGTACTGTATGATAGTTTAAAATGTGTTTACTTAGGTTTTACTACTCCTTAATTATCTCCTATTGATGGTTGATTTGTCCGTCCTTATTCCTAGTTGCGTTGTGATTCTAAGGCTATAGGCGTGCTTGTTTCTAACTCTTTGAAACTACCAAAGGGTCTTGTTTACAAATCCTCTAGTGATTTATAGGCCTACTCTACGGTTGTCCTTGAATACTTTATCCTACAATTACCTAGATAATTATATTCTAAAGTTCACAAAGAAATTTCAAGCATTAAGTACACAACGAATAATCTAGCGCACTCTAGATCATTAGTCAACTAAGATAAGTATCAACCAATCAATATTCAATAATTAAGTTTCATATTCCCTAAGCAAACACACAAATAAATTAGCTTGACATGGAGAACATGCAAGCATACACACAAATAATCAAAGACATAATTAAATTAATGAAGTAAATACTTAGCTTGATGTATAATAGGTTTAGAACCTAAAATACTGCAAAGAAAGCCTTGGTTCGGTTTTAGGTTTTACTCAAAAGACTACACACAAAACTGAAAAATTCGGATTCTATATATAAGATTACATCTGCGACGCGGCCACCTTATGATTCGTGGCGCGTCGTCGCCGCCATCGTTAGGGTTTCGTCTTGGCCACGTAAACCTTCGACGCGCCACCTTATGATTGTGACGCCGTCCCTTCACTCGACGCCGTCTTGCGCATCTAGCCGTCTGAGTAACGACGGCCTCCTTTAGAACCCGCGTCGTCCTTGAAAACATGTAATTTTTCCTCGAGCCGTCATAAAATTCCTTCCGACGGCGTCGCAGATATGCATGGCGCCTGTCGCCTTATGTTTCAAAGCAGCTTTGAGTGTCTCGAATTTGACTTTGGCCATTTTCTTCAGATATTCGCGCCTTTTCGTCCAAATAAGCATCATTCCAGCATTTTGCCTTCAAGAGACCTAAAAAGTGAAAAGGAACGATATTAAGCAATAACGGATACAAAAGTGATCGAATAAGGGCTTAAATGACCCCTCAAAAAGGTACCTTTTAAAACCTTATCAAGTACCTAATTTCAATGACTAGTTATGCAATTTGCCAATTGAATCCATGTTTTGTACAAGAATATATACAAACCCCATGTAGTGATTTTGTGCACAAATTAGAATCCTAGACTCAGAATTAAGAGATAAAATGTGGTTAGGATACTTACAATGATGTTATCTCCAGTGATTAGTGGGTGAGAAGGTATCAACAATGAGTTAGGTCTAATGTTTACACGTTTTGGTAAAGTGGGTTTTGAGGAAGAAGATGTTTTGTAGGTAGCAGATTTGCCACTGATGTCACCACGGACCAGACGGCACCATAAAAATGGTTCCGCCTTTGTTTTCGTTTGGTACCGTGGCTACAGTAGCAGGTTTAAAACAAAATTTGTTTTGTTTTGTTTGTTCTAAGGTTTATGCTATGTTTTACCTACATGTTTGGTTCCATTAATCCCAAACCAAGTCTAAGAAGATTAAATGGTTCTCGTTTGAGAGGCTTAGTTAAAATGTTGGCAATGTTGTCTTCGGAGGACACTTTCTCAATTGAGATGTTTCCTTTTGAACATTGTCATGAAGTGATGATGATTTCAATATGCTTAAATGCGAGCATGTTGGACGATTTTTTTGAGATCGATAGCTCCTTTGTTGTCGCAAAATATGACTATATCGTTGAGATGAATTCCGTAGTCCACGAGAGCTTGCTTCATCCAAAGAGCTTGTTGACATGCTTTTCCGGCCAAAACATATTCGGCTTCAGTAGTTGAGATAGGTAAAGCCGTTTGCTTCTTTGCAAACCATGAGGTGAGACAATGTCCAACAAAAGTGCAAATACCACTTGTACTTTTTCTATCGACATAGTCATCGGCATGGTCCGAGTCGGCATACACTATAGTTTCTACACCCGTTCCTTTGGGATACCATAATCCTAAACATGTCGTTCCCTTAATGTATCTAAATATCCTTTTCAAAGCTTCTAAGTGTGATACCTTTGGATTTTCTTGAAAGCGAGCACATTGACAAACACTAAACATAATGTCGGGTCTACTAGCCGTGAGATAGAGTAAGCTACCAATCATTCCTCTATATTTAGTGTTATCTACCGATTCACCTTCCTCATCCTTGGTGAGTTTAGTGTCCGAAGACATGGTTGTCTTAGTTGGTTTTGAATCTTCAAGACCAAATTTCTTAAGCATATCTTTTATATATTTAGATTGGTTAAAGAATATGCCATCTTCTAGTTGTTTAATTTGGAGTCCTATAAAGAAGTTTAATTCACCCATCATACTCATCTCAAACTCATCGTGCATGATTTTAGAGAAATCATCACATAGCTCTTGACAAGTTGATCCGAATATAATGTCATCAACATATATTTGAACAATGATAATGTGTGACTCCCTTTTCTTGGTAAAAAGAGTATTATCTACTAATCCCATGGTATATTTGTTTTCAAAAAGAAAAGT
Source organism: Chrysanthemum lavandulifolium (assembly GCA_022545495.1). NCBI lineage: Eukaryota > Viridiplantae > Streptophyta > Magnoliopsida > Asterales > Asteraceae > Chrysanthemum > Chrysanthemum lavandulifolium. The sequence continues at coordinate 87,865,426 of CM040242.1, forward strand.
CTTAAGTCTATCGTACCAAGCTTTTGGTGCTTGCTTAAGACCGTATAATGCTTTCTTGAGTTTGAAGACATGATGTGGTTTCTCAAAGTCGGTGAAACCGGGAGGTTGAGCAACATATACTTCTTCGTTAATAAACCCATTAAGAAATGCACTCTTAATATCCATTTGAAATAATTTAAAGTTATAAGCACATGCATAAGCAAGTAATATTCTAATAGACTCGAGTCTAGCTACCGGTGCATAAGTTTCATCATAATCAATCCCCTCTTGTTGATTATAACCTTGTGCAACAAGCCTAGCTTTGTTTCTAGACACTACACCATTTTCATCCATTTTATTTCGAAAAACCCATTTCGTTCCAATTATAGTTTGATCTTTAGGTTTTGGAACTAATTTCCAAACATCATTTCTAACGAATTGGTTTAACTCTTCTTGCATAGCAATTACCCAAGATTCATCTTTTATTGCTTCATTTATGTTTTTCGGTTCAATGGTAGACACAAAACAAAATAGATTACTTTGATTTTGAGCTTGTGATCTCAAGGTTCTTTGATTTAGTTGACCTATGACCTTTTCTAAAGGGTGACTTTTGGATTCTTTGATGTTTATAATCTCATTATTTAATGGTTCATCTTCCTTGTCATTTTCAATTATTTCTTGACTTTCTACAAGTTGACTTTAAACTAAGTCATCATCTACCAAAGGTGATGTCTTAGAGGAGGTGGACTTTCGCGAATGTTATGTTCAACGATTCTCGACTCTCATTGTTTCTTTGTTTAAGACAATGTAAGCTTTACTAGTTTGAGAATAACCAAGAATACACCTTCATAAGACTTTGGGTCAAACTTGGTGAGGTAATCTTTAGTATTAAGAATGAAACATTTACATCCAAAGACTCTAAAATATCCTAAAGTTGGCTTTTTACCTTTATAAAGCTCATATGGAGTTTTGTTTAAGAAAGGACGTATCAAGACTCTATTTAAAATATATGTAGAAGTGTCGACAGCGTTACACCAAAACTTTTGAGGAATGTTTTGTTCATTAAGCATTGTTCTACTCATTTCTTGAATTGTTCTATTTTATGTTCTACGACTCCATTTGATTGAGGTGTTCTAGGAGCCGAAAAATTATGTGTTATACCATTTGTATCACAAAGTTTCCAACTTGTGTTTCATTGTCAAATTCACGACCATGATCCGTTCGGATCGACACAATTTAACACCTAGTTGATTTTGAATTTTCTTGCTAAGAATTTCAAATTTATCAAAAGCTTCATTTTGGTTTTCAAAATAACGTCCAAGTAAACCTTGAGTAATCATCTACTATGACCAAAGTGTATTAAGTTGCCTCCATAGCTTCTTATAGCGGATGGACCAAAAAAGTCCATATGCAAAAGTTCTAGACACTTAGATGTGGACACCATATTTTTAGACTTATGACTACTATGGGTTTGTTTACCAATTTTGCAAGTGTCACAAAAATGTTGATCATATTTAAGTTTTGGTAAATTCCTAACTAGCTCTTTTGAGGATAGGTTTTGTATAAGTCTCATATTAGCGTGACCTAAGCGTCTATGCCAAAGAGTTGAGCTATCATCTAATGTTGTTAGACAAAGTTTATCATTAGATGATTTATCTATTTTCATAACGTATATGTTATTTTTCCTAACTCCTTTAGCTATGGTGATACCATCTTTTATCAAATAGTACTTTATACTTTTTATCACATAATTGGCTAATACTAAGTAGATTAAATCCTAACCTATCGACATGAGCAACATTTTCAATAGTTAGGGAGTTATGAGCGATCGTACCTTTGCCAATGATTTTGCTTTTGAGATTGCTACCAAAAGTGACATTACCTCCGTCATACTCTTGGTATGATGAGAAGAGACTTTTATTGCCCGTCATGTGTCTTGAGCATCCACTATCTTTTATCCACTCATCAGGTTCCAATCCAACTTTCAAGCATACCTAAGAAGCAAATAACTCAAGCGTTTGGTCCCCAATATTTCATGGGTCCGTTTGGGCTAAACATACCATTTATTTGATTCATGTATGGAAACGATTGGTAAGAGTTCCATGACATGTAATCTGGAGTTTGATATGGTCTAGGGAAGTTATGATTCCAACCGTTGTGTTGATAGTTGGGTTGTACGTTGTGGTTACTCTTAGGAAAGGCGTTTGGCAAAAGGTGTTTTACGTCGTTGTTGAGTAATTTTGATCTAAATTCATTTTAGCAAGTTCTACTCTTGATGTAACAACAGGTTTTTGTTTAACACTATCCTTGGTTTTCTTTGTTACTTTGACAAATTAGCTACAGTCCGTTTCACAAACATTCCGTCTCTTGAAGTTCCACGGCACCAATTTTACAACGGACGGATCCTTATTTTGGGTCCGTCTGGTCCGTCTTGCTGTGAAGCAGTTTTGACAGCTTGTTTGTCTTTTAAACCGTTTTGTTTTGACTCTTTGAATTAATACTTCATTAAATCTAGCCCATTCATGTTTCACGGTGTTCTTTGAATTCTAACTATTTCATCCACGCACGATGTTTTTGTTAAACCTTTTAAATTTAGAATTATGTTCGATTAGAACATCTTGTGTGAGCTTTAGTTTTTCTATTTCAAGATTAAGCTCTTGACATGATTTGCAATCATCGTCATTTGCTTTTCCTTTTCTAATCGTTTTGCCTTTTCTTTTAACTCATAGACTTCATTTTCTAAAATTCATTTTAGTCTTTAAAATTTATTTTAGTTATGATTTTAGACTTAGCTCACACAATTGATTGTATTGTTTTTTCAAAGTGTCATCATCGATAGAAGAACAAGATGAGTCGGAATGTACCTCATTTGACTCATGTGCCATTAGAGCGATTTCCTCCTTGCTTGATTCTTCATCATCTTCACTAGCGCTCCAAGCGCCACTAACAAAAGCTCGTTGAGTTTTGCTTTTAGGTGGCTTAGGACAATCTCCTATTAGATGACTTGCATCACCGCATCTGAAGCACTTTCTTTCACTTTTACCCTTTTTGTCATCCCGATCTTTTCGGAATGGTTTCTTTTCTTCTCGAGGTTTTCTTACAAATTTTCCTCTTCTTCTAAATAACTTTTTGAAATCTCTAACGGCCATGGCGTACTCTTCATCTTCACTACCGGAGCAAGATTCGTCATCATCACTTGATTCCGTTCTTGCTTTTAGAACAACGGATTTGATTTTTCTCTTTTCCTTTGATGATTTCGAATCTTTCTCCATCACCATTTCGTGTACTTTGAGGTTTCGATTAGCTCGCCTAGTGACATTTTGAGAGATCTTTGATTCTTCAATGGCATCACTTTAGCTCTCCACTCGGATGGAGTGCTCTAAGAAATTTCGACAAAGTTCTTACTACGAAGGATTCATCAAGTGCTTTAAGTGATGTAATAATAGTATTAAAGCGAGCAAAGCCACAATCAATGGTTTCATCTTGAGGATAACAAATTGTTCATATTGTTGAACAAGAAGATCAATTTTTTTATCCTTGACTTGTGAATTTCCTTGATGTGTAACAATCAAAGATTCTCAAATATCTTTGGCGGTTTCACACATAAAAATTATTTCATATTCTTTTCTAGGAAAAGCATTATAAAGCATCATTTTAGCTTCATTGTTTTTAGTAGTTAATTTCTTTTGTTCATCAACGAAATATCTTTTGTTGTAGAACTAAAATCCTTTAACAATAACAAACCAAAGATCTATATCTTTTGATTTTACATATGTTTCAAAAGCGGTTTTCAATAGATAAATCCATTGGTTTCAAAGAGTGGTGGTCTTTGCATAGATTGCCCTTCTTTAAAGTTTTCATAATCCATGGATCATTTCAAGTTTATAAAATACAATATATTTTAGAAATTCTTGAGCAACGAGGCTCTGGTACCAATTGTAGAAAACTAGAAAGGGGTTGAATAGTTTACCGATTAAAAATCTTTGTTTTGAAACTTATTGAAAGATCAATTTATATTGATCTTAGATATGTTAATGAAATATGTAAACAATATGTAAAGAGTAAATAAGGAAAGAAACGATCAAACCACAACAAGTTGTTTATAGTGGTTCGGTCTACAAGGACTATTTTTCCTTGCCCTACTCCACTCCCCGAGTCTCACACTCGAATTTAACTTCACTAGTCAACAAGCTCCTTCACCGTGGAGAAACCTTTACACTTACACTATTTCCGACACTAAGCTAAATGTCGAGTTCTTTCCAAGGGTACAACCACTCCCACACACAATGTATTTTGAGGACTAAAATACTAACCACTCCACTCACAAGATTATGATAGTTTGGTACAACAATGAAGTATGAATCAACACAAGATCATACAACACCAAACAAACAAGACTTCCAACTTCTCGTTAAAGCTTGAATGTGACTTGATCTTCTTTGCTACAAAAGAGATCACTAATATGATATGAAACCGAGTTAGAAAGGTTAGAGAAAGAAATGTATGAGAGTGATGAGAAAGGGATGAAAAACTACTTGGTTTGGCTTTGCTATTTATAGCCAAACTCTCGTGAGCACTGACGGACCACGGAACCCTTTAAAGGGTTCCGCCTGCTATAAGATTTGGTGCCCGTGAAGTCGGCAGCAAAGAAGATCTCAAAATCTTACCAAAGTCAACCATATCTATGCAAGATTGTGTAAGATATGAGCCTAAATCTACACAAAGAATCTTGTGAAATCTTCCAATGATTTCAATGATGCATCACATGATGTCATATGTCTATTTTTCTATTTTTAGAAGTATGAAAATACATATGTAATGTTTAGTTTTTAAGAAACCAAAACATTATAAAAACTCTTATCATACATTATGGTTAATCACAATGTAAATGCTTGAGTGATGAAGATATTATTTGAAAAAGCTTGTTTTAATATCTATTAGACTTGACAAGCTTTAAGCTTTATAAAAATTATATTTACTTTTGTCGTTAACAAAACTTAGGTAAAGATCAAAAATATAAATAAAGTTTAATGACGATATTTGTATTAACACAGATATTATTGCCCTAAGCTCATGACACGCAAAACGTTAACTATGCATCATAGATATGATGTAAATGTAATAATGCGCTTGGTAACCATAAAGTTAATCCAAACGGGGATGTCAACCTCAATAGATCTATCCACAATATTCGCGCTCACTCGCAAGTGACTAATGGCTCATGATATGAGGGTCTTTTGGCATGGGCGGTACTTAGGCAATAATATGATCTGTCATAGCATTCATTTGAAAAAAGACTTGTGTTCAGGTTTATAGTACGTATCTCCCCCACGGGATTTTATAAATCAAGTAAAGGTGGGGCTATGAACTCACGTTAGTGATACAATAACCAAGTATAACAATGTCAAGAATGTGATGGCAACGGCTCCGACACGGAACCTAAACATAATATGGCAAGTCTTAGGTTTTGGTAAATATTCGGTTTACGACCTCAAATGGTAATGTTTGAAAAATGGTTTAGTTGTGAGGTACTAGTATCGTTTCTACTTGTGTGAAAATGCTTAAAGTTCAAAAACAAAATGTTTATTATGTTATTCAAGTTAATTTTATCTTAGAAATCATATTATATATATATATATATATATATATATATATATATATATATATATATATATATATATATATATATCTGAAATGGTTTTGTAAATTGTCGATGTTTGTAAACTATCTAATAATTCCAGTGTTTGTGACAACGTTTATTTTATACATCTTAGGTTTTAGTGTAACTAGTTGTGAAAGATATATATATATATATATATATATATATATATATATATATATATATATATATATATATATATATATATATATATATATATATATATATATATATATATATATATATACTAACGCTTACCGCATATTGCATGTGTCTAGTTAAATCAAAAATCCATCGGTGTCAATATTTGTTTGTTTGTTGGTTCATTCCATCATTCATATGATGTTCGAAGCAGAAATTTATTCATGCTAGTATTTGTCAAATTTTTGTTTGATTATTTGTTCTTTCTTACCGTAAGTAAGTAAGTTATATAAAAAACATTAGTTCCTTGTCAATGTTATTTTGCTTCACATATTAACTTTAATCATTGGTGTTTATTTGTTATGTGATTATTCATTACTGGATGTCCAAAAATTGTTTCAAATTCATATCGTCTTTTTTTCTATAAAGCATGTGTATTTGTTTCTATATGCTTTTATACACCTTGCTCTTTCTACAACTCATCTCTTTAATGTAAACACTATACAATTTAAACACAACTAAAACATGTCAATAGTCTCAATGTGTAAACCATAAAAATAAATTGCAGGCTTAATATGTAAACCATAAATTGTTACAGAAAACCAATGAATACATATATTCATTTACATCTCATTTACATCACTTAAGTGAAGCAAGGAAACATCTACCAATAAGCTTAAGGTGTTTGTGATTTACTCGTAGTAAATAAGGGTACGTTTGGTATCCTAAAATGAGAATCAAGGAATGAATTTTCATTGTAATCATTTGTATGTTTAAAAGATATTTCTTTCAAAGAGAATGAAATATAGATATCTTCTATATTTCATACACTCAAAAATAATGTATGAATCTTTCATTCGTGAAGAGCCCACGTTATACATATACCAATGACAACATATCAAAAGCACCTTAAGATAGTCATGGTGATGGCTCCCAATCGTGTTTTTTTCCCTATGCCCTGGTTTAACAAACTTTTTTTGCTTTTATATTCTATCTTTTTTGCTTTTTGTTAATTTCAAATTTCATATTTCAAATTAGTTAAAAGTTAAAATTTTCAAAATAGTCAAAGCATTGGGAATAGAAGATGTCATAAAGTATGAGGCTCTATAAAGTATCTGTCCCACTTATGGGTTGTCTATGTCACACTTTGTACCAAGACTGCAAAGTGCAAAAGATGTCTCTGTCACACTTTGTACCGGAAGAGAACCTCCTCTTTACCCAACATCACTATTGTCCCATATGATGACCGAGCCTTTAAGAAACACTTTAATGACATAAAAAAAATCGTCCACTTCAAAAAATATAGAAAATCTCACATTTGAACTTAAATTACTCGAAAAGATCTAACCCATGCCAAAAAAATCATAATAGAAATGGCCTCGAACAATAAAAAATAACAAAGAAAAATGAATGGCCTTAACAAATTTCATATCATTAACCTCATAAAGTCTCAAGAAATATATCATCATAAATCCATATCATGTAAAGCCTCAAAGAGCGTATTTGAATCTAAAACATCAAACATAAATAAAGTATATATCATTAACCTCATAAACATAACTATAATTTACATAAAAAACATCAAACAAAAAATAAAAAAATAAAAAATGGAACACATCTAATTAGAAATAGAAAAAACATAATAATGGTAGATTCATAAGATCCAAACCAAACTTAGGTAGTAGCTAAACAACCAAAACCATTTGAATTGGTCAGATTCACAAATCAAACGACGACTATAGCGAAACCAACAAAAAGCCACCAAAACTCAAAACCAAAACAACCAACAATACACCAACTTCAGCCATTGTAAACATAACCGTAGTGCACCAAAATCACAGTCAACAAACCCGCAATAAAACCCAAAAAATCTGAAACAAATATCTCTAAATACAAGATTGTGAATTATAAATTTATATACAGCATAAACTATGAGTTTTGGTCACCCAACGCTCCATCAAGATACTTTTGAGCAAGATAATATACAACACCCAAATCGCAAGGTACAATCCTGTTTGAGCATACCCATATAAATCACCTCCTTGTCGCACCTGTTCCACCTGAAAAAAATACAATAATCATTATTAGTTGTTTTCAAGACAGCTATCGTGGTGTTCAAGCAAAGAAACTACATATATATCTTATAATATCATAAAAGAAAACACCACTCAAAGTCTAAAACCCAACCGCATCCGCCAAAAATTCGAAACTGGTCAAATCTAAAGATAAAAGTAAACATTAGGGATGGCGACTTCTGATTCAAATGATGGTTTTGGTAGCGATGGCAGATTTAAATGGTTGTTGTGGCAGCGGTTTTAGAGAGAGGGGAGAAGATTTATGTGTTTTGTGTGTGTGGTAAAAAGAAGAGAGTGAGTGTGTTGTTTAGTTGGGTTTTTTAGGTTAGTTTATATATAATCTAGGGTCGGTTGGCTGAATCTTAATATTTTGGTTGGAGAGAGGATCGGTTTTAGGAAGGGATATTGCCTCTTTATAAGGGATAAAGATATATATATATATATATATATATATATATATATATATATATATATATATATATAGAATATGGATCGATTGAAGTAAATTAAAATAAGAAGTGGTGGTATGACCAAAACCACACATGTGAGATGCAACGACTTGCATTAGATGCATTTCTATTCATATAGATGCAACATCTTGAGTTTCGAAAGTTAACTTGATGTATAGATGGTGAAATTGATTTTCATGATTTCGACACGTGCAGAGAAACAAAAAGCAAGAGAAATCATGAAATGCATCTAATATACATATATGCATCTGATTAAAAGCTATAAAACACACTATTGTACGTTATAATGCATCTAAGATTATAAGGATGCAACTAATTTAGGTTGGTGCATCTCGGATTTACGGTTATAGTTCTTCTTATTCCTTCTTATTTTAAGTAATCTTCTTATTTGATCCTAACTATATATATATATATATATATATATATATATATATATATATATATATATATATATATATATATATATATATATATATATATATATATATACTAGTCAAGTTACCAGCTACTTTGCGGTGGGTAATTTCGAAACTAAAATTCATTACGTGCAATGTTTTACGATTATGCATATTTCATGACAATAACTTTACGGATGATAATAGTTTTAATTTGGAAGAATTTTAAGCATTAACAAACTATTTCACATAAAAATAGTAGGGTACGAGAGTGATGCACATACAACTTTGCAATATAAAGCCGATAGTCCATAATATTATAAATGTGTGATCAAAGTTGTTCACTTTCCAGTAATATTATAACGAGTAGGTCAATTCGCGCGTTGCGATGGGGTGAGTGAATAGAAAAGCGTATTCAGGTGATGTGCAACTGGATTTGGATATTTTGGATCAGACAATCATATGGAAACACAAAGATCCACATTTTAACTTGGTCCATTTAAGAAATAAGAACCTATATATTGCAAGTCATGCTGAGTGGACGGTTCATATGTATCTTTTGCCATTAATTTTATTGCCTTTTAATTAGTCTATGTTCCTAGTCATTTACCATTTCTTAAGCATGATCGTTCTACTTGTGTGAGGTAAGAGATATAGGCGGTTCAGCCTTTTTCCTAAAATAACATGTTACATGTTACAGTATTACATTTTTGTCTTCAATGAGCCTGATAAATTCTTGAACTTTCGACTTAAAACATAGTCAAGTAAATCAGATATGTATCATTTACAGTATTCATCATTAGAAAAAAATTTGTGCTAGGAACTTAAAGAAAATGGCTAGTTGCCCTTCAATTGTTTGAACTTGAATTTGTTCTTAGCATCAGTATCACGATGGAACTGCATCTCCTTTGCCAATGATATGTGCTTCAAATTCATATCAGTTATTGCTAATCTTAAATTCTTCACTTCCGTCTCTAACTCGGTAGAAGAATTTGGCGTGCACAACCCTGCATAAAAACAATAATGTGAATAACATCTAAGCAAACCAAATATATGTTGGCGATTTAGTCTCCCCACCTTCTGGAAGTTGCTTTATTGATTCAGCAAACATTCCATCCTTCATACCCCATACACCATCAATAGCATGTACAATGTTGCAGAAAGTATTAAGAGCTTTGTCGTTCGCCAACAGAATCTCGACATTCTTGCATCTGACATGGAAAGCTGCTATTCACAGAACCATTCACAGAACCACTGGCTGTTGCACCTTTTTCAAAAATCCGATGCAGAAATAAAAGCATGCAAACACCTAAAGAAAGGCAGACATGGACATGCGAAACGCTTGGGCATTTGGGTATATAAGCATCGCTACATGGACGAATAACAAACTGCCACCTCATGCAATAAAATCTTTGTTTTTATTGGTGATTGGCACATTGGTCTATGCATCAAAGACAAAGAATGACTCGGTTTGATTTTTTGTTATTACAGTAGAGTTCCAGCGGCATATTTTGATATTATATGATCACACCATGGCATTTTCTGTGCAATACATAGAGTCCATAGGCATTACGTAAAGATTTGGAAAAGAAAGTTCATACGAGCATTCCTTTTGTACTGTAAAATACGCGTATCGTATATATACATGCACCATTTGCTTCAGAACCATGAAACAATGTAAATGTCTTTGTTTATTGTTTGAAAAGATACCTTCTATTGATAGCATCGATCTCATGAAGAGCAACAAAATCCGCAACCTCTCTGCTTTCTGCAGGTCCCAAATATTGGAGGGTTGGAGGTTGTTGTGTGGGGAGTGCTTATTGTGAAATGGGTTGTATTGACCATATATAGTGAAAAAACGTAGACCTTTTTATTATGGGGCTTTTAACAACCATAAAGTCTATTAGTAACATACAAAACATATTGAGTTATTGACCATAACAGCCATTTTTACAGCTAAAGTCTGTAGATGTTTCCATGCTTTTAACAGCCATTTTAATAGCCATTATAAAGCCATAAAGTCTGTTAATATAGAAAACGTATTGACCTATTGTGAACAAAATTGACTAATAGCTTGTTAATTTCTTTTTAAAGAAATGTTTTTTGGTCTTAAAATTTTAAGACTTCTTTATTTAGAAAGTCCCAAACATTTTATAAAGTAGTATATATATATATATATATATATATATATATATATATATATATATATATATATATATATTCGATATATAAGTAAATTAATATATATATATATATATATATATATATATATATATTTATATATATATATATATATGTAGTAGGGTTCCAAGTAAATTAAAATGAGAAGTGACGAAAATCATGCATTTGAGATGCAACGACTTGCATTAGATGCATTTCTATTCATATAGATGCAACATCTTGATTTTCAAAAGTTAATTTGATGTATAGATGGTTCAAATTGATTTTTCTGATTTCGGCATGTGCAGAGGAACAAAAAACAAGAGAAATCATGAAATGCATCTAATATAAGTATATGCATCTGATTAAAAGCTAGAAAACACACTATTGTGCGTTATAATCTATCTAAGATTATAGGGTTGCATCTAATTGAGGTCGGTGCATCTCGAATTTGCGTTATAGTTCTTCTTATTTCTTCTTATTTTAAGTAATCTTCTTATTTGATCCTAACTCTCTCTCTCTCTCTCTCTCTATATATATATATATATATATATATATATATATATATATATATATATATATATATATATATATATATATATATATAGGGTAAAGTTAAAATAAAAGACAAATATCCATAAAAATAAAAGATTTTTTTTAAAACATTTCTTCAAAAATTTCAAAAAAATTCCACAAGATCGGGTATGTTGGTGTATAAAACTTTTGTGAAAAATTTTTTAAAATTTTGAGTTTTGATACTTTTGTGAAAATTCCGATCTTGTGGAATTTTTTGAGAATTTTTCGAGAACTTTTTTTGAAACAAAAAATCTTTTTATCTTTTTACGGATATTTGTCTTTTTATTTGATCTTTATCATATATATATAATGTATATAAATCGTTATTAGAAAATAAGTATATATATATGTATATATATATATATATATATATATATATATATATATATATATATATATATATATATATATATATATATATATATATATATATATATATATATATATATATATATATATATATATATCTAGAGAAAAGTGTAATTAGAGAGAAGTGAAGTGAGAAAAAGTTATAGGGTTTAATTTGAAACATCTCAAACTTCAGGGGTTACTTTTGAAAACCACCCCACCCACCCCACCCATTACCCCCCTCAAAAAATTTTTTTTCCGCCAATTTTTTTTTGGGGCAATTTTTTCCGCTAAAAATTTATAAGCTGATGCACCTTTTATTTTGGTGCATCTCGATTATAAAAATAGTGCATCATAGTTATAACTACTTTTTTAACCGTGATTCACACAAAATAAAAAGGTGCATCGATCGATCATATGTTATTAACTTATTCCGAAAAAGTTTTGAATTAGAACCGTCAACCTTTGTGTATAAAGAGATTTTTCAACTGATTCAACACGCTTATTTTATTAATCACATGGTTAAATATACAATGAAATCAATTATTCTAACTTACTTATCATCAATTCACGATTATTAATATATGCGCTAGCGTTATCCCAATGACAAAGCATGTGACGCTACCATCGCTACCATAGCTCCGTCTCTGGTTGTACAACTAATGCCCCTTAAAGAGCATAGTATACTAAGTTATTACAATGTTATTGAAGCATATTAGGTAACAATCGTTGGGTGCATCTCGGTTATAAAATTTGGTGCATCATAGTTATAACTAATTTTTATAACTGTGATGCACAAAAATAAAAAGGTGCATCACAGTTATAAAAATTTGGCGGAAATTTTTGGCCCAAAAGAAAAAAAAATTTGGCCTCCGGAAAAAAAATTTGGCGGAATTTTTTTCGGAGGGGTAGGGTGCAATTTACAAAACCTCCTTAAAGAATGAAGGAAAATACAATTAGGTCCCTGTAGTTTGGTGTGAAAAAAGGAGGGGAAGAGGGTGATCCAATGGTTGAGATTACTTTTCTCACTTTTCTCTTGAGATCAACTTTTTAAATGATCCAAGCTCTCTCTCTCTATATATATATATATATATATATATATATATATATATATATATATATATATATATATATATATATATATATATATATATATATATATATATATATATATTTGCTTCTTGTGGTGTACAAGCTTAAAATAGATAAAATAGGTACACATATCGTCCGTTGGATCATGCTTGATTGATGAGATCAAATAAAATAATAAAACTTAATTATATATTTAATATAGGGGTATTATGGTAATCTTGGTTTGTCCATTATCTCTCCGCATTATCTCACACTATTAACTCATCTGATTTTTTTCCTATGAATCCCATCAATCCCATAACTCTAACGCTTAACACACAAATCATACGTTACAATCAAAATCATAACTAACTCGATACATATAAAGATGAAAACCATCAACCCACATCAAGCGACATATTCAATTGACAAACAATTTACTCAAAATTGCCCAGTATGTCTAATTCACTTGAGGATGATTCGATGCAAGGTATGTCAAATTTTATGATTTTTGTTTTTTTTAACAATAATATAGAAATTGTGGTAATGTTTACATTTTTGCCAAGTATGTCGAATTTGCCCAGTATGTTTTTAGGAATTAGACATTGAAATTGCCCAGTAAGTTTATTTTATGGATATAGGAATTGTGGTAATGGTTAAATTGTGGTAATGTATTCATTGAAATAAAGACTTTGACAAGTATGTTTTTAGGAATTTTAGAAATACTGTTCTTATTAGTCATTTTTTTTTGTTAACCATTTGTAAAATTTTTAAGCAGATTTCACTCGTATGATTACAATTCAATCATGATAATGTATGACGTTGGATACTTTATATTTTACGTGTGTCGCTATGTTTTTAGGAACTAGACATTGAAATATAATGACATTGCTATTGATTTAAGTTGAACAACTCATGAGTTTTATTTTATTTATCCGATTCATATTAATATGTAATGTTTATTTGTTATAAGGTGAGCCTTCAACTCCACGATCAACTAATACCGTGTAAGACAATGTTGTTGATGATGCTAAAAAGTGTTACACAAGTTGGGAGTTACCAACCAACCCCCGGGTAGTAAGTTTTGGATTCCGACTAAGAATAAACCCGTGGAGGAACTCGGTTTGATACTATTGAACAAGCTTTAAAGTTTTATAAAGAGTATGCGAGGAAGGTGGTTTCGAAGTTAGGAGGGTGGGCGGTCTAATAGGAAAAAAACAAAATCGGATCTGAAATACTTTTGTTGTTCTAGAGAAGGCGTGAAACCATCGCCGAAGGATGATATTTCAAAGAAAGATAAGTCAAAGACGGATACCCCATCATCCGATATTGCAGAAGTCGTAAAGGTGATTAAAAGAAGGAAACGAGCATCTCAACGTTGTGGATGCAAAGCTCTACTTCGTCTTAGGCAGACCCCTGAAAATAAGTTTGTTGTGTACACCTTTTTTGAGAAACACAACCACAGTTTGGTTCATGAAAATGATTACAAGTATCTTCGGGCTGCGAGGAAACTTACTTTTTCTAAACAACATTTGTTGCGTCGGCTTTCCAATGCTAATATTGGTCCAACAAGAGCTTGGAAAGTGATGATAGAAATGTATGGCGGGTTTGAAAACATAGGAGTTCTGGATGTTGAGTCACGAACTATAGGCGGGTTTGGATAATTTCATTGGTAATCGGGATCGCGCGAGATGGTTGTCGAGAAGGCGCTGAGCGATGGAGTTTTTCTCCGACTTTTCTCATGGAATACAAGCAACACAAGAAGGAAAAACCTTGATAGGGTTGTTTTGGGCGGATTCAAGCAAAGCTTAACTACTTGCTTTTGGTGATGTGGTCTCATTTGGCCCAACGTTTAGGTCAAACAAGTATATTGTTACATCTACACATATGTATTCTACAATGTTAATTTATTCAATGATTTCCATTTTTCCTAAATGTTAGTGCAATGTACTGCAAAAAGTGTGTTTCTATGGTAACTCCCATTTTGACCCGATGCATTGTGAACACCCGTCTTTTGTGTACGGTATCCGTGAATACCAGGGGTATGTTGTGATCATATCCACATCCTTATGGTAGCCCCCCATTTGACCCGTATTAGGAAGTTTGTATTAGGAACATAACTGTTTTCTGAACCCAATTGTCCAATCAGTTTCAAAGGGGAAATGTATGTTTGGTATCCATTTGTCCAATCAGTGGGTACTTTATCAGTATTTCAAAGGGGGAATGGGGAAACGTACTAGTATTGATTGTGAACAAAGGGGAAAATGGGGAAATAACTATTGTGTAATGGTATTGATTTTGAACACCTTTCTGTTGTATACCATGTCTGGGAAGGATGAACACCTTTCTGTTGATTTTGAACACATATTAGGAAGTTTAAAAAGGGTCTTGACAAGGGCAGTAATGGTTATAATTTCCACTGCAAAACTTAAATTTCTGTAGGGGCGTAAAGTGGTTGCAGATCAAGTGTAAAAGGGGGTTAAGGGTTATGTTGATTTGTTGAAGACGATGGTGCCATTGCAATCTGGTGCTATTAGGAGTGGCAACTTTGATTTGTTAAAGTGGTATTGACTTTAGTAGTGTTTCAGTGGACCCAAATGATCTTTTGACCAAGTTGTAATAGGAGTGGCAAGGCTGAACTAGTATATCCTCATGACTTTTTTTATGCCATACCAGGTTCCTTAAAGTGGTATTGAAGTAGTATATCCTCATGATTTGTTAAAGTGGTATTGACTTTAGTAGTTTTTTTGTACAAGCTTACAATATATAAGATAGTACTGATTTTATGCCATACACCTTAAAGCATATAGTGATTCAAATATTCTTGTCTTATTACGGTCATTTACGTAAAACACTTTTCGTATTATGTACTAGTTCATCCTTCAAATGCATATAAGCTGTTGTGTACCATATGCGAAGGATGAATCCGGGATAAGCATACTTGCTATGTAGCTCAACTTAGTGATTTGAACATAAGCGATTTGAACAATGTACAATATGTACCTTTGAAACAAGCATCACATACTTTCTTCTTTATTTGGCATATAGGTACAACATGGTGTTGGTTCCTTTTACGGGCATAGACAATCATAATAGATGCATTCTCTTTGGTGCTGCATTACTAGCAAGCGAAGCAGCCAAGCGGTATACTTGGCTATTGAAAAGGTTTAAGAAAATATTTGGTAGTGCGCCAAAGGTAGTTGTAACCAACCAAGACCCCTCGATGAAGATTGCCATAGAAAAAATATTTCCTGATTCAAGGCATCGCCTATGTATGTGGCACATAATGCAAAAACTCAGTGGAAAGGTATTATTTTTCCTTCAATATATAATTATATATCAGTTAATGTATTTTCTGATAAACTTCATATCACTTACATATTTTCATTTGTTGTAGGTTGGACCAGCTTTATGTAGCAACACCGATTTCAAACGACGCTTATGTGACATTGTTTGGACGGACAAAATCGACTCGATGTGTTTGAGGCCGAATGGGTATCTATCATGAGCGACTTCAATTTAAATGACAACAAATGGTTGAGCGATATGTTTGCAATGCGGACTAAATGGATCCCGCATACTTCGTCATGAACCCATGTCGGCCTTATGCGCACAACATCTAGGTCCGAGAGTGAAAACCACTTTCTTGGGCAAATTACTAACCCGCACTTGAGTTTGATTGAATTTCTTAGCCATTATGATACTGTAATTGATTCACAAAGGTTCATAAATGGCAAGAATACACATGATTCAAACTACAAGACTCCTGATTTTAAGACTCGTTTGCAAATTGAAAGGGAAGCCGTTGAATTCTACACACACACAATTTTTTATGATGTTCAGGATGAGATTTTCTCATCATTGATGCATTGTTGTTCACTTAGTGTACAGGAATCTGATTCGTGTTCTACTTTTGTGATTCGTGACACAGAAGCCGATTCAGAATCAATGCTTCATTTGTGGAAGCCAAGTATGAGGTAACAATAAACATCCAACAGTCCATATCCTTCACATTACGCACATATGAATAACTGCATATTCATCTAATTGTGTAAATGTCATTATCACAATTTATCCAGGTTAGGTACGTACCTGATCAATGCTCTGCTCAGTGCACTTGTTTAAGGTACGAATGTTATGGATTATTGTGTCGTCACATCTTTTACGTGCTCCGTATGTCCAAGGTCTTCCACTTCCCAAAACAATACATGGATAATAGATGGTCTAAACAAGCTATCACTCACAAATGTGTTGAGTCTAGGAACTTATACAACAACAACAAATTCGGATTCGTGGTTGATGCTACATTAAGAGATATTCTGACAATGTTGAAGAATCTATCAATCATTTGGTTGGTGACATTCAAAAGCTTCACATATATGAGGATGACCAATTAGCATTGATGGAAAAAGCCAAAATTGATGTTCGAACCCTCCTAAACCGAACACGAATGAAGCTTATGCGAGCACTTGGCGTGGCGAACTGCGAAATTGACTATTCTTACCCCTACGAGATATTAATAATAAGGGTCAAGTGATTCGTACAAGGCGCAAATCAAAGGTTGAAATTACAACGGAACTAGCCGACAAGCCAAAGAGAAGGTGCAAAAGTTGTGGCAAGATGGCTAGGCATGATTCTAGAAGCTGTCCCAAGAAGAAGAAGGGCCTTCAAGGCGAGGGCGTGGGCGAGGCGTGGACGGTTCATGGATGATAGTGAGTAGTTTCGTAATCGTTCCTACCGATTTTCCACTCATTCGAACTATTTAAGACCTTATTGTTATGTTAGACTCATCAATAAGTACTTTTTTACGCTTATCTCGGTTGTCAAAAACTTACTTTGTTCAATAAGTCTTGAGGCCTTGAGTTGATGTGTTTTATTCCATCTTCATAATGTTTAACGTATTCGGTTGATACACGTTTTCAACATAATGTTTTACTTGCTTTTTAGATTGCTTTGGGAACTGTCCAACTTAATGTGCATATGCTCTTGATTTTCCACATTCGATTCTTTGTTTCTTTTCCATCTTCTAAAAGGTTTTCAGTGTGATGTATTAGTTTTGTTAATCATTTGTAAAATTATAGAAACTATAGAAAGTGTGTTCTTAAATTGTGTTCTTAAAAATTAGGTTAGTATGATGCATTACTTGCTTTTTAGCTTGTTTTTATTCCTTTCCAACTTAATGTGCAGATTCTATTGAATTTTCCACATTTAACCACATTATTCACTTTTAATATTGTATCACTCTTTTTTTAATTCCTTTATTTACTCAAATCAAATCCCATTACAATAACTAGTGTCCTTATATAACCACAAATTCTAATTACAAATACCCTACACAAGCTAGTAATCACCACATTTTCCAAACAAAGCAACAATGCATTCACACCATAACATTCACCTTCGTACAGTAGCACATATTACTGACCCGAAGGATTGCGTCCAAGGTAATTTTTGTATTTTTATGTGTACCGTCTGCAATATGTTCCTAATTGTATATCCTCATGACTTTTTGACCTCGTGTTCATTTTCTTGTCCCGTATGTGTGTCATGATTTTGAATATGAAACTTTTCATGTCCATGTGCCTAAATCAAACACCATGAATGCTCTTGGCGTAGACGACATTAAGAGAAAGTGTGGTTATTGTGGCAATTACGCATACCATGATGCAAGGAATTGCCCATTCAAGACCAATGGCCATAACTAACTGCGGGAGTTGTATGCTTCCGTGCTTCATGTCTTTTATGTTTCAGTGTCATTTGGATTTTATGTTTCAGAATTGTTGCCTCTATATTGAGTGGTTCTGTTTTATGTTTCAGAATTGATCCTAATATATGGAACGATGTATCATGGTTTTCTGTGATACATTGTCCTTACTAATCTTATTTGTTGCCATACTAATACTAGATGCATCTTAACACATACCCAAATTATCGCAACTTAATGTGCACACCATTTAAACAAAATACATCATAGCATAGTGCATTCCACTTTTTAAAACATATCTCGCAAACACAATCCCTACTTAATATATGTTGCACATCCGATCTAAATATGACCATAAACGCCCATACACTATCTTGAATACCACACAATGAGACACCATCGAAAGTAAATTGCTTTGCTAGTGTATGTACTAAGCAACAAAAATCATAAGAGAACCCAAGCATTATAAGCGAATGCACAACTCCGATTTTAACAAATACCCAAACTTGTATACTAATAAAGGAGAATTCCAAGTCTTAAACTTAAACACACGATTACTAGATTAAAGGTTACTCGGTAAGCATACACGAGTTTTTTTAACGACAATAAACTTAAACCACCCAAACATAATAAACTTGCATTCTTTTGTGCTACTTATTAAATCCAAACTACAGACAAAACCCTTCACATTTTTCAAACTTGGTCGCTACACTATCAACTTGATGGTTTCAAACGCGGTGTGTAACCGCTGTGTTTCTTCAACCGAATCCATGCTTCCTTCTCAAACTCACTCTTCACCAAGTTGCAATCGGACGAAAGTATCTTGTGACATACTTGATCGTAGTTCCTCGGTTCTTTCACTTGTTTCTTCCTTCTTTGCTCAAGCAACAAAGTTCAAGACCATCCCTTTGTAGGTTTCCATGTGGCGCATTGTAAATACACCACGGTCTACAAAGTTGCGGTTATCCCGCATCCCAATTGCGACACCTTTCTTGTCGCACGAGTCATTCTTTCATAGCTCGGATTATTCTTGTGCAATAGATAATCCTCAAACACAGAGATCTGATATTCAAAAAAAAAGGGACGTTACATGTATAATTTCAGTATAAACAAACATATGCACCAACCACATAAGTTGCATATTTTTACATCAGTTTACACCTTCGAAACGGTAAAACATAAATTACATTTACCAACGACACAAATTGCACAAGTTGTGTACTACCAATCAATTTACAGACTCCTAAACCTCGTTTTGCAAAACTCCAAAACAGCCATTAACTGCAGCAAACACCTAAGTTGTAACTTACGCAACAGACAACTTGCAGACTACCAAACCGGTAACTACAACAGAAGTATTCAGATAACAAATACACACGCGTGTGTTTTCCCAAACTTGTTACATTAGGCGGCAAGCGATTTACTAGGAGAGTGCAGTTTGAAATTTGTTCTCATGTACATTATATTTGCCCATTAACAATGTGAAATGCTAGTGGTGTGAAAAACTTGTCGCGTCAGGTTAATGTGCCACTACGTTTTTTTTATGCATCTCACTTTATTATTTGCTCGTTTCAGAAACTAGTATTTAATTATTCTGTATTTTTTCCAACGTGTGTATTTGATTGGTACACAAACACACACGTTCTAGACTACCAAACATGAATGCACCGCGTCTAATAAACTACCACTCTTTAGTATACTAACATAGTAGATGCTTACACAACAACGTGCTGTTAATGATAAACCAAGTGAATCTTTCATCCTCCTTTGTATCTGGCAAAAGGAGGTTATCCAAAATCTGGACTTCAGCATCTTTCATGTTCATGCATAATACAAAGAAATGACGTCCTTGAATAACCGGGAAAAAAACCTGCCACACATTTAAACAACAACCTATAAATACCTAAAAACTTTTTGAAATCATGTTGGGTTTTAGACTAGTTAATTAGATACATACCAATTGAACACCATCGAGGGTTTTGTACTCGCTTATATTCACCACAGTATCCATGTTTTCGACAAACTTGTCCAATACCTTTTCGTACTCCCAGCCTACCATGTCACTAGTCTGCATTCACATGAAATTGTGTTTGTAAACTGTACTCTTAAGATTTATCAATCACATATATTAAACTGATATGTATCCGCTATCCTTCGGAACTTACCAACATAGCTGTGTGGCAAAAAAGCCTTGTCACCGTGAACTTGCTCCTGTGCTTCTTTGCATTGTTAAGTACATGCGTGAACATGTCAATCGCTCCACTGGCTATATCTATGCCTGGAAACAGACTTTCCAACACGACCCGTTCTCCATCCACATATCGTGTCTTGAACACAATATCCCTGTCATAATACACATTAGTTAATCACTACATAATACACATGTTCTTACTTACTACTAACTTTTTTATGATACATCTTGACTTACGTTTCTTGAAGTCTAGCGAAGAAGCGGTCGACAACTTTTGTTCGTGTTTTGAGATGGCGTCTAAGGTGACACTTCCCTAGTCATATAGGGTGACCTTAGCACTTGGTGGGAGTCTATGACGTTCTGCCCTATCTAGTTCAAGCATAGGTGCAACTACATTTAAAGGCACAGATCTTCATATCTGACACGATCCTTGCTTTTATTTGCCATGCTCTCTCTGCAAAACTAGATAACTTTGTTTGATGTCTTGCTCCCATGAACGTACACCTGGAATTTGATGATCAGGCGTCTTAAAACCACCACCATCCATTTGGTTCTGTGATACATAATCTATTAGACTATCCAGCAACACTTGGTCTGCTTCCATGTCGTCTACAACTTCTTTTCCTTGCGTTGCTGGCGGTTGTGTAAGATTCAAATCAAACTCTGCATCATCTTCAAAATCAAGCCGCGTGGGAATTTGGTTATGGTTTCTCTCCCATTCTCTGCAAACTTCATCTGACATGGCAATTATTTCGGTAGGCGTCCCATATACCTGCGTAAAAGGGAATACATACTCATCTTGTGGGCCTCTCCTTTTTATCCTCACCCCTACGGTGTAGACCATTTCATATGCTTCCTCGGTTGGATCTTCATTGTATTACGGTTTATCGGCGTTTTGCGCTCAAACAATCGATCCTAAGTTCTTTCAACTCCATAAATCCATAATCGCTGGGTTATCACGAATTCCTTTATCTATCACTTAAATACGCCATATCAATCGGTTCTCCGACCCTTTTGATATAGTAGGGCGCCTTCTTTTCATCACCTATCGAAATAAATAAGTAAATTATCAAACTCTTTGTTTTAACATCACAAATTAATGAAACAAACAATATAACATTATTTTATTTCATATGCATATACCTCGCATCTCTTGGTACACCTCCGCCATCGTCTTCAAACACATCATCTTCCAAACCTATATCTTTATTAACTTTGCATAAACATACAACTTTAGTTTGCAACTAACATACAAGTTACCGAGACTAGTATACCTACTACTAAATGACTTAAATTAATAAACAAATACCCTCATCATGTATTTCTTCAACGACATCTCTATCATCCACGGCTGCATCACCAACAGCTGCCTTTGGGAACATGTTGGCTTCTAGTTTATGCAACAATTCTGAAGACCAGTGTTTGATAGGTGTATCTAAAGCGGCATACACAACCTGTGATTCAAATTAATAATTAATAATTAATAATTAATTACCAAAAATACAACTTTTGTGTATTTACTAACAAAAAAATACACACGGAATTCATAACAAGTATCATACCAGTAGTAATATTATAGGACCATTGAAATGTGCATTCCGCTTCCATGCTCTCTTTGTTCGGACCAAACACTCTATTATATACGTGCACCAGTCCGACGGTATATCATCTTGATGTTGATACACGGTAGGAACCGTAGATTGACGGTATTGCTCAAATTCAACTCACCGATTGTTGAAAAAAACAACACCAAGAAATTTAACTTAAACAACCACCCACCTCGCTTTGTTTTCAAGATTTCATCCGCCACACGAGTATTATAAAACTTTTTAACATCCTTCCCAAATTGTCCCTTCCACTACTTTGTTAGCGGGTTCCTATAGTCTGAGTTATCCCGGGCCTGTATGTGCACATCCCCCATTGGTACACCTAACATATTTTTACTAACTCGGTGTAATGCTTATTCTCCTACCATTCACATCCAAGGTGCATGTGCGCATCAAACACATCTAACAACCAATCGCTAGTCGGGTTGGTATATCCTTTATCTTAAACTCAAGCATTTCACCAAACCCATACTTCTTACATCATTTTTGTGTGTCGATAGTTGTGTTATCACGAAACAAATTCAGTGGATTTCTTGTATGTACTCGCTCACAATTCTACCGACACTAGCACCGCTATATCTTTCCTCTTTTTTTGTCTAATCCTACTTTACGTTTCGATTCAAATCTTTTTGTAGTAAAGGTTTTTTTCGTACTCGCATTAAGTTTTGGTATCTTTGTTTTATGCTGAGAAACAAAATCATCGTCCGTGGAATGTCCATCTTTAGCTGCAGCATTCTTATCTCCTGACACACCAAATACAATTCGACCTTTAGATAACTATATACAAACACATACACACTTATCATTTGTTGCATTCACAAAAAACAGTAAAACTAAATCCAATTACCTATAAACCCACCAGTTTCACCGTTATCAGATATTGTTTTCCTTTTTCCTCCTTCTGGTTCCATTTTTCGTTTACCCGCTCCACGTTTCTCTGCCAATACAATAACTGTTCGTAAATTATACAACTCAATAATAAATACAATGCAAAACAAGTTTGATGTATATATTAGCTATAAATTACCTTTACCAGCTCCTTCTATTTCAATCTCCATTCTTTTCATACCCTTGTCCCTTCTCAACTCCTTTTTCTTATGTACCTTGGCTTTATTCAAACTAGCAGCTGGTTCATTTGCCTCCATTTCCTCCTTTCCAACGGGCTTCTTCACAACATTATCCACATTTTCTCCTTCAAGTTGCACACCATTATCTGATTGATCACATACACCAATAAAAAATCAGCTACAAACCATACAATCTAATACAAACAAGTTATCCGGTAATACACATTATTTATTATAAAACACTATTATGCTTAGTCCGATATCAACTACAACACACAAGTTTATATTAACCGACACAAATGAATGCTTTGCACATAATACACATTGATGCATCTAATACACATGAATCATTACTCACCTATTCGCCACGTACATCTGGTGCATAGTACACACACACAACAACCACTACACAATGGCTTACTACAACTAATACACATAATCAACCATATCTCAGTACATTGCACGACTCATTAAGCATTCAACTCATACACATACTTATTTTTCAATACCTATAATCAACCATATATGGTACATAGTAATATAACAGCAACTAATACACTAATATAGCAGCTTATTTTTGAATACCTATATGAAACTTATAACTACCTAAGTACATACCACGTCGCATTCAGCATTCAACTCATACACATAGCATTATTTCAAGACATATATTAAACTTATACGTACATAACTACAGTGCACGCGTACACATAGCATTCAACTAATACACATGCCTTATACATGTAGTACACAATCTCAACTATAATTGCTAATTCCAAACCTTAGACAACTATAACACATGCTCAACTCATACATGGGTACATTCCAACAACAGCCATATATATATAGTACAAATGCTAATATAACAACTTATTTTTTAAAACCTATATTAGGCTTATAAGTACCTAAGTACAGATTACGACACATTCAGCATTCAACTCATACACATGGCCACCAAAAAAACTTCTTTCAAAAACATCTATTTATAACTAATACACATGCTCACCTACTTGTTAATTATCAAACCCTTATCTGAAACTTATAATTACCTAAGAACCTTTTCACAAATCATTCAACTCATACACATTACTTAGGTGTATGAGCTTACACAACCAATTCAGTTAACTTACTGACAATCTAACACAACCAGTTCAAGTAACTTTTTCATCTTCACTATCTCCATCAAGAGTCAGATCAATGGTTTCATACTCCTCATTATTGTGGTGTGGTCGTCTCTTATTATAGATCCTTCCACTTCGTCTCACTGAAACCAAAACACCATCCAATAAATTAACCAACACACTACATATAAATTAATAAGAATAAAAAAATAGTATATCAATTACCAAGAACAATTTCTTCTTCATTCCTATTGTCGCTCATTTGATGTTCAATAAGCACCATTCTTGTATTTTTGATTACAGACACACCTTTGTTACCTGTATTTAAAGATACAGCAAGGAACGAATATGTGGGGATTTTTGATTGATTGCTCTGATTTGGGGATTATGGTTTTCATTTTCAATTGCATGATCTCGGTTATGATTTGATGGGAAGTATGGATTGTGGTACCTAATTTTTTTTGGCGAAGTGTAATAAAATGATAATCTCATATAAAAAGTGGGTACACATATGCCATCAATCTTTAACTAATTTACAAATGTGCCACTCATCTATTTAGTATCTAATCTCACATAACGCCCTAAGTTTGATCCAACGGTCATGTGTACCTATTTTATCTATTTTCTAGCATTGTACACCATAATATAGGATGCATCTAATTTAGCCCTTCTTATTATATATATATATATATATATATATATATATATATATATATATATATATATATATATATATATATATATATATATATATATATATATATATATATATATATATATATATATATATATATATATATATATATATGTAGTAATCGAAATCAATTTTTCACATATTTGTCATGAGTTGATGAAGTATATAAGTTTTCCAAAAACTCTCTAAAAGTTACACTTGTAACCCTTAAGTTTCAAAAAGTTACAATTTATACCCTTTTGTAAATATTTTTGC
The DNA here is from genome assembly GCA_022545495.1 of Chrysanthemum lavandulifolium. NCBI lineage: Eukaryota > Viridiplantae > Streptophyta > Magnoliopsida > Asterales > Asteraceae > Chrysanthemum > Chrysanthemum lavandulifolium. The sequence goes on from CM040242.1 coordinate 87,890,939, forward strand.
AACTTTTGTCCTTAATCACATATTTACCTCTTTTAACCCCAAACTTTATGTTTTTACATTTTATAACCTTTATACAAAATTGTTTTCAGTTTTAGTCCAAAAATATCAATTTTACACTTTTTACCCCTAAGGTTCGGAACATTTGCAAAACTAGCCTAAAATGGTATTTTTCACTTAAAAAACATGCTTTCTGGATTTTATAGTTTACGCCCCATGCAAGAGTAAAAAATTTCAGTTTCAAACCGTTAGTTTCCATAATTTACAATTTATACCCTACTTTTGAATTATTTGCAGTTTTAGTCCAAAAACTAAAGTTTTGTAAAAATGGATTTCCTTTTCAAATCAATATCTTTTCTAGCTTATTTCGACTTATTGATTTGGTTATTTTCCACCGCTCATATGTTTAATGTTAATTGGTCAGTAAGGCTCATTTACGGTCCATTTAGTTTTAAAAACAACAAGTCGATGGCTTATAGTTTGTTTTAGCCGGTTAACAAAGTGATTTTTAAGATTATGAAAGCGCTTAAAATCGACTTATTATTTGTTATTGAACATGTGCTTATTTGGCGATCCTTGAGAAACAGTTGGGCCACACGGCCCATTTAGCATGCGTTTGGTTTACGTAACAATTAAATGGGCACGTTCTGAAGTATACAAGGCAACGAGGCAACCGTTTACATGTTCGAAAATATATTAAGTGTTGACAAAAACGAGTTTCTTACCACACAAGTCATAAACGATACCAAATCACGTTTCAAAAATATGGGGCGTGATGTTTTTATAAGCAATGCGAGTCATATAGGGTCTAGGTAATACTTTTAACGTGTTACATATGTTCATATTAAAATTAAATTGCGTATGGAAATGAGAGAAAATACTTACAACACTATATAGGTGGTGAAGAGTACGAGAGACAAGAAACGAGACAAGGGAACACGACTAGAACCCGTAAACTTCCAAAACGTACCCCGTAGCTAACAACCCAATTCAACCTTTTTATACCTTTTTTTAAATACCCAAATTCACTTCCTTTCTTCCCTTGTGATCCGTTCGAATAAGAGTATAAGTGCAAGTGATTTTGAGAGTGTTTTGAGTTGTGAATGTGTGAAAAGTGAGGCTATAAGGATGGCTTATATAGCCAATGGAGGTATGGTTTGTACCTTACTTTACATTTTGTTTTTCATGGGAAATGAGTTTAAAAGAAAAGTGTTATGGTGTGTTTCAAGCATGCATGCTAACCGGCGAGAATTAAGGGCATGATTTGGAGTGGTTTTGTCGATTAGTGGGTAAATCGACATATTATCCATTGTGTCCAAGAGTCAAGGTGATGGTCAATGTGGTTAGGGTATTAATTTATTAGTTTAGGGTGGCGTAGTATCTTTGGTGCCTTACTTTGGTTAGTACAATACGCAAAGGGAAGAGCAAAAAGGGAGTCTTGGTGCTTGTTAGTGTCGTGTGTGTATGCTACGCTTTTGTCAGTCGAGCAACAAAAAAACAACATTAAGAGTGTAATGGGCTAAAGGTGTGGGTTTGGCCCATGGGTAGGTTTAGAGGTGCGTTTGGACTAATAGGAACCGTCAAGCCCAAAAAAAAGTTTATATGGTGTGTGTTTGGTTAGGCGAGCCCAAAGAAAGAAGAAAAAAATATATAAAATAAATCGATATAATAAATAAATTAAATAAATTTTTAAACGAGAAGTGGTAAACTTGGTCGTGTCAAAATGATTCGGAACATACTTGTCATTTCTGGAATAGTTTGTGTTACGTTTGCGAGATAGTTCATGAAATCGTTATTCGTAAAAAAAATTATGGTACCAAAAATTGGCATTGATTTGCATTTACATTCGTTAATGAAATGTTGATTTTACAGGTGCTTACAGTACCTACCCCTTAAGAGAACCGCATCCCGAGGTTCAATCTTTGGTATTTGTCAGAATTGGATTGGTGAACAGATGTGAATACTTGGCACGAATTTGGTCTTCGCGTTCCTAAGTGTACTCATCACTTCTCTTCTTGTGGTTCCAACGAACCTTGACAATGGGAATGCGACTTTGTTTCAATCGTTTGACATCCATGTCCATGATCTCTGCAGGCTCTTCTACAAAGTTCGGTTTGTCATTGAGTTGGATGTCCTTTAGTGGAACAACGAGAGTTTCGTTTGATAAAAATTTCTTAAGATTTGAGACATGGAAGGTATCGTGTATCCTGCTGAGTTCTTCAAGAAGTTAGAGTTTATACGCCACTGGACCAATCCTTTCCAAGATTTTGAATGGCCCAACGTCTCGAGGTTTTAGTTCCCACGTTTACCGAATCTGACCATCCCCTTCCAAGGAGATACTTTCAACATGTCTCTATCTCCCTCCTGGAATTCCATGGGTTTTCGTCTAACATCGGCATAGCTTTTACATCGATCTTTTGCGGCTTTCAAGCGTTGTTTGATATGTATGATTTTCTCGGTTTTTCTTGGAAAATCTCGGTGCAGTAAGTTGAACATCTCAACTTACGCCCAACAGACAGTGATTGACATTTACGACCGAGAGTCCTTCAAATGGGCTGCCTTGATCTTGGCATAGTAGCTGTTGCGGGGAAAATTTTGCTAGTGGCAGTGCCTATCCCAACCTTTACCGAAGTCGATCACACATGCCCGGAGCATGTCTTCTAAGGTTTGAATAGTTCTTTCGCTTTGACCATCGGTTTGCGGATGATATGTGGTGCTCATGTCTAATCGGGTGCCCAAAGCTCTTTGAAGTGTTTGCCAAAATCTGGATGTGAAACGGCTATCACGGTCGTAGATGATAGAAATTGGCACCCCATGTTGAGATACAATTTCCTTCAGATATAACCAAGCAAGAGTATTCATCTCGTCAATTTCCTTGATGGGTAAGAAATGTGCGGATTTGGTAAGGCGGTCAACAATAACCCAAATGGTGTAAAATCCGTTAGCAGTCTTTGGTAGATGAAGTCCATGGTGATTCTTTCCATTTCAAACCGAATTTCGGTTGTGTCGAGAAACCGAAGGGTTTTAGACATTCAGCTTTGAATCTAGAACATGTTAGGCATTTTTCGACATATTTCGCGATCTCAGCTTTTATGTTTGGCCACAAATAGAGTTTCTAAAGGTCTTGATACATTTTGTCAGAACCTGGATGAATGGAATATTTTGATTTGTGGGATTCGTGCATGATGAGGTCACGTATTCCCCTGTAAAGTGGAACCCAACTCCTGTCATTGAAACAAAACACCCCTGTTAGGAATTATATTTGAGTTGATTATGACAAAATATGAAAGATGAAGGACTAAAGATGACAAATGATGAAGATTGAAAGACAAGGGACTTACTAGTTAAAGAAGACTTTATTATTTAGTCCCTAGTAGTCAATTGTAACCCTAGACTCTCTAGTATATAAAGAGAGGCAGGGAATTAGGTTTTTAGTGTGTCAAGATGTGAACACCAAAGGTGTGTGTGTGTGTACAGGCGTTAGGGGAGAACGTCTAGGGTTTTTGTTAGTTGATTAGTTTCTAGGTGTATGTTCATGTAAACGCCTAGGTTAGTATTTAGTATATTAGTGATTAGTAGTTAGTCGATTAGTATTAGTTGGTAGAGATGATGGCGAAGAACCTTTAGCAATAACATTGATGTTCTTATTATTCCGCTGTGCATTCATGTTATTTATCATTGTTATTGTTATCCCTAGATGAGCTCATAAACGATCTTCACAATTGGTATCAGAGCTCATCTAGGGATAACAATAACAATGATAAATAACATGAATGCACAGTCCATGTGAAGATCATCTTTGGTATCATCAACATAGATTTGAAATTGTTATTGTCGGTGAATTCGTAACCATGGACTGTTTGGTAGCCCCAGAGCTCTGATACCACATGTGAAGATCATTATAAGCTCTTAGACGAGGTCTAATATTATATCTAGGAACACATAATAATGAAAGCGGAATATTCAAACATAGAATCAACATTATTATGAACAAGGTTTTTCATTATCATAAACTAACTAACTAACTAAATATAATAAAGATCAAAGACTTGATCTAACACTAACTAACTAAACTTTAGGCGTTTTCCCTACGTCTAGGTTCCCACACACACACACCTTTAGACGTCTACATCTTGTACGTACCTAAACTAATGACCCTATGTCTCTTTATATACTAGAGACATCTAGGGTTTACAAGAGGAATCATAATATAATTAGGAAACTAAATATTCTTTTAAGCATATCTTCTAGAATCTTCCAAATCCTCCATCTTTTTGTAGTTTCCCTTCTTGTCACTTTAAGTCTTTCATGTTTCATTCTTGTTGTTTTGTATCATCAAATCTATAATAGACCCAACAATCTTCCCTATTTGATGATGACAAAACAAACACGATTCTTGTACGAACTTCCCTAGATGAAGTAGAGAAATTGAGATAATTAAATCTCACCATGAATGAAACAATCTTGTCTTCCAAGCTTCCCTTGACTTGAACATGTCACTCAAACATCTCTTCCCCTTTTGTTATTATCTAAATAGGGAGCGTGTATGCAAATAATGATCTTGACCACCACGAACCAATATCACACTTCCAATCTAAGACTTTCAATGCTTCAAATCGCCATTACGCATCATAAGAAAAATGGATCCAAAACGGTGAAAACTTCAACTAGCGGTAGTAATAATGATCAACAATAGTAAAATCAAACACTTCCCTTGAGTGATGCATGTATATCAATGAATCTTCAAAATCTGTAAGCTTTATGTAATGATTACTTGTGAAGAAAACCGAGTATAACGAATTTGATGAAGAAGTAGAATTTCCCAAACATGTGTCTTAAATCTTGTACTATCCACGAAACTCCATACTTATACAAACCAAATATAAGTAGACCGCAATCCCTTGACAAGAATCCTCAACTAGTATGAGACACTGAGCACTACAATGTAACTCCTTTAAGTGATAGTTTACTAGGTCTTCATCCATCCACCCTCTTGACCTATGAAAACTAGATTTTGCAAGTCTTATATAATAAGAACACAAACCAAGTAATTCCACTTCACCTTCAAATAAGTGATAAATAATCCTCTTCGTAATCAATTCTTCAATAAATCAAATACGAGCCTTTTAAATCTTTTAAGAACAAATATCCAAAACCAAACTCCTTGTGTGTGTGACCAATATCCTGTATGTGTGATATCCAAAAACCATAACAATATGCTCGACTTCCCCTTAATTCCAAATCTCTTCGAGAAGCAGTACTTTCAATAAAATCTGCAGTACTTTGTGAACATAAGCGATGCTTTAAGAAGTACCTCGCAGTGATGCTTAGATTATATAAGCATCGAAGATGCGTTGAAACACGAGCGATACTTTCAAACTTGAATCTGCGGTACTTTCGAAATCGGCGATTACTTTGAAAATACAACAATACTTTCAAAGAACTTTCACATAAAAGCTCGGATGGAAGATCCTTCTGTGGAAAGTTAGATTGATATATAGAGACACCACCAAAATTTTCGTTCACGATCCAACGATTAACAAAAAGTTATGATTGTTTCAAAGCAGTTGTTGTTGTAACCTTACGAAAATTTTTCGGTTCTGCAGCAGACTTGACGACAATTTATAACTTTTGATTGAGAGCTCTAATTCACAATCCCTTCGGTGAAACTTTAGATTAATATCTTGAGATGCACCGGCAAAAATTTTAGCTCGATCCAACGGTTCAATAAAAGTTATGCCTTCTAGAAAGCAGGTCTTTGGAAGTATTACGAATTTTTCGACTTGAATTTTTCTTCCTTCTTCAAGAAAACCTTGTAGATCCCTAGATATCACGAGCCCAGGGCTCGATACCAATTGTGAAGATCGTTTATGAGCTCATCTAGGGATAACAATAACAATGATAAATAACATGAATGCTCGGTGAATAATAAGAACATCAATGTTATTGCTATCCCTAGATGAGCTCATAAACGATCTTCACAATTGGTATCGAGCTGAGGAGAATATGATCTCGGTGCATGAAGATGAGGCAAGATATTGCCATTACGAGACCATGCTCTATGGAATGTAATTGTGAATGGAATGAAGTAGTTTCGCATCCCATTAATGTTCTGGACAACCAATAGCACCAAAGCGGTCTTACCAAGAAGAACCCTAAGGAATCAAGAAAAGGCACTAAACATTCTCTTATTTGCCATTCCGGATGGTCATCTTCTCAAATTTCATGATGCTAAAGATGGTAAGCAGCTACTGGTGCTCTCAAGACCAGATTGGAGGAATGAAGCCTCAAGAAGATGCACGAAATTTCTTTGAAGCAGCAGTTTGAAACTTTCACGATGGGTGAAAGAGAGAGTCTTGATCTTGCATATGATAGGTTTCAAAATCTCCTCAACATGTTGGAGTTATACAAGGCGAAGTATGCATTGAGGATGCTAATTTGAAGTTTCTAAGGAGTTTGCTATCTACATGGCATGTGATTGCTACTATGATTAGAGGACAACAAGGATTGGATGTCATGGACTTTGATGATCTCTATCATCAACCGAGGTGTATGAACATGAGATGAGTGGTCAACCAAATTCCAAATCTCACAGATTGCTTTTCTATCATCGAAAGAAGAAGCGATTACTTCAAAATCTTGTTTCTCCTCAAAGCACTGTTTCTCAAAATCTTTGTTTACAACCCCTTCATATGTTCAAGAGCCCCACCATCTACCACTTTGCACTCGGATGAAGTTGTGTGCTCTTTCTTTGCACAACAAGCAGTTTACATCATGAAGAAGATCTAGCACGAGTTGAAGAAGATGCACTTGAAGAAATTGATATCGAATGTGCAAGTTGCTATGATCAACTGCAAGGATCAAGAAGTACATGAAGAAGACAGCAAAAGCATTGATTTCAAACCAAAACAAGGAATAACTTTTGACAAATCTCAAATTGAATGCTTCAATTGTCAAAAGACCGGTCACTTTGCAAGGGTGCGATTTGCTAAGTATCAAGCAAACAGGACATCGAGAAGCCAAAACTTGAGCTCAAAGAAATTCCAATTACTTAAACAAAGGCTTTGGTTGCTCAAGAGAAGTTATCGAAGTTAGTGGAGTGAAGAGTTTGATGATGAACCCGATGACTTCTTGTATGGTAGCGATGGAAGATGTAGTTGAAGAAACAGTGGAAGCATTGGATCGAGCATTTTTTTGATGAAGAACACGAACATCTTTGCTTTGGAATCGATGATGGCTTTGGAGGATTTGATTGGAGCAAAGAAAGTGAAGATGATCCATTCTTCTTGCTATGGTGGCTACTTCACCAACTCGGCCTCTCTATCTCGAGGTATGCTCAAACTATTATGAGTTTTATCAAAAATACTTATATGATTATGTGATTGAAAGAGATAATTGTGTTAGGGCTAGGTGCGAGGTAGTAGGTTATCAAATAACCCTAGAATCTATGGAAGCCAAAATTTTAGCACATGAAACTAATGAAGTAGCTTGGGTGAAAATATGAACAATGCAGGATTACCATTTAAAACTTAGTGAATGGAAGCTAAAGCTGTAAAATTCTTTGAAATTGAGAAATTAACTAAGGAAAGAAATGAATTGTTAGCTAAGTTTGATGCTGGAAAGAATCGGTTTGTCACATGTTTCTTATGTTCAAAAACGCAAAGAGCCTATCTTAGAACCGCTTAGGATTTGAATGGATTTTAGTAAACTAGAAGAAAACCAATCTAGTAATGAGGATGATGGTGATTTTGAGGACATAACCACTAGTGATGATGAACTCATTAACTATGTAGATACATCTAGTAATGAGGGCTCAATAAGTGAACCACCTCCGAGTATAAGAAGATAATGGTTATCATCTTTGTTCCTCATCCCAATGGCGTTCATCAACCCTCTAGGCTGGTGTTTCTCGTTATGGAGTAGATAGTCTAGAGTTTAGGAAGAAGCTTGTTGCTCAATCTAGGTGCGAAAACCCAAAGAAGCATTGAAAATAATGTTCAAAATCAGCGGTACCTTCAAATCAAAATCTTTGCTTCACAAGCGATACTTCGCAAAACATTTTCAAAACAAGATCTTTAAACCTTTTGGGATAACTTTGGTCAAAGCAGTTTTCATCATTCACCAAGAAGGCAAAATAATTTTGGGCATAGACATAGAAGAAATCACTTTGGACATATGGGTCAAAAGCTGTTTTGTGTGTTATAGTCCTAATCACTTAATCAAAGATTGTGATCGACACTCGAAATACCTTAGCAAATTTCAAAGACGGATCCGCCAACCACACACCTAGAGCACAAACCAGTTTGGAATAATTCAAATAGGATTAATCACGAAACTTCACACTAGATCACGATACCACATCGAGAAGACCATTTTCAAAACCTTCAAGATCTCACAAGTACTTTCCAAACTTGCTCGGATAAAACACGTCTTGATCACCTCGTTTGGAATAAGAATCCTAGGAGATTTCACTATCAACCTAGAAGGTATTACAATTCACATAAGGGATCTAGATCACGGGAACCACGTGTTAAACCATAATGGGTTAAGAGGAAAGTCTTCTGGAGGACAAACAATTACTTTCAACAAAAAGTGAATCGATGTTTTGTGATACAAGAAAATGCTAATAATCTTGTACAAGAGATTTATGTTGAAAACCGAAAGTTTTGAAATCCATGCTAAAAATCAAAATATAATTTTGGATCATCATTTGAAAGATAGTGGGAATTACATACTCAAAGAATTTGAGTTTGTAACTCCACAAGGAACACAAGTCGATGTGGCTTGGGTTCCTAAAAATCACTAACTCTTTCTTTGTGTGCAGGGCAACCCGGAAGAGAGCTTAAAGATCATCTAATTGTGGATAGTGGTTGCTCGAAGGTATAACGAGGAGACAAAGAGATTCATGCGATTTTAGACATATTAGTGGAGGAAGAGTTGCATTTGGGAATGATCCAAATGGAGGAAAGATTCTTGGAAAAGGAACTATCAAAGCGGGGCTTATCGACTTTGAGAATGTTAGATATGTGAAGGAGCTTAAATTCAACTTGCTATCGGTCTCTCAAATTTGTGATAAAAGCATCACGTGTTATTCAGCGACACGAATGTCTCATCCTTTCCTCGATTTTAAACACGTTGATGATGACATGGTAGTACTTAGAGTACCAAGGACAAATGATGTGTATAGTTTAGACATGAAGAGTCTACATTCTTATGGAAGAGCCACATGTTTGGTGGCTAAAGCAACTTATCTGAAGAGGCACATCAATGGCATAGAAGATTGGGCCATGTTAATTTCAAGAATATCAACAAACCGGGTCAAAGGCAATCTAGTTAGAGGTTTACCTTCAAAGACTTACAAGAATGATCAATCATGCTTGGCATGCAAGAAGGGTAAACAACACAAGCTTCTGCAAGAAGCTTGAAGAAATGTTAGAATTAGAAATTCCAAGTATTAAAGAGTCGGTCACCTCAAGTATTTGTAATCGATAGAGCTCGTAGTCGTAGTTCTTTTAAGTTAAGTAGTATTTAGTTAAGTAACACCGTGGAGGACCAGACGGGTCTTTACCCATCTGTATGCGATCCACAGACCCGATGTGTGGCGTTTATGTAAGACTATAAATACTCTCTACCTCCCAGGTAGAGAGTTGAGCTCATAATAATATCTTTCACTTTCTCTCTAAGTTCCTAAACATCTAACTTTCTCTCTCAGAATTCTATTTATCGACACTTTGTGTTATGGTTTGATGTGTATGTGAAATCCAATATCTATGTCTTGGATTTGGTAAAGCCGATCAACAATAACCCAAATGGTGTAAAATCAGTTACTTGCGTCTTTGGTAGATGAAGTCCATAGTGATTCTTTCCCATTTCCAAATGGAATTTACTTGTCAGGTCATCCATTGGCAAGGAGGTTTAGACATTCAAACTTTGAATCTAGAACATGTTAGGCATTTTCGACATATTTAGCGATCTAGAACTTTATGTTTGGCCACCAATAGAGTTTCTAAAGGTCTTGATACATTTTGTCGAACACGGATGAATGGAATATTTTGATTTGTGGGATTAGTGCATGATGAGGTCACGTGTTCCCTGTAAGTGGAACCCAACTCCTCATCATTGAAACAAAACACCCTGTTAGGAATTATATTTGAGTTGATTATGACACAAATATGAAAGATGAAGGACTAAAGATGACAAATGATGAAGATTGAAAGACAAGGGACTTACTAGTTAAAGAAGACTTTATTATTTAGTCCACTAGTGATCAATGTAACTCTAGACTTCTAGTATATAAAGAGAGGCGGAATTAGGTTTTAGTAGTGTCAAGATGTGAACACCAAAGGTGTGTGTGTGTGTCTGGTGTTGGGGAGAACGCTTAGGGTTTTTGTTAGTTGATTAGTTTCTTGGCATATGTTCATATAAACGCATAGGTTAGTATTTAGTATATTAGTGATTAGTAGTTAGTCGATTAGTATTAGTTGGTAGAGATGATGGCGAAGAACCTTTAGCAATAACATTGATGTGCTTATTATTCCGCTGTGCATTCATGTTATTTATCATTGTTATTGTTATCCCTAGATGAGCTCATAAACGATCTTCACAATTAGTATCGAGCTCATCTAGGGATAACAATAACAATGATAAATAACATGAATACACGAATCCATGTGAAGATCATCTTTGGTATCATCAACATAGATTTGAAATTGTTATTGTCGGTGAATTCGTAACCATGGGCATGCTGGTAGCCCAGAGCTCGATACCACATGTGAAGATCATGATAAGCTCTTAGACGCAGGGTCTAATATTATATCTAGGAACACATAATAATGGCGGAATATTCAAACATAGAATCAACATTATTATGAACATGGTTTTTCATTATCATAAACTAAGTAACTAACTAATATAATAAAGATCAAAGACTTGATCTAACACTAACTAACTAAACTTTAGGCGTTTTCCCTACGTCTAGGTTCCCAACTTGCTTTGCCTTTAGACGCTCACATCTTATGCGCATGCTTTTTAAACTAATGACCCTATGTCTCTTTATATACTAGAGACATCTAGGGTTTACAAGAGGAATCATAATATAATTGAAAACTAAATATTCTTTTAAGCATATCTTCTAGAATCTTCCAAATCCTCCATCTTTTGTAGTTTCCCTATCACACTTTTTAGTCCTTCATGTTTCATTCTTGTTGTTTTGTATCATCAAATCTATAATAGACCCAACAATCTTCCCCTATTTGATGATGACAAAACAAACACGATTCTTGTCTAGAACTTCCCTAGATGAAGTAGAGAAATTGAGATAATTAAATCTCACCATGAATAGAAACAATCTTGTCTTCCAAGCTTCCCTTGACTTGAACATGTCAAGCTCGAACATCTCTTCCACTTTTGTTGTTATCTAAATGAGGAGCGTGTCAAATAATGATCTTGACCACCACGAACCAATATCACACTTCCAATCTAAGACTTTCAATGCTTCAAATCGCCCATAAGAAAAATGGATCCAAAGCGTTAGAAAACTTCAACTAGCGGTGAGTAATAATGATCAACAATAAGTAAAAATCAAACACTTCCCTTGAGGATGCATGCATATCAATGAATCTTCAAAATCTGTAAGCTTTATGTAATGATTACTTGTGAAGAAAACCGAGTATAACGAATTTGATGAAGTAGTAGAATTTCCCAAACATGTGTCTTAAATCTTGTACTATCCATTTAAACTCCATACTTATCTGAACCGAATATAAGTAGATCATGATCCACTTGACAAGAATCCTCGACTAGTATGACACCCAAGCGCTCACAATGTAACTCCTTTAAGTGATAGTTTACTAGGTCTTCATCCATCCACCCTTCTTGACCTATGAAAACTAGATTTTGCAAGTCTTATATAATAAGAACAAAAACAAGTAATTCACTTCACGCTTGAAATAAGTGATAAATAATCCTCTTCGTAATCAATTCTTCAATAAATCAAATCTGAGCCTTTTAAATCTTTTTAAGAACAAATATCCAAAACCAAACTCCTTGTGTGTGTGACCAATATCTGCTGTGTGTGATATCCAAAACCATAACAATATGCTAACTTCCCTTAATTCCAAATCTTTCGAGAAGCGAGTACTTTCAATAAAATCTGCGGTACTTTGTGAACATAAAGCGATGCTTTAACAAGTACCTCGCGACGATACTTAGATTATATAAGCATCAGCGATGCGTTGAAACACGAAGCGATGCTTTCAAACTTGAATCTGCGGTGCACAAATCGGCAAGACTTTGAAAATACACATGATACTTTCTTTGAAGGTACTTTCATAAAAGCTCGGATGGAAGATCCTTGGTGGAAAGTTAGATTGATATATAGAGAACATCCACCAAAATTTTTAGCATTCTGATCAACAGTTAACGAAAAGTTATGATCGTTTCAAAGCAGTCTGTTTGTAACCTTACGAATTGGTTCTAAATGAGACTTCGACGAACTTATAACTTTTATTGAGAGCTCTAATTCACAATCCCTTGGTGAAACTTTAGATTAATATCTTGAGATGCACCGGCCAAAAATTTTAGCTCGATCCAACGGTTCAATAAAGGTTATGCATTCTGGAAAGCAAAGTCTGCCAGTATTACTTAATTTTTACGACTCCAATTTTTCTTCCTTAACTCTTCAAGAAAACCTTGTAGATCCCTAGATATCGAGCCCAGGGCTCGATACCAGTGTGAAGATGGTTTATGAGCTCATCTAGGGATAACAATAACAATGATAAATAACATGAATGCTCAATGGAATAATAAGAACATCAATGTTATTGCTATCCCCAGATGAGCTAATAAGCGATCTTCACGATTGCAATATCGAGAATATGATCTACGGTGCATGAAGATGAGGCGATATATTGCCATTCTGAATCATGCTCTATGGAATGTAATTGTGAATAGGAATGAAGTAGTTTGAGATCCCATTAATGTTCACCGGACAACCAATAGCACCAAAGCGGTCTTACCAGGCCAGCTGACCCTAAGGAATCAAGAAAGGCACTAAACATTCTCTTATTTGCCATTCTAGATGGTCATCTTCTCAAATTCATGATGCTAAAGATGGTAGCGACTACAGGTGCTCTCAAGACGGATTGGAGGAATGAAGCCTCTAAGAAGATCTTGAGAAATTTCTTTGAAGCAATAGTTTGAAACTTTCACAGTGGGTGAAAGAGTCTTAATCTTGCATATGATAGGTTTCAAAATCTCCTCAACATGTTGGAGTTATACAAAGGCGAAGTGTCATTGAGGATGCTAATTTGAAGTTTCTAAGGGTTTGCCATCTACATGGCATGTGATTGCTACTATGATTGGGAGGACAACAAGTTGGATGTCATGGACTTTGATGATCTCTATCATCACTCGAAGGTGTATGAACATGAGATGAGTGGTCAACCAAATTCCAAATCTCACAATTATGCTTTTCTATCATCCGAAAGAAGAGCGATTCCAAAATCTTGTTTCTCCTCAATCTTGTTTCTCAAATCACTTCTTTACAACCCCTTCATATGTTCGTGAGCCCCACCATCTACCACTTTGCACTCGAGATGAAGTTGTGTGCTCTTTCTTTTGCACACAAGCGGGTTTACACGTCACTTATGAAGAAGATCTACCAGTTGAAGAAGATGCACTTGAAGAAATTGATATCGGTGTGCAAGTTGCTATGATCGCGCAAGGATCAAGAAGTACATGAAGAAGGCAGGAAAAGCATTGATTTCAAACCAAACAAGGAATAACTTTTGACAAATCCCAAATTGAATGCTTCAATTGTCAAAAGACCTGATCACTTTGCAAGGGAGTGCAGTTGCTAAGTATCAAGCAAGCAGGACATCGAGAAGCCAAAACTTGAGCTCAAAGAAATTCAATTACTTAAACAAAGGCTTTTTTTGCTCAAGAGAAGTTATCAAGTTGATTGGGTGAAGAGTTTAATGATGAACCCGATGACTTCATTGTATAGTAGCGGTGGAAGATGTAGTTGAAGAAGCAATGGAAGCATTGAATGAGAGCAATGCTTTTTGATGAAGAACACGAACATCTTTGCTTTGAATCGATGATGGCTTTGGAGGATTTGATTAGAGCAAAGAAAGTGAAGATGATCTGTTCTTCTTGCTATGGTGGCTACTTCACCAACTCGGTCTCCTATCTCTCTCGAGGTATGCTCAAACTATTATGAGTTTTATCAAAAATACTTACTTGATTATGTGATTGAAAGAGATAATTGTGTTAGGGCTAGAGTGCAGGGTAGTGGTTATCAAATAACCCTAGAATCTATGGAAGCCAAAATTTTAGCACATGAAACTAATGAAGTAGCTTGGTGAAAATATGAACAAGCGGGATTACCGGTTAAAACTTAGTGAATGGAAGCTAAAGCGTAAAATTATTTGAAATTGAGAAATTAACTAAGGAAAGAAATGAATTGTTAGCTAAGTTTGATGCCCGGAAAGAATACGGTTTGTCACATTTTCTTATGTTCAAAAACGACAAAGAGCCTATCTTAGAAGCGGCTTAGGATTTGGAATGGATTTTAGTAAACTAGAAGAAAACCAATCTAAATGTCGAGGATGATGGTGATTTTGAGGAAATAACCACTAGTGATGATGAACTCATTAACTATGTAGATACATCTAGTAATGAGGGCTCGATAAGTGAACCACCTACGAGTATAAGAAGATAATGGTTATCATGTTGTTCCTCATCCCATGGCGTTCATCAACCCTCTAGGCACTCGATGTTTCTCGTTTGGAGTAGATAGTCTAGAGTTTAGGAAGAAGCATTTGCTCGATCTGAGTGCGAAAACCAAAGAAGTCATGAAAATAATGTTCAAAATCAAGCGGTGCCTTTCAAATCAAAATCTTGCTTCACAAGCGATATATACAAAACATTTTCAAAACGAGTCTTGCTAAACCTTTTGGGATAACTTTGGTCAAAAGCAGTTTTCATCATTCACCAAGAAGGCAAAATAATTTTGGGCATAGACATAGAAGAAATCACTTTGGACTTATGGGTTTAAAACGTGTTTTTGTGTGTTATAGTCCTAATCATTAATCAAAGATTGTGATCGACACTCGAATACCTTAGCAAATTTCAAAAGAACAGATCATGCAACACGCACCTAGAGCACAAACCGGTTTGGAATAATTCAAATAGGATTAATCACGAAACTTCACACGAGATCATAGAATGCCCATCGAGAAGACCTTTTCCAAACCTTCAAGATCTCTGGTACTTTCCAAACACCTTTCGGATAAAACACGTGCTTCGATCACAATTGTTTGGAATAGGAATCCTAGAGATCTCACTATCAACCTAGAAGGTATTACAATTCACATAAGGGATCTAGATCACGGGAACCACGTGTTAAGCAGGAATGGGTTAAGAGGGAAATGCTGTTGAGGACAAACAGTACTTTCAAAAAAAGTGAATCGATGTTTTTGTGATACAAGAAAATGCTAATAATCTTGTACAAGAGATTTATGTTGAAAAACCGAAAGTTTTGAAATCGCATGCTAAAAATCAAAAGATAATTTTGGATCATCATTTGAAAGATAGTGGAATTACATACTCAAAAATTTGAGTTTGTAACTCACATGGGGAACACAAGTCGATGTGGCTTGGGTTCCTAAAAATCACTAATCTTTTCTTTGTGTAAGGGGCAACCCGGAAGAAGAGCTTAAAGATCATCTAATTGTGGATAGTGGTTGCTCACGGAAGTATGACGAGGAGACAAAGAGATTACATACGATTTTAGACATATTAGTGGAGGAAGAGTTGCATTTGGGAATGATCCAAATGGAGGAAAGATTCTTTGGAAAAGGAACTATCAAAGGGGCTTATCGACTTTGAGAATGTTAGATATGTGAAGGAGCTTAAATTCAACTTGCTACTCGATCTCTCAATTTGTGTGATAAAAGCATCCTGTGTTATTCGACGACACGAATGTCTCATCCTTTCCTCGATTTTAAACACATGTTGATGATGACATGGTAGTACTTAGAGTACCAAGGACAAATGATGTGTATAGTTTGAACATGAAGAGTCTACATTCTAATGGAAGAGCCATGTTTGGTGGCTAAAGCAACATCTCAAGAGGCACATCAATGGCATAGAAGATTGGGCCATGTTAATTTCAAGAATATCAATAAAGCGGTCAAAGGCAATCTAGTTAGAGGTTTACCTTCAAAGACTTACAAGAATGATCAATCATGCTTGGCATGCAAGAAAGGTAAACAACACAAAGCTTCACAAGAAGCTTGAAGAAATGTTAGGAATTAGAAATTCCAAGTATTAAAGAGTCGGTCACCTCAGTATATGTAATCGATAGAAAGCTCGTAGTCGTAGTTCTTTTAAGTTAAGTAGTATTTAGTTAAGCAACACCGTGGAGGACTGGATCGTCTTTACCAGCTGTGCATGATCCATGACCCGATGTGTGGCGTTTTATGTAAGACTATAAATACTCTACCTCCCAGGTAGAGAGTTGAGCTCATAATATCTTTCCTTTCTCACTAAGTTCCTAAACCTCTAACTTTCTCTCTAGAATTCCATTTACTCGACACTTTGTTATGGTTTGATGTGTATGTGAACCAATATCTTACAATTGGTATCAAGAGCCATGGTTAGATCATATCTTACATCTTTGGTTTCTAGTGGTTTTAGGTGGTTTTGAGTTTGAAAAGTTTAGTGGTTTTTGCATCATTTGGGTGATTTTAGTGTTAAAGTTTGGATTTTGATAGTACTTTTGTGTTTAGAATCATCACAAGTATTTAGGTTTTGATTTGGTAGCTTGAATCATCGTGGTTGGATTGTTTTTGGATTGAAAAGTGGTGTTTTTGAGATTTTCTTGCTAGCGACTTGAGCGCAATGATTGTTATTCTTAGTAGCGACTTGCTTTACAATTTTGTAGCGAGTTGCGGTTTTGGAGCTAGCGACTTGAGCCTAGCGACTTACAAAGACAAGTAGTGGACTCTCCACGGGGTAGCGACAGTGTTAGCGACTTGGTCGATAGCGAGTTGCTTATTGTGACTTGAATCTTTAGCGACTTGATTAGCAATTGCTGCCAATTTTGCTAGCGACTTGAGGCTTAGCGGTTACTATTTAGCGACTTGCCTTTGTTTAGCGACTTGGGACTTTAGCGACTTGGTGGTATAGCGAATTAGGTGTTAGCGACTTGGTTCAAGGGTTATAGCGACTTGGTTGATTTTCTGAAGAAGAGGTTTGACCAAAGTTGACTTTTTCGTCAAAACTTCAAACGACCATAACTTTTGATCGTAACTCAGTTTTCGTTGAAATACTGTCAAAAGCGACGAACGAAAATGAATATTGTGAGGTTTACTATTGTGAAACAATTTTTCGAGGCCCAATCCTCTCCAGAAGGAAGTTATTGAGCTTTTAAGTTTTTAGACCTAAATTTCTCCATAAAATCGTGCAACAACCAACCCAATCACAACCGAAACAACATCTGCTTATCCCAAACAATCATAAGACCTAACACACAATTTTCTATCATTGTGTCAATCCATCGATCATCTTAACACATTCCATTGGTCATTTTGCTTAACGGTTTGGTCTTGATTTTAGTAAAATCCCATGAAAGATTCTATTTCTCGGTTTAAATCATAGACTTGTAAAATCCGTGCATTCTACCACATCATGTCTTACTCTCTTGACCCGGTGATTTCGAAGTGCTTAAATTGTATGATCTTTGTGGATAATAATGATAATGGATGCTACTGCGAGCGATTAAAGATGTTTGAATTAAACAATGAGGATGTGAGATCTTCATGTTACGAGTACAATGAGAATGAATTGCTGCTATAGAATGCCATGCAAATGGAATGCATCATTGAGCCCTATCAACTACTTCATCTCGTCTCATACAGATTGTTATCCATAGTGGGGATCGAACATGTAGTGCTCTTTTCGCGCACAGACTTACCTACATGACAAGAAGCTTGTTTGTTGAACTTAGAGCATTTAAAGCGCAACTTACAATGAAGAAGTTCAAAGGATGGTTCCAGTCTGACTCTTCAAGTAATCTACAAACAATTTCGACCATTCATCGGTGGGGAATATTGATTACGATCAACACTTGATGAATTTCCTTCAAAAACATCTTGGAATGGAAATTCGAGAATTCGATGAGACATTTATCCAAATCATGGATAATGTGAAAAAGTACATTGAGGAAAGCGCATGCAAAAGGATGAAAAAAGTGAATGAGTGTCGGTGCTGGTTGAGAGATTGTTGTGATAAGTTGGGTAATGTATCCGTGGAAGAATCGGGTGTTCTTTGAATGCGTAATGTTAGAGAAAACAAATAATGATGAGTCGGACAATGCTAAAATAGAATCTTCATGCTCATGTTCACAAGAGAGAGTGCACCGATCACAACCCGTGCAAGCTAATGCAAAGGAGCGCTCCATGGAAGCTTGGATGTACCAAGATAGAGATGCAAGCATGACTTTGTGCGCGTTAATGCAGAGGAAAGTTGCATAAAAGTTTACTGCGGTACCTGGTATGCATCTTCTTCTCAAAATGATGATTATGAATTGCATGAGTACCCTTGCATTTGTGCGATGATTCTTGACCAACGAACTCAATACCTATAAGGATCAAGTTGCCATATCACGACAAGTGCTAAGTTTGAACTTACCACTCGTGAGCGAGAGATGGATATCGAATCGCATACAATTATTAGAAAAAGTAATTTTAGAAGAGAGTATTAAAACAAGAGTTAAACTCCTTACACAAGAAAAGCTTTCCAAAATCGCTAAGCAAAAACACGGACTTCAAGAAAATGTTAAAATGCTTAAGCAAAATTCAAGGCTAAGGAATCAAAACTTTTGAATGATTTTCCAATCTAAAAACTTTGAAAACAAGCTTGAAAATAAGTTGTACGTATAATGGAATACCATTCAAATTGCTCGCATGATCACTAAGCATCGAGTCTTAGCGATAAGCATAGCATTCCCTTGTTGAGGAACCAAATCCAGAGGTAATTAAAAGGCTAGAAATGCTCATAAGGTGCTTTATGATGGTAATGAAATCCTTAAGCCTAGGCGGAAACCTAGTTGCGTTGAGTGCGAGAAGATAAGAAATCGATGAAGTCACTGGGGAAAATGAATAAGAAGTTAGAAGATCCCCGAGTGTAAAAAGAATAACATAACGATCAAACCCCATAATTACACTAAAGAAAATTGGATCTCCTTGAACAAGTTTAAGTAATAACACCCCAAAATATCGTGGAAGGCGTGTCATTGGGGTCTTGCCGTAATACAAAGTACAAGTTATAGAAAACGACCTCTAAATGAGGCGTTTTGAAAAGTTACCATTCGATTAATGAAATCGAGTTACAAACAATGAGGTCCCAAAGTATAATACAAAATGTTTACAAAATGTTTGAATGGTAAATCTGAATGTATAAAGTCTTCAAAACATAATATATGAGACTCTAAGTTCCATGCAACAACGACTATCGTCTTATTGATACGAGATAAACATGCTAAAGTGTCAACACAATGGTTGGTGAGTTCATAGAGTTTGTTTAACATGTAAAGCCTTTAAGAATGTTCCTACAGCAAAGGCATTGTAAATCCGCTCAGAGTTCAAGTTCGCCATAAAGAACTTGCAACACTGTGTTCACAACCCATTGCCAAAAATATAGTTTGCACAATACATGGATTATATTCACCCATGGTCAAGAATCCGTACACATGGTAGAGGGGCATCCCAAATAGTACTATATTAATCGGGTCATGAATCGGTACAGGTAGGGCTACCCGACTTATAGTACTATCAATACCTCTAAAATGACATAAGTATTGTCATACGTTTGTAAATACAATTCATGTATTTAGGCAAGTATTTCCAAGCATGTAAAGCGAAATCAAGTATAAAGTAATCAAGTATAATGCAACCAAGTATAATGTGATCAAGTATAATGCAATCATGTATAATGCGATCAAGTATAATGTTTTCGATATTTGTAAAAGTAAAAGCAAGTAGTTGAGCATGTATCTCCCCAAAAGTTTCAAGCGAGTATAAAAGCAGGGCTAAGAACTCACATGATAATAAGCGATGAATGATACTAGAAAATTGGGCGGCTTACCATCTAAATTCAAAGTCCATTTCCTAAACTATAAAAACCTCTAAATCACCCTCATATCTACCCCATAACTATCCCAATAGCTTCAAAAACAAAACCCATCTTTAATATTGCCCGATCTATTCTTGCAAAAGTTTTGAGAATTTCACTGGACCCATGACTCCAACCCACCATTGTGTAGCTCTTAATCCAACAGTAGAAATGCAAAATAAACTTAATTTTTTACGTAGAGAATACTAATGCCTTCCCAACTTATGTGTATAACTCCTGAGCCTAAAAATCAAGTATGGAGGGTGTGTATGGAGGTTGCGACATCAAGGAGGAGGGAAAATGTGTGTTTTTTCGTGAAATAAAATGAACTAGTTTTCTTTCTATTTATAGGAAAATATCCGAAAATATCTGATATTTTGATGAATAGTGTTTAGATATTTGATGAATAGTGTTTAGATATTTTTATTAAAATATATTATAAGAAAATATCTTGAATATTTATAATAAAATATATTATAATAAAATATCTTTAGATATTTATAATGATATTTAGATATTTATATATTAAGAGTCACAGTACATTGTTTATACATAAAATCGTGTAAAAGTACTTACACATTCAATTTAGGCGAAATTAGTAAATAATAAAAATTACGGTGAATAGTAACTCATGAATAGTAATTTGTGAATAGTAATTTATGAATAGTAATTTTCGGAAAAGTTTGAGTTTAAATAATGACCCAAAATATGATGAATAGTAAAATGAATAGTAACAATGAATAGTAAAATGAATAGTGACACGAAAATACAATTATTACGATCTCTACCCTTAAGGAACTTAGTCCAGAAGTTACATTGATGTTAACTACTTATAAGCGTGTCTAAGAAAAGTGTGGTCTCTAAACGGTGGGGTTCTCTCTTATTCAACAAGAATAGTGTATGGGTTACGTTGTAATACACCCATAATGTGGTTAGGGAATCATATCGGATGAAAATAAGCTCAACTTATTTATAATTCATTACCCATAAAGAAGCGTCCAAATTTATGTAAGTAATGGATTATGAACTTATGGTTCGGTGGTTTATAATTTCTTTATTTGAATAAAGAAGCGTCCCAATCCATTCAAATAAAGAGATTATAAATCATCCTACTTAAGATTTTCCGACACAAAACTCAACTGAGATAATAAGATAACCAAGTCATCAAATCCCTAAAGCTAAGTAATAATATTATTTAACTCAAATCTCATGTCTCATCAAACAAGAGCTGTCACAGATCAAGTTAAATAATTAGTTATTATTGAGCTCCATATTTTAATGACTCAATTAAATTATGTGGTTTCCTTATTATTACTAAAGTCATATCATCCAACAACGTGGATCTAAGCAAACAACTAACAAGAAGCATATCACTACGAAGTGTGTGTAAGGCAATCATAGTGGAGAGTCTTAACGGATAAAGCGGTTATAGTCTAGGCTCTTAAATGCAACCTAGTTCTCTATAACCAATGCTACGATACCAATCAGAACACCCCAAAATATCGCAGATGAAGCGTGTCATTGAGGTCTTTCCCATAATACAAAGTACAAGTTATGAAAACGACCTCTAAATGAGGCGTTTGAAAAGTTACCATTCGATTAATGAAATCGAGTTACAAACAATGAGGTCCCAAAGTATAATACAAAAATATTTACAAAATGTTTCGAATGGTAAATCTGAATGTATAAAGTCTTCAAACATGTGTGCGACTCTAAGTTCCATGCAACGACTATCGTCTTATTGACTGAGATAAACATGCTAAAGTGTCAACACAATGGTTGGTGAGTTCATAGAGTTTGTTTAACATGTAAAGCCTTTAAAGAATGTTCACACAACAAAAGGCATTGTAAATCCGCTCGAGTTCAAGTTCGCCATAAAGAACTTGCGACACGTGTGTTCTGAACCCATTGCCAAAATATAGTTTGCACAATACACCGGATTATATTCACCCATGGTCAAGAATCCGTACACATGGGCGGGGCATCCCAAATAGTACTATATTAATCCCAAGGTCATGAATCGGGTACAAGTGGCGGGCTACCCGACTTATAGTACTATCGATACCTCTCGACGACATAGAGTATTATCGCACGTTGTAAATACAATTCATGTATTTAGGCAAGTATTTCCAAGCATGTAAAACGAAATCAAGTATAAAGTAATCAAGTATAATGCAACCAAGTATAATGTGATCAAGTATAATGCAATCATGTATAATGCAATCAAGTATAATGTTTTCGAGTGTTTGTAAAAGTAAAAGCAAGTAGTTGAGCATGTATCTCCCCAAAAGTTTCAAACGAGTAAAAAGGGCTAAGAACTCACCACGATAATAGCGATGAATGATACTAGAAAATTGGTAAGCCAGCATCTAAATTCAAAAGTCCATTTCTAAACTATAAAACCTCTAAATCACCTCATATCTACCCCATAACTATCCCAATAGCTTCAAAAACAAAACCCATCTTTAATATTGCCGATCTATTCTTGCAAAAGTTTTGAGAATTTCACGGGACCCATGCTCCCAACCCACCATTGTGTAGCTCTTAATCCAACCGCAATGCAAAATAAACTTAATTTTTACGTAGAGAATACTAATGCCTTCAACTTATGTGTATAACTCGGGCCTAAAATCAAGTATGGAGGTGTATGGAAGGTTGCGACATCAAGGAGGAGGGGAAATGTGTGTGTTTTTCGTGAAATAAAATGAACTAGTTTTCTTACTATTTATAGGAAAATATCGAAAATATCTGAGATATTTTGATGAATAGTGTTTAGATATTTTGATGAATAGTGTTTAGATATTTTTATTAAAATATATTATAAGAAAATATCTTAGATATTTATAATAAAATATATTATAATAAAATATCTTTAGATATTTATAACGATGTTAGATATTTATATATTAAGAGTCAGTCATTGTTTATGCGTAAAAATCGTTAATAAAAGTACTTTCACTGTTCAATTTAGTAGAAATTAGTAAATAATAAAAATTACGGTGAATAGTAACTCATGAATAGTAATTTGTGAATAGTAATTTATGAATAGTAATTTTCGGAAAAAGTTTGAGTTTAAATAATGACCAAAATATGATGAATAGTAAAATGAATAGTAATGATTGAATAGTAAAATGAATAGTGACCTAAAAATACGAATTGTTACATAAGCCTCGAGACTACATTAACCCCGAACAAGTGTTGCGAAAAAGGATTTAGATAAGCAAAAGCGGAGAATCTTGTTGTAACGAACCTCCCCTTAGGAAAATGCCTAGAAGCGGTTGTGTATCCTCCGAATACACCAATGCATGTTGTTCCTAGAACAATTGCCACTAAAAGCAAGACCTTAATTAGTCAATATGTTATCTTTCAACTATTTGTTGATTTTGAGAAAACTTGCAAGAAAAGGATCACACCCACTGGTATTACTTGAAGGAGAAAGGGTTTGAGCAAACTAAAGAATGTTATTTAAGCGAAGTCATGCCTTTCTTTAAACAACTAAAAGATCATTTTGAGAGTCTTAAAAGGGAATGAATTGGACATTAAAGAAATGGAAAAGGAATTTGATGCAATGATTGTTGAGGTTAGTGATTATGAGAGAATTAAAATATAATGAGATTGAGAGGAAGAACTTGCATACATCGAATGAGAATCGATTTCGAATGTATTGCTCAAGATGTGTTTTTCATTTGCTACAAATTGTTCCATTAATGCTTCTCAATTTCATGAATTATCATTGCTCTGAAGTCTCCCATGATCGTGTCATTGAGCTTGAAACAACAAATTCAAAATTGCATGAGAAAATAGAACGGATGATCATGATAACTTGGTCAAACATTATTCTAAATTAGAAGTTGAACATCTTGCTTTGCAATTAAAACATCAACATCTCAAAGAAAATGTTAAAACCTCAAATATCAAGACATCCTCGATGCTCCGAGTTTGATGCGCTTTTGAAATTAGCAAGCGTGATGAACAAATTCGAGCTCATTATAACACGATCAAAAGATTGAAAGCCCAAATTTCACAACCGAAAGGTGAAAAGAAGGATGATTGGTTCCCATATGCCTCCTCCTTTAGATTCTCGAATTTCCAACTAAAACATAATTGATAACTTGCAAAAGGAAAATGATTGTTTTAAAGCTGAAATTTCAAAGGTTAATGATCAAAACAAAGAGTTATGTGATTCATTTAAAGTTAATCATGATAAACAAATTGAAAAGATAACTTCTTTACTTAACGATATTGAGAATCAAGCGTGAGGTGAAAGGAAAGTTGCCAATCCCAAATTGCAAATACTCGGTTCCTAAGGTTTACGCTTGATAAATATGCTATCGATATGTTATATATTCCCCGTCCATTAGGAATAATGAACTTGCACATAAAGCATATCTCTCATACCTTAAGGACAGTTTGAAGGCTCTCCGTGAGATTGTTGAAGATGAAAGATTAGAAAAACCTTTTGATAGTACTATAGCCTATGCTGCATGGATGCCAAACGATCTCGGGAACTCTTAGAGTATGTAATTGTCACAAGTACGAAATCTAGCAATAAGCGAGATAGAATAGTTGTGCCTTGTTCTATGCCTAAAGCCAAGCATGTGACCCTGATATGCCTTGTTCCATGTCAAAATTCAAGCAAGCAACCTTTGATGTGCCTCCTAGAATTTCGGATCCCAAAGACTTCTAGACGAAATGCGTAGTAGTGAAGCCATGTAATGTTCCCATCGTTACTTCTCTGAGATGTTAAGATTGACACTAAAGTTAGCGGTCAAAACCTAGAAGCAATGCAAAGAAGGATAGGATTACGCAAACTAAAAGTGTTCATGATAAGGAAGTTAAAGAACACCATAGGGACAAGAAGTTTGATTTGAACAAAAGAATCGTGTTAGTTCTAGTATTAGCTCTAAGCTTCTGAAATTAATTCGAGGCCTCATGTTGTCTGCAAAACATGTAAAAATGTTTATTTATGGTAATCATGATAAATGTGATGTGTTATTTACGAGGTCTAAAATTCATAACCCGGTTAAGAAAGCTTGGAGAGCGAAAGCAGTTAAGCAATCTTGAAACCTACGGGAATGTGTTTACAAATGTAGGATTTCGGTGGAAGCCCACATGTCGAATATTAACGAATGGCAAACCTTACCCTTAGCTAGATCCACTATGCCTAGAATAGTGCACATTAAGTTTGGAAGCCAACCGGTAGAATAATCCCATTAAGCACAAAATGTCATTTGACTAAGTCCGATGCTTCTACTAGTTCAGACTCTAGGGATAATGCCATTGCATCTAGGGTTTCGTTGATTCAAAGACTGTTTGTGCTAACCAAAAGGAACCCATAAACACGTGGGGATCCAATGTTTCCAATTCTCGTCTTCGTCCTGTTGTCCAAAGCAAGTCGTACAAATCGTCCCTTGGTATTTGGATTCGGCGGCTCTAAACATATGATTGGGCTCTTAACAATGATGTCTGTTCACATCAGTTCAGGCCTCGTTCTTCAACACTATGGTGTCTGCAGATAACACTTCAGGCCCCGTTCTTCAAAGAAAAGAAAAGTGCACGCTCTTTTGTGCGCTTTATCTTCAACTAAAGAGAAACTCTCTCATGAATGGCCATACTCATCTACATTCTTCATCAACAAGCTTCATGTTTTTCCATGCTCATTCAATCATCAAGTGGATCTACGTTCATTGGTGTATACTCTTATTCTCTTGTTAAATCAAAAATGGCAACTTGGATGCAATTTTTGAGGGGAAAGAGTGAATATACTACATGATGATGGATGTTTGAATAATGGTTATACGACTTAATTTTTGATGATGATGAGTGTATATTCTTTTGATGAAGAGTGAATATACTAAGGATAACTGGGATTCATTGTTTTGATTTTGATGACTCTCCTCCAACGCCTAATGCTTCACTTACTAAGGATAATTGGGAATCAATGTTTGGGATTCATGTTTTCAAAGATATGTTTGATGAGTACTTTAACCTCCGACGAATGTTGATCATCCAACAAAAGCTCATGCTCGGTTTGTATTGACTCAACCGGTTCACCATCTAAGATGTACTTCTTGGAATTCTCAAGAAACCTTATCTCCGTTACTTCACAAGGCGTTGTTAATGACTATCATTGCGCTTGCACTCATGAATAGTGATCCGCTCTTTGGTACTCCTTTGCCAAATCTTCACGGATCATTGTTTCATTGTTCTTCTCCAAATGTGCACTCAGAATCAACCACATGAACATTAAGGAAAATGACTTCCTCATCCGCTTAAAAACATAATTGGTAAATCTTCCGATCGGTTTCTACATGTATACCTTAAGGAAGAATGCATTGATGTTGAGGAATCATTTGCTCGGTTGATCGGTGGGTCAATGTACATCCGATTGTATGTTTATTCATGTGTTGGACATTTGACACAAGTTGATTACTCAAGTTACTCATTTATCACTTATTTGAGGTTGAAGTTGGCGCTTCACAAAGGCGTGTTCTTATTTAATAACTTGCTCGGCTTAAGAATTTGAGTTGAAGACTTGGGTTATCTAGTTACCGGCGATCGAGGTGGATGGTTGAAGACACGGTTAACTATCACTATTAGGAGTTACTTTGTTTTACTCAAAGGTCACACGCATGACGGTGTGGATAATCGCAAAGAGGTGTTAATGTCTCATACTTTGTTTGAGTAGTGAGTACTAGAGATTTTCTTGAAGCATAAATTCTCAACACTTTCTTCCAAAATTAGTGCAAGCTTAAGATACGAATGCGGGAATTCTACTTCGATTTCATGTTTGGTATATCGGGTTTTCTTCATCGATGGTCACTTCAAATTGTCTACATATGGGTTGGTAAAGATAGTCGGAAGAGTTTACATGATTGATTCTCACGAGTTCATTTAAGCTAATTTTGTTCTTCTCTATTTCAAGAATACTCTCTGGAGACTTTTGGCATGTGTCACTTGTTGTTCGTGTGGAAGAAATATGAGAAGAATATTTGGAGCTTGAGATGATATTTCTTATCGACATCTTCAATGTGATTTATGATAAAGTGCTTCCTATTAGTGCTTCATGTACACAATGTAATGATGACTCCAATGTGATCGCAACCATCAGGGGAGAGATATGTGTAGATCAAGGTCGCACAAAATATTCACATGATCGAGCTTAATCAGTTAATCCGGATTTGATAACCACTGAGACGATCAATGTTTCAACTTGTTACTTCGGTGTTCTCGTGATCTTCGGGGTGCTCAGTTATGGGAGATAACTGGAATGCACTTGGTAAAATGAAGATGTTGATGCATTGTTCCCCTAAATAGACAACTGGTCAATCTCGAAGAGTAAGGTGTACATCGGGGATGCAACGAGTTCATGTGATCGGTTATGTCAGTTAATCCGGATTTGAAAACCACCGAGACGATCAATGTTTCAACTTGTTACTGGTGTTCTCGTGATCTTGAGTCTTGAGCTTCATTCTATGAGACCGATTTATATTCAACTCTACTTCTTAGGAAGCGAGTCTTTATTCGATGTTTGTCGGTTTGGGGAAGCTACCAAAGATTCAAATTGAGAAGGCTCATGTTCATAAGATTTTCTTAGAAGCCTCGAATGCTTTGGTGGCGAAAGTTTAAGAGATGTTGATTCCTTTCTTCTACAACGTGCTGAACGATATCTTTATCTCGGTACTCATTTCATCATCCTCTTAAACTAATTTATCTCTTGTAAATATTTATTCGAAAAACAAAATACAAAATATAAAACTTTCAAAAATCCATAAAATTTGAAAAATTGAAAAGCCCTCAAAAATATTGTCATTTTGTCATGTTTTCTTGGTTCGACAATATCTACGGTCTTTGTCTTGTCATTCAAAGAATGACACGGGACTTTAGATGTTGTTCAATTCTTAAAAAAAAAAAAAAAATTAAAAATCAAAAAATCAAAAATTATTTTGGGAGAAAGAGAAACAATGGTTTATTGTCATTTCGAGCGATAACCGCTTTTCATAGAAAGAACGAGCCATGCTTTACCATGTTTTCAAATTCCATGCTCGATTCTATAAACATTTATCTGTGAAAACTAAGCGCTTTGAAAAATAACTCGGTCTCTATTTTTGATAATCATCTGGACTTATTTGTCAAAATATCGATCTCAATCAACAACCTATGTCATTGATTGAGGGGAGAATGATTTCAATTAAATTAAAAAGTTATTTGGCATTAAATTGTTTTCAAAAGATATACATGCATGTTTTATCAATGGAGTTTAAAGTCTTAAAATCCGATCCTTATCGATTAAAACGCTTTCATAATCAAGTCACAATTCCCTTAAAAGCTTTCAAAATCAATTTAAATCAATAAGAGATCACAAATCTCAAATGATTTGATAAGTGTGATCGGGGAGAATGTGAGTTAAATTGGATTTAAAGCGATAATTCGGTAAATGGTTTTATAAGGATGTACATGCTATCCTTCCCATGGGACAAACGATTTCAAATTTTCCATGCACATGTTGGGGGAGCATCTATCTTAAACCTATGATTTGAAACGTGATCAACTTATCTCAATGTGCGGTTCCTCTAGTATGTGCAAAACTCTTTTCAAATCTCGAGGCACATATTGAGGGGAGCAAACTTATGAAAACCTCATCCTTCCGGAAATGCTTTATCTTCTTGATTTGATCGGGAAGTGATGTTGATATCTTTTAGAAAATGGTAATCAAAGAAGTAAATTCTTCCTCTTGCCTCCGTGTGCAAATGATTTCAATATTTGATGCACATGTTGAGGGGAGCACTTGTTCTAAAATATCAAAAACAATTCGGTACAAAATGTTTTGATAATATATCACAAGTATCCGGATTGATTTTCAAATGGTTTTCAATTGGTTCCAATGGCGTATGAACAATACCAAATTGACCGACCAACTTTACTTTATGACGGTGATATAAGGATGATAAGGTTAGGTATGTGTTCCTATGATCCGCCAGATCCGGAGGATCTACCGAGGACAATCCACTAGTTAGTGTAGAAGTCCTTAGGTATGATGATAAAAGGAGAAAAATGAGATATGGGAAGAGTGCGGACTAAAGGCCGAGCTAGTCTTGGAGTTTTGAAAGATTATTTTGGTGTTGCTCCCATATTCACTCAACAACATCAAACAAGCTGATGGCATGTGAGATCTATCATATAGATCAACCATGTGAAAAGCGAGAAACAATGGGGATTCAATCTCTTGAATTTTGAAAGATTAAAGTGTTGACGGACCGTGTACTAATTTTTCGAATCAAAAGGTGTTTTATGATTGATAATTGATTTTCAATAAAACTTGTTGTATTGCCATGTAATACGAAAATCTCTTTCATCAATCGAAAGATAGATTAGGAGAATATTTTTTATACACGTTGTTTTATCGGAAAGTTTTATATTTTGTATTTTGTTTGTTGAAAATGAAGCGGTTTATTCACTTACAAAAGATGTTTTGGATGTTTGCCAATATCATCAATCAACAAAAGCTTCCGCTACTCGATGAGAAGATTTTAATGTGAGCATGTCGGTCCTTTTAGATTTTGATGTTCTTGATCATCTCAATTCCTCTTGTATAATTCAACGGTACCTGTTCCATGTGGTCCTTGATGAAATGATAGCGAAGATCGATGTGCTTTGATTTAGTCTTTGAGCCGAGTTGCGAGATCGCGATGGCACTCCGTTGTCGCATACATCGGATACATCAAATCGTAACCATAGTCTTTGAGTTGTGTTCGCATTCGGATGACTTGAGCACAACACGCGGACATGGCTACATATTACGCCGGTTGATGACGATGTACAATCACTCGCTTTGATTGCCAAGACACCGTTTATCACCGAGAAATTGTAGTGCTCTGAAGTACTTTTCCTTGAGTCTAAGCATCCTGCGTGATCGGTCGTCTGGCGATTAGTTCAAAACCGAATCCTTCCGGATACGGATCCCAAGTTAATGGTTCCCTTGATGTATCGGAGGATTCTTTTAGCCTCGAGAGGTGGGTTTGAGTTGGTCGCGAATGATAGCGGGAGCATAGATAAACGGCAAAGACAATATCAGTACGCTGGTTGTTAGATACATGAGGACCCAATAATACTTGGTATTTGGTAGGGTCAACTATTTTCCCATGTAAATCGACATCTAACTTCTTGGTATGAGCCATTGGTGTGGCATAAGTATCACGAGTTGTCATTCCAAATTTGTTTAACAGTTCAAGGGCATATTTGGTGACTCAAGAAAATACCACGGGGTGATTGATGAACTTGCGGTCCTAGAAAGAGCGTAAGTTCACCCATCATGGACATTTCAAAATTTTTCTTCATTAGTTTTGCAAAAGCGATTGAAAACTTTTATGTGTTGACCCAAAATGATGTCATCCGTAAATTTGAACAATTAAGATGTGTGCCCGTGATATTGTATAAAAGAGTTGGGTCAACCGAGCCTTTGGTGAAATTATTGGCAATGAGGAAAGATGATAGCTTATCGTACCATGCCCGGGGGCTTGTTTGAGACCATAAAGAGCTTTGTTTAGTTTGTAGACATGGTTCGGGAACTCGGGATCAACGAATCCATCGGTTGGTGACATAGACCGTTTCTTTTAGTTGTCCATTGAGAAACGCTGTTTTGACATCCATCGATAGACCGTCATATTCATATGAGCGTGACATAAGAAATATCGAACGACCTCAAGGCGAGCAACCGGAGCAAAAGATTCTTCAAAGTCTATTCCCTCTTCCCGACGATAACCCTTAGCAACTAGGCGTGACTTGTTTCGGATGGCGTTCCTTGACATCAATTTGTTTTCCAAATCCATTTTAAACCAATGACGTAGACTCGTTGGTCTTTCAACCGTTCCCGTACTTCAAGACGCTTGAATTGGTTGAGTTCTTCTGCATGGATTCAATCCAGTTGTCTTTTTCATTGCGTCTTTAATGTTTTAGGTTCGATTAGCGAGACGGTGAGTACATAAATGCAATGTTCACCATCGAGTGAAGACGTTGTCTCGTAACGATTGGTTGATTTGGGTTGCCAATAATGTTAGCGAGAGGATGGTCTTTTGTCCATCTATGTGTAGAGGTTGATGTTGGTATACATTGTGCAGATTCGAGGGTTCAAATGGTTTGTTGAAGATTCCGCAACATCCGTGCGTGATCTCATTAGCAAACGGGTTGAAGAGCATTTGGATCAAAATCTGCGGTGGGGTACTTCATTGAGAATATCATCACCGGTTCATCATTGTTGGAAGCGGTATGTTCAAGCTGTTGTGTTGGAGTCAATTGGTGTAGGTGCATCTTCAACATGGTAGTTGTTGTAGCAGTGTATCGGTATAGGAATATTATCGGGTTGTGCAATGAGCAATGGATACACCAGAGCACGTTCATCAATATCGCTCACGAGCGGAGGAGCAAATAACCTTTCCATTTGTTGACGAGTTAGGCGAGGGCTTTCTTCGGTGATGATGGGGTTGAGGAAGTTTAAGCGGTTGTGACCGGGTTCTAAGTCATTATACTCGGAAGCCATTTCCGTGAGTTCATCGAAATGAGCATGAATCGTTTCCATTACCTCCTTAGTTCGACGATTCCGATTCGAAACCTTTAGAATTGTCACGTATCCAATAAAGACTCCAATATCGCCTTTGGCTTTGAGCTTTCCAAAATCATCACGATCATTATTCGGATAGCAAAGGGATCCAAATACATGAAAGTGTTTGAGGTTCGGTTTATAGTTGTGACAAGCTCGAAAGGTGTTTTGTTGTGGCGTTTTGTGATCATAGAACGGTTTTGAGTATAGCATGCGATGAATCGACACGCCCATAAGTAATCTGAAGTTTAGCATTGATTAACATTGTTCTTGCGGCTTCCACTAACGCTCGGTTTAGTCTTTCAACAACTCCGCTTTGTTCGGTGTACGTGCAATAGATGTTTGATGTCAATTCCACTTTCTCATAAAATTCACGAAGGGTTTTGTTAACAAATTCAGTTCCTTTGTGCATTACGATGATCCCGACGGTGTTGCGGAGTGAACACGTATTTTGTGAGAAGGTGATGATCATTTGTGGAGCTTGGTCTTTGCTACGAAGGAAGTAGACCCAAGTCCATCGTGAGTAGTCATCAACAATTACTAAGATGTAGCGTTTGCCATTGATCGTTTGCACGCGCCGGGCCACACAAATCCATGTGAAGAAGATGTAGCACATCTTGAGAGTCGTGTTCCACCTTTGAAGGAAAATGAGCACGAGTGCTTTTCCCTTGTTCACGGTGAGCAAAGGTGATCTTTTAAATACCGGAATCGTGGGAGTCCTTTAACTAGTTTGTGTCGAGCAAGGTTGGTGATGGTTTGAAAGTTTAGATGTGAGAGAGCGGTGCCATAGCCAGGATTTTGTTGATGTTGCCTTAGAAAGTAAGCGGATGGGAGAGGAAGCAACCATGTCTTGCATAGAGATAGTGTAGAGACTAGAATTACGCGAGCCGGACATAAGGTCATTTCCTTGTAGATCACGAATGAAAAAGTTTTCTCCGAAAGCAACCTCCAAATCTCCATCACAAAATTGACCTCATCGAAAGCAGACAGACCGAGGCCTTCCACATAGTAAACCACGCTAATTTCGATGTTCCCATTGACATAATCTCCGTAGCCCATGATGGTCTGCGAGTGATCGTTCGAATCGGCGAAGGCCAATGAACTTTGCAATAAAGTTTGATAACGATTTAAGGTTGCTGTCATGTGTCGGAACATCCGCTATCAACAATCCAGAGAATGATCAGATCACCCGAGACAAGCCATCGATGTCATACATCTGGGCTCAGATCACTCATGTGCAGCTCATGCATATTAGCCATCAACATAACGGTACATTAGCCTACAAGTCCTCCATATCATCATCTCGAGTGCTGCATCGCCATAAAGCTCTGTTCTTTGTCCGTGAGAGATCCACCGCCTTCATCCTTAAGAGCCAAAAGTAAAGCCTCTTTGAAATAAGCACGCCCTAGTCCTTGGCTTAGGGCATGCATTAGCCAGTGTCCTTCTCATTGCGGTTGTAGCATCTAAGACCATTTAACCAATTCGTGCATTTCCTTGTTCCACCACTGAGCTCGTTGTTATTCCTACCCACAAGATTAAACCCTTGACCACCGCCCATTTGACGACCATAATCACGATTACGAACTTCAACACGTCCATTGTTCACAATGACTTGAGTCGTGTGTTAGATGAGGAGCGAATACGATTGTTGGATTTGTTGGTGTAACGCCAAAAGCATTAGCAATCATCACAAATCCTTGTTGCAATGCTTGAACGGATCTGTTTCTCGGTCGCTTCATCGACATATGCTTGAGCATTGTTGCCGTATGGAACCAATTGATTTTGTTGAGGTTGTAATAATGAAGGTGTGTTTGAAGCAGTTGGTTGAGTTCTTTGGTTGAGAGCGATAATTACATTGAGCATACTAGGCAAGTTGTTGATTGTCCGGTTGTATTGTTTAGCAATTTGAGCACGGAGAATCCTTTCCGATCAACTTCCTTTTCATGAGGCTTCAAGTAATCGTACAACAATCCATAAGTAGAATGATGCATATTCTTCGCTTGCGGAGAAAATGACATACTTCTCCCATTCTCGGACCAAGACTACTCAGAACTTAGTATTCACCGCAATTCTTGGCATGATGATGTTGTGTTTATCCAAATCATTGATGATGTCGAAAATCGATGATGATAGGACTCTAGTGTCTCACCAGGTTCAATCATGAAGTGTTCATAAGCCAAGTAAATTTTGGATTCCAAATCCTCTGATTGAGTATGATCCTTCCATAAGAAGACGAATATGATCCCACATCTTTTGTGCGGTCTTTTGAGCATCAACACTATGAAGAATTGGGTTTGGTAATCCTAAGAGGATGTATTCCATTGCAAGTTCATCACCTATAGTGTAGAAGTTCGTAGCATTAAGATCTCGCAACCGTAGCAATGTTGGTTTGTTCATCTCTTGGTGGAACAACATTTGGATCTCCGGGTACAATGGCGTAGGGCATCTCAAATGGACCTTCAAGATAACCTTCTTTAAGAACTTTCCATGTGGCTTCTTCAGATCACAAAACCTAAAGAACCTTATCACCCATTGATCGTAGTTTCCTAGAGTGAGCATTGGAGGTCTATCAAGTGATCCACTTCATGAATTGATTGTTGGTCGCTTAAAGCTTCACACATCTTTGCAAACCAAGTGGGTTCCTTCATAGTGGTCCGTGATGGATGTTGATTGAAATCGGTTGTGTAGGGTTGAACTTGAAGGCTTGGTGGTGGTTGAACCATTTGTGGTTGTGGAATTGCACCAAGTTGTGGAGTATGTTCTTGATTAAATTGTTGTTGATAAATAGCTTGTTGTTGATTCCATTGTTGATGTTGTGGAGTTAATTGTTGTTGTTGTTGATGATTATAAGTGTGAGGAAATAGTTAGAGTATGGAGGTTGAGACATGATGATAAACTTGTGTGGTAAAATGGATCTTTGTAGTCGAATGAACCTTTGTTGATGAAGTGTCCTTAGGCGTAGAAAAGACAAGAACCAAGTAGCACTTATGCGTAAAACACCAAAAGTTACGCGTAACAACGAGGAGTTCGCGTGGGTTTTAGCTACTGCGTAAGTAGGAAAAACACTAAAGTTATGCGTAGACAAAAGTTAGGCGTAGAAACGTGGCGAGGGATTACCTTGTCGTGAGACCTTAGTTTACGCCGTAAGTGAATCTTATCGTAGGATTTCTGGCGTAAGCTTATCTTATGCATAATTTTAGGTTTTGCTCAAATGATCTTTACACTTCACGAAGGCAAAGATATCCAAAGTCGACGTATTTTCGGACTTATCCAAGTAAGAAAACACGGAATAAACCAGGAAAATGAAGATCAAACCAAGGAAAATATTACGCGTAATTTTAGGGTTTTGATACGCGTAGGATTACTCGTAACTTTGATTCTTCCCAAATGTGTTTCTAAACCGTTTTTGTTATGGAATAGCTTCAATAGTACCAAAAGAACACAAAATGTGAAATTTGATGTACAAATCGCTAAGCGGGTTCGCGTAGAACGACACCCACGAACAAAAACAAGCTTAAAAACGTAGATCCACGCGTAAAGTTTGAAACTTTTTGCCAAAAACAAGTATTTTAACACCTCAAAACATTGAAAGTACAAGAATCTTGGATTAAAAAGTGTAAAAAACGAGTTTTTAAGAGAACCAAAGATTGCGTTATCTTTACGCGTAAGACCCAAAACCAAAAACTTCAAAAACAAAGTGTACACCCAACTATTTGGCGATTGATACCACTGTTAGGTCACTAGTTTTACAACACAAGCTTACTAGAAAGAGATAGAGAGGCGGATGAACAATACACACACAAACACACACACGAAATACTATGAATGGTTAGGCGTAGAGTATGTGAAAGAAATGCATTGAACAACCAACCCTCAAATGAGGGTTTACAAGAGTATTTATAGGAGGGAAGCTAGGGCAACACTCCTAGTTCCCATCCTTTCTTATGTGGGCTTGGGCCTAAGCTTATGGGCCTTCTACATAAGCTTGACCTTAAACAAACATAAAGGCCATAATAAAGCTACCTATTACATATGAAATATAAATACTTGAAATACTGTTTAGGAGTGATTCCAACATAGTAAACTAGAAGAAAACCAATCTAGTAATCAGGATGATGGTGATTTTGAGGACATAACCACTAGTGATGATGAACTCATTAACTATGTAGATACATCTAGTAATGAGGGCTCAATAAGTGAACCACCTCACGAGTATAAGAAAGATAATGGTTATCATCTTGTTCCTCATCCCAGGCGTTCATCAACCCTCTAGGCCTGATGTTTCTCGTTTTGGAGTAGATAGTCTAGAGTTTAGGAAGAAGCTTTTGCTCAATCTAGGTGCGAAAACCCAAAGAAGTCATTGAAAATAATGTTCAAAATCAAGCGGTACCTTCAAATCAAAATCTTGCTTCACAAGCGATACTTCGCAAAACATTTTCAAAACAAGATCTTGCTAACCCTTTTGGGATAACTTTGGTCAAAACAGTTTTCATCATTCACCAAGAAGGCAAAATAATTTTGGGCATAGACATAGAAGAAATCACTTTGGACATATGGGTCAAAAGCGTGTTTTGTGTGTTATAGTCCTAATCACTTAATCAAAGATTGTGATCGACACTCGAATACCTTAGCAAATTTCCAAAGACGGATCCGCCAACCACACACCTAGAGAGCACAAACCGGTTTGGAATAATTCAAATAGGATTAATCACGAAACTTCACACGGATCACGAGATACCACATCGAGAAGACCTTTTCAAAACCTTGAAGATCTCACGGTACTTTCCAAAGTACTACTCGGATAAAACACAGATCGATCACCTTTGTTTGGAATAGGAATCCTAGGAGATCTCACTATCAACCTAGAAGGTATTACAATTCACATAAGGATCTAGATCACGGGAACCACGTGTTAAACCGAATGGGTTAAGAGGAAGGTACTGGCGAGGACAAACAGTACTTTCAACAAAAAGTGAATCGATGTTTTGTGATACAAGAAAATGCTAATAATCTTGTACAAGAGATTTATGTTGAAAAACCGAAAGTTTTGAAATCCATGCTAAAAATCAAAAGATAATTTTGGATCATCATTTGAAAGATAGTGGAATTACATACTCAAAGAATTTAAGTTTGTAACTCCAAGAGGAACACAAGTCGAGAATGGCTTGGGTTCCTAAAATCACTAACTCTTTTCTTTGTGTGCAGGGCAACCCGTAAGAGGAGCTTAAAGATCATCTAATTGTGGATAGTGGTTGCTCGGAAGTATGACAGAGACAAAGAGATTACATCGATTTTAGACATATTAGTGGAGGAAGAGTTGCATTTGGGAATGATCCAAATGGAGGAAAGATTCTTGGAAAAGGAACTATCAAAGCGGGGCTTATCGACTTTGAGAATGTTAGATATGTGAAGGAGCTTAAATTCAACTTGCTATCGGTCTCTCAAACTTGTGATAAAAGCATCATGTGTTATTCATCGACGAGAATGTCTCATCCTTTCCTCGATTTTAAACACATTGATGATGACATGGTAGTACTTAGAGTACCAAGGACAAATGATGTGTATAGTTTAGACATGAAGAGTCTACATTCTTATGGAAGAGCCACATGTTTGGTGGCTAAAGCAACATCTGAAGAGGCACATCAATGGCATAGAAGATTGGGCCATGTTAATTTCAAGAATATCAACAAAGCGGTCAAAGGCAATCTAGTTAGAGGTTTACCTTCAAAGACTTACAAGAATGATCAATCATGCTTGGCATGCAAGAAGGGTAAACAACACAAAGCTTCTGCAAGAAGCTTGAAGAAAGAACTATTAGAGAACCATTGGAGTATACATATGGATTTATTTGGACTGTCTCTGTGGCAAGTTTAAATAAGAAAAATCTTGTTTGGTTGTTCTGAGATGATTGCAGAGATTCGATTGGGTTTTCTTTTTGGGTTTTAAGGATGATACTTTTGATGCTATTCGGACTCTCATAATAGCTCTTGAAAATCAATTGAGACTCAAGGTTAGAGGTATTAGATGTGATAATGGGCCGAGTTCAAGAACAAGCTTATGGATGACTTTTGTGCAAATAAAGGCATAAAGAGGGAGTTTAGTATTGCTAGAACACCACAAAGAAATGGTGTTGCGAGAGAGGAAAAATAAGACTTTGATTGAAGCGGCAAGGACAATGCTAGCGATTCCCATCTACCTATTCAATTTTGGGCGTGTCGGCATCTTGCATGCTATGTATATGAGTCTCTGTCACCAAACCACGATGAAGACACCCTATGAATTGTCGATGGGCAATAAACCCAACATTCGCTTTATGAAGCCTTTTGGATGTCCTTTCACTATTTTAAACACCATTGATAACTGGGAAGTTTGATGGCAAGTCCAAGAAGGATACTTATTGGGTTATTGCACTAACAAGAAAGGCTTTCAGTGTACAACGAGTTACTAAGAAGATTCAAGATTGTCTTCATGTTGAGTTTTTAGAAGATCAAGACAATGAGAAAGGTAAAGGACACGATTGGATGTTTGATCTTGAGGTTTTAACTCCTTCAATGAATTATGTACCGTTAGAGAATAAAATCAACCTATGCATAATGTAGACGATTTACAATATGTTGTTCATGGAGTTCATATTAGACCGGATCTTTGTTCACGATGAAGATCCCGTTAGTCCAAAACAAAATCTTGATGTTCCCAAGCAAAGTCTTGATTCTCCAAAACAAAATCTTGTTGCACCACAATCCTTATTATCTGTTGAGGATCAATCTATTCAAGAGGAACTTAATCGGATGCTTCTTCAAGATGTATTAGCACACTCTTACAATCGATGGACAAAGGAGAGCTTATGAAGAGGCAAAGAAGAAGAACAAGACCGCTGAGTACTCTCACAAGACTTTGACGATACTTTCGACCAAAATCTTGATACACCGATTGACAATACTTTTGATGATTTGGATGATCCTACCATGCCCGGTTTAGAAGAAGCGATGATGAGCTTGAAGATGAAGGTATTTTCTCAGATTCCAATAAAGGTGCTGATTATACTAACTTGGAGGATGCATATGGAGTTCCACAGTCTCCACTCTTACGGATTCATAAGAATCATCCAACTGATCAAATCATTGGTCCTTCTACTTCTGGAGTTATGACAAGACACAAATCTAAGAGTTTCACAACACCTCACAATGCTTTACTTAGCTTTGTGTATAAACAAAACAGGCTGAATCATAAGGACCATCAAACCTGCTTATTTACTTGTTTCATCTCTCAAGAGGAACCCAAGAATATTGCTCAAGCTTTGACTAAAGAAAGTCGGGTTGAAGCTATGCGGAAGAACTTCTTCAATTTAAACATCAAGAAGTTTGGGTTTTATGTGATCTTCCAGATGGGAAGAGAGTTATTGGAACCAGATGGGTCTTCAGAGTGAAAAGAGATGAAAGAGGCAATGTTATCAAAAACAAGGCAAGGTTAGTAGCTCAAGGCTACAGACAAGAAGAAGGTGTAGATTATGATGAAGTATTTGCTCCTGTCGCAAGGATTGAGGCTATTAGAATATTTCTTTCTTTTGCTTCGTACATGGGTTTTCAGGTTTACCAAATGGATGTCAAGAGTGCCTTTCTCTATGGCACTATTACAGAAGAGGTGTATGTGAAACAACCTCCAGGTTTTGAAGATCCTAAACACCCAAACAAAGTCTACAAGGTGGTTTATTGGATATTGTTGGTTTGCATTGTGGGATCACGTTATGAATGGTTTAGTTTTTTTAATTGTGGTCAGCTATTGAATGTCGATGCAATGGAGTGGATTTACGTGTGAGAAAGTGACTAAGGAGTAGACGCATTGGAGTACATATGATAGGAATTTAATACTACTCCTTTGATGGTTACTGTTGCTCTCACATCCATTTGTACTACCCAATGAGAAGTTAAGTATGTTTTCATTATAGGAGTTAATACTGTTCGCAAGGTTAATTCTGGCAGCTGGGATGTTAGTACTGTTCGCGACATATTAATTATGGTCATATTACTTTTGGTTCGCGCATAGAGTTTGTGATTAGATATCGGACAGTACATGGTGTTGGTTTTTGGATGAGATTGGGAGATTTTTAGCGACACACACACGAGATTGATTTAGTTCTCGGATTTGGTTGTTATACACACACGAAAGTTTGGTTGATTTCAAGGTTCAAGATCTCAGATATTGTTATACTTATTTGGACTTTGACGATGATTGGAAAGATGGATTAGTCGTGTGATATTGGTTCGTGGTTTTGAAGATCAAAGTTGCTTCTACTTAGCTTCTCCTAGTAGATTATGACAAAAAGGGGAAGAAAGGCGACAAAGACGGTTTTGCAACTTGAAGATTCTTGGTGATTGCATGTTTAAGGGGAAGTGCTTATCTTTCATGACATTCTTAACTTCAGGGGAAGTTCGTGTTTATTTGGTTTTGTCATTATCAACTAGGGGAAGATTGTTAGGAATTATATTTGAGTTGATTATGACAAAATATGAAAGATGAAGGACTAAAGATGACAAATGATGAAGATTGAAAGACAAGGGACTTACTAGTTAAAGAAGACTTTATTATTTAGTCCCTAGTAGTCAATTGTAACCCTAGACTCTCTAGTATATAAAGAAAGGCAGGGAATTAGGTTTTTAGTGTGTCAAGATGTGAACACCAAAGGTGTGTGTGTGTGTACAGGCGTTAGGGGAAAACGCCTAGGGTTTTTGTTAGTTGATTAGTTCCTAGGCGTATGTTCATGTAAACGCCTAGGTTAGTATTTAGTATATTAGTGATTAGTAGTTAGTCGATTAGTATTAGTTGGTAGAGATGATGGCGAAGAACCTTTAGCAATAACATTGATGTTCTTATTATTCCGCTGTGCATTCATGTTATTTATCATTGTTATTGTTATCCCTAGATGAGCTCATAAACGATCTTCACAACCCCGTCTGACCTTTTTCCGAACCGGATCTTGCTTTTCGGCATTCCATAAATTTTCTCGTTTGGTCGGTTTTCTTCCTTGAGTGCCTCGGTGTGAGCCTCAAGAATATTTGATGGAAGGGGCTAGTTAAAATTCATTCCTAAAGACCTCACTCTGAGTGTTTTAGTTAATTCCTTCCTGCTCAATGCATCTGCCACTACATTTTCCTTCCCAGGGTGATAGCAGATTTCGCAATCATAGTCACTGAGCAACTCTAGCAATCGACGTTGTCACATGTTCAATTATTTATTATCTAGAATATGTTGCAGACTTTTATGATCTGTGAATACTATACATGTGGTGCCATATAGGTAGTGTCTCCACAATTTAAAGCAAAAACCACTGCTACTAATTCCAGATCATGAGTGGTGTAAGTCTTTTCATGGGTTTTGAATTGTCGAGAAGCGTATGCAATAGCTTTACTCCTTTGCATCAACACAACACCTAATCCCTGGTACGATGATTCCTTCTGGTAATGCTAAGATCGGAGCTTCATAAAGTTTTTATTTCAAGATTTGAAAAGGTAATCTTGATCGGTTCCCCAATTAAACTTTTTGATTTTCTGAGTTAGTTCCGTCAAGGGTTTGGAAATCTTGGAGAAACCTTTATAAACCTTTGGTAACAACAGTTGCAAATAATTAATATAACGCATGGCATCTCTTATATCTTATACCAGCAAAACTTAAGCTAATAGTTATATATCATTAAAGAGTTATAATAAGAAAAGGTCACCAGAGATCCATTATATTCCTGAAGGCCATCTCGTACACGAACAT
Source organism: Chrysanthemum lavandulifolium (assembly GCA_022545495.1). Classification (NCBI taxonomy): domain Eukaryota; kingdom Viridiplantae; phylum Streptophyta; class Magnoliopsida; order Asterales; family Asteraceae; genus Chrysanthemum; species Chrysanthemum lavandulifolium. The sequence continues at coordinate 87,932,469 of CM040242.1, forward strand.
CGTACATCTAGACTGGCCTAAACACAAAAACCATGAAACCATAACCAAATTAAAACAATAAACATATACATTTAAAATGCGTCAAAAGCTTAAGCGTGACTCAAATCTGTACATAATCACCTAAGGTCCATTCTACTCCTTAACCACATCTCGCACACGAACGTGATACGTGATGATCGACCTAAACACAAAATCCGCAAAGCCATCACGAAACAATCCATACACTAAACATAGACATTTATAATGCATCAAAAGTTTAAACGTCACCTAAACATGTTTACAATTACATGCTTAAACTACAAAGCATAAAGCACTAAGATGGGGCAAATCATATTACCTACAATCTCCATCACAACAGGTAGACATGTCAACACAAATATATGTGATTATTACTGATAAATTGGACGAATTAAGTGCAGGATACATCACCATTAAGGCAAGCTAAAAAGGTTTAAGTCATTTCTTATTGTAATCCGTTATTAGAAGTTATAAAAATGTGATTGAAAAAAAAAAAAAAAAAGAAAAAAGATAGTACTTGCAAATGAAAGCAACATTAATCAGCTCTAACAACAATAAAAATACACTATTCTACTGTTGTTATTTTATATTCTACCAATATGAAAACAACAATGATAAAATAAAAAATTACTACAAACCGAAGTCTCTCAACACATTCATCGAACACTTGCCGAGCAAGAATTGTAATATAAACAAACCAACTTCCCAATTTACCATCCTTTGTATTTTCAGATCACAAACTTGCTGGTTTACCCCATTAATTTTCCCTTTTCAACCTACGAAAAAAGAAATTTCCTATTGACCCATAACTTTGAAACCCATTATAGAGAAACTTAGACTCAACATCAATAGTCCAAAAAAAACTTACCACAAACCGAATATCCTTCACTGTTTGACTAAAAATGGAGCGAAATGATCTCGTTTTGTTCCTACCTTTCTATAATATTCTTTTTTTTTATCTTAATGTTGTTGTTGATGTTATCGTGTAGTCGGTCTGCACAAAGAGAAAACGAAAAATTTCCAGCAGATAAGGTTGGGAAAACTGGATAACCGCCATAGCTTGCAGTCGTTTATCTTTACTTCCCTGTGGGCTTATTGGGAAATTAAAAAACAAACACTAATTAGATATAATCAAACTTACACCAAAGCATCAGGTAAAGGAGTAGCGGACCACAACGACAACTATACAGTTCGTCGGAAAACTTCAAAAGACGACATAGTCGGTAGTTGTTTTTGGTGGTAACTTGGTTACTAACCATGAACAATTAAAGATGTTGATGTTCCTCTGGATCTTTGAACCTGATTTTTTGCATTCATGAGGATTAAGATGTTGGCTTCCAGATAAGAATGAAAGAGGCGGTGGCATCTATGTTCTAGATGTGCGTACAAAGTCGGTATAATAACCCGATAGGTTTAACCAAAATACGACTATCCGCCAGTTTTTCGAGCCAATTTGTTGGGCTAACATTAGCGGGCCAAGCAATATTAATATTTTATAAACAAAATTCTTTGAATATCCCTTCGCATCATTATATATCTATATTAAACCGCTACGTCGGTGGTAATATTTTAAATATTTTATTTCTTTTTTTAATGCTCCACATGCTATTTTATTTGTTGGGCTTCTGAGGTATATGGAGGGTTCTCATTCTCGGTCCAGTTTGCCTTTACTTATAGATAAGCTTCACCGATTCCTTTCTTCTACACATTCTACACATCGGTTTCTTCGCAACACTGGTATAATCGGATCTTGAGCTATTTTAGCTTATTGATTTGTTGGTTGTTATGAGTTTGAATTTGTAAATTTTTTTCGATCTGCGAGTTAGGGTTTCGATTTGTTTTAGAGTTTTTGTGGAATTAGTTGTTGTTATTGTAGTTGTTACCATCAGTTTGTTTATCACGGTTATTTGGTATGGTGATCTCATAGCATTGCATTTTCAATTTATGTTTGCAACCATGGTGGCTGCGCTTCTTAACAAAGTTACAACTGAGGTAGGCCGCATCTTGGCGGGGGCAAGTTCTTGAATTTGCAGCCATGGCGGCTTCGCCCATTTGTTTACTTTGGTTGCTTAGAAAGCATGCTTCTGTTGGTGCTTGTAGTCTAATTGATATTTACGCCGATGTTGTTGTGCAAAACAGTATTTGTATTCTCATTTCTGTTTAAAAAGCATGATGGGTAACAAAGCATGCATTACATTTTGAGTTTATGTTTGCAGCCATTGTCAATACGCTTCTAAATAAAGTTGCAATTGAGGTTAGCCGCATCTTGGCAGGGCAAATTGTTGGATAAATATATTTAAACCGCTACGACGGTGGTAATATTTTAAACATTTTATTTATGTTTTTAATGCTCCGCATGTTGTTTTATTTGTTGGGCTTCTGTGGTATTTCGGGGTTTTTGTGGAATTAGTTGTTATTATTGTGGTTGTTGGATGCGCTTCTTAACAAAGTTACAATTGAGGTAAGCCGCATCTTGATGGGGCAAGTTCTTGAATTTGCAGCCATGGCGGCTTCGCCCATTTGTTTACTTTGGTTGCTCATAAACAAAGTTACAATTGAGGTAGGCCGCATCTTGGTAGGGCAAATTGTTGGATTTGCAGCCATGGCGTGTTCACTAGCTCGGTGGTATTATTTTAAACGTTGTTTTATATTTTTTCATTAAGCGTTGGATTAAGGTGTGTAGTCACCGATTCTGAGTTCCCATACAGTTCCTTTTCTTTTTTCAACAATATAGCAGATCGTTTGGTGCAAGCCTTTGCAAAAAGGGAGTTGAAACAAAAAAAGGATCCGTAATGGGACTCAAAAGGGTTAATTATGGTGCTTTATACCTGTTACATTGAAACTGTTGATTGCAATGCCTATTGCAGATGGCAATGATGATTTGTCTGCATGTTAAACTATATTTTGAGTATACCTCGCACATTCCCGTATCTTGGCAGGGTAACCAGGAATGTTATGTGGTTGCAGCCATGGCGGGTGCGTAGAGTGGCTCAATGAATTGCAGATCTGAGCCAATTTTTAGATATCAATTGTGTTCAATGTAGCTGCCTACTCTAATCTTTCTCCTCTAGTTTCTTTTGTTACTTCAACGGGATAACAGATGTGTGCAGTGCCGCCATCGTAAAGTCTAATCGAATAGCAAAAGAGGCGGAGGGGAGTGAGATTCCAGTTATGTGCAGCCATAGCAGAATTTTTATAATGCTGGTGTATTTGTGTACCGGAGCCTATGTATTTGCGTATTCATTCTCTGATGTTGTGTTTTGGGTTTGCGTATATGCTATATAACATTTATATCAAGTTATTGCAGGTGGCCCGGCTGGCGCTTTAATGTGGTACATACTACCGGCGCCGGTCGGTTTTTTTATTCTTATTTTTGGACAAGCTCAGAAAGATTGGCCTGTCATGAGCACAGAATGATGTCATTTTTTTGGACCCTTTTCAACCAATATATATGTCGTTTTGTTTTCTTTCCTGTGAAGCTACGTGTCTTTTGGTTCTTCTCCAGATTTTGTGGTAGGTATGCCGTTTGTTGGATCATTCGTTCATTGTTGCGTGTTCGATTTCTGTGTTTGTGTTTTTATTTTGTATGTTTGTTGTAGGTTGTCTCATCGGTGTGTGTAAGTCAGAAGGTGTTGTTTACGACCTATAGTACATATTATTGTTTGTTATGTTTTTGCATGCACGTTAGTTCACTATTGTTTTGCAGTGTGTGGGTTATTTGGTTAGGGATTGTTGTGTTTAGGTTACTTTGTTGTTTAGAAGCTTTGGTTGTTAGTATGATACTTAAGAGTAAGGCATGCAAGAGGGTGGATGTTGTGGATAGTTGTCCTCGGAATTTACAACCTAGTGACCATGTTGTCAGCCTAGGTAGTTGTCCGTTGGATTCGCGTGGTTTGGTTACACTTGAGGAAGGTGTTGAAGGATGTAGTGTTACTGTTCATGGAGTGTTGGGATGGAGGAACGTCAGCCTTCCTCTAAAAGGGCTTGCCTTTCAACTGTCGAACAGTGAACGGGTTTTTAGCGTACCTTTTTTGTTTTTCTGAATTACAGGTTTTCATTGTTCGTTTGACATTGTGGTGAATATTTGACTACTTTGATAACAGAATCCACATATGTGCACGTTGCTATGCGTGTTGCTAGCCCTTCAGTTGAACACTCTTATGTTGCCTTTCAAAATGTTGGCTCTATTGGTGAAAACGTTATTGTCTTTCTGTTGCAACAGCCGGTTGTGGTTCCTGATGTTGGAAAATTTTCAATGATTCAACAGGTTTGGTGGCAATCTTTTAAAGTCATTTGCTCTAATTGTTATATAGACATAACATTCCAAGGCTATTATGAATTTGTACGGGTCTGTTTAAAGTTGAGATTACCCATGTCTTGGCAAGGCAATCAGTAAGGGTTGCAGCCATGGTAGGTGTATCCGATTTTTCTAAATTGATACCCTATCTGAGCCTAAGTAAAAAAACCTTATAAACAAGAGTGTAATGTGGAACAACCTATGTCCGTGATGAGTTTGAACGGGTTAGACTATTAATCGTTTAGCTTATTGATTAGTTAGTTGTGATGGTCTTCAATTTGTTATGCTTATCCGGTATAGTTAGCGCTTCGCTTAATGGTATGACATGACATTCTGTACTTATGTTTGCAACCATGGTGAATGCGCTTCTAAACAAAGTTACAATTGAGTTAGGCCGCATCTTGGCAGGGAAAATTGTTGGACTTGCAGCCATGGCGTGTTCACTAGCTCGGTGGTATTATTTTAAACGTTCTTTTATACTTTTATTTAGGCGATGGATTTAGGTGACGTTGGTGGTATTATTTTAAACATTTTTTATACTCTTTTTATTAAGCAATGCTATTTTAAACGTTCTTTTATATTTTTTAATTAAGGGATGGCTTATGAGTGTAGCCGGTGGGTTATTTTACTCTTATTTGTTCGTAAAAAGTAGAAGACATGCCCAGAAAGATTGCCCCGTTATTAGCACAAAATGGTGTAATTTTTTTGGTCCCTTTTCAAGAAATATATATGTCGTTTTGTTTTATTTTCTTTGAAGCTACGTGTCTTTTGGTTCTTCTACTGATTTTGTGGTAGGTACGCCGTTTGTTGGATCATTCATTCATTGTTGCATGTTCGATTTCTCTGTTTGTGTTTTTCGTTTGCAGGTTTGTTGTTGGTTGTTTCATCAATGTGTGTAAGTGATTAGCTGATGGATGCTTTTTAGGAGCTATAGTGTCTATTATTCTATGTTATGTTTTTGCATGCACATTAGTTCGGCTATTGTTTTGCAGTGTGTGAGTTATTTGGTTAGGGATTCTTGTGTTTAGGTTGTTCTAATAGTAAGGCATGCAAGAGTGTGGACGTTGTTGATAGACACCTTCAAAATTTTCAACCCTATCACATAACGGTCAGTGCGATATTAGTTGCATGGGTTTTAATAGTCCAACGGCCATGAGTGGAACAAAGACTCAAATCATTCTGTTTTGGAATAGTTTCAAGGCCGCTGCACTATTAAAGTCCGTGTGACTGATGTAGCAACTACAGGTCGTTAGAGCAGTGCATCAGACTACTAAGTTATCATAAAATTAGACAGCATGATTGCAAACTTAAATGGAAGCGAAATATTAAGGCGATGATGAACATCATATCCTAATTAACTACGCATTTTGGCATGGCAATCACGTTACAAATGTGGTTGCAGCCATAGCGGAAGTTTTATAGTGCTTGTGTGACTGTGTGCCTAAGCCTATGTATTTTCATGTTCGTTTTCTGATGCTGTGTTTTGGGTTTGCATATGTGCTATATAACATTATGTTACATAAAGTAAATGCAGGTGACCCGCGTGGTGCTTTAGTGTGGATAAATTCCACCGACGTAGCGGTTTAATATAGGTATATAATACTATATAGACATTATATTATAAGGTTGTGATGAATTCATATGGGTCTGTTTAAAGTTGAGATTACCCGCGTCTTGGCAAGGCAATCAGCAAGGGTTGCAGCCATGGTGGGTGTATCCGTTTTTTCTAACTTGGTACCCTATCTAAGCCTAAATCAAAAAACATTATAACAAGAGTGGAATGTGGAACAACCTATGTCCATGGTCGGTTTGAACGGATTTGGTAAAAAAATAAGTCTGGGCATTTGGCGTGGCAACTTCTTACGGCTACAAATGTGGGTCGTCTAGATGGCTATTCGAGGATGCTGAAAAATTGAAATGATATTTTCTATTTTCTTTTGTTTTCGATGGAATGCTACCTCCAAAAAAAAGATGCTTTAACTGCCAACAAGTAGCGGTTGTTTACAGCAATGTGCATCTAGATGGTCATCAGTGTAGTCCTCTTACATTCGCAGACTCCTAACAACGATTGATTCACATGGATCAAGACTAATATATGTAGCAATTAAGCTTAGTTGTATGAATGGCAAGTCAGACTGTTATCATCTATAAGTTAAATCTATTAAAGTGAACTATAGACAAATGATACCAGGTACAGTATGGCAAGCAATCAACAAACCTGGATAGCAACTATACAAATGGTCACCATTGGTTGTATCGGTGCGCGTTGCTATTGTTGCTGCTAATATTCTTTACCGAGGGAATGAAGTGATGGCGCAACACGTTAAGGGCATTATTCTGTCACCGATGTTAACGCTGACAACTTAGCCTCGGATATGTGTAGTCTTGACATTTTGAAATACCAATAGGTAGCTCATTATAAAATTTCTAAAGTATATACTCTGAATGTTTTATGATGGCTACCTATTGCTATTGCAAATTGTCTTGCGACCGTAACCATGCATATGTTGTTTGCAATTACTTTTTCCATCGATTCTCTATACAGGAGGTAACACACAGAAACGACTATATGCGTTAACTGGTATAGGTGATGCTGATAATGTTGCATTAGTCTACATACACCTGCAACTGATGAGGTGATTGTTAAGTGGTGCAGGTAATGATGATAACGCTACAATAATCCACATACACATGCGACTGACAAGGTAATTCAAAATTGTGGTTTTTTTGGGTTTTTCATTCATTTTTTAGATACTTATTTGGGTTAATGAATTGCAGTAAGTTGAAGCCACACGACAGTAACACTTTCGTATTTTTTTACTCGCTGATATTGCAACAGGGAAAAAATATATGCGAAACAACAACGACATTTTTATTCAACTGGTAAAACAACTGAGTTCATTCTTGATGTTGTTTTTAAAGATAAAAAATAGATGCAGTACCAGCTGCGCAGCAAGAACAGGAGCGAGGTAACAAGATTTATTTCAACAACATTTACTTTACTCAAAATATGCTTAACACATACGATGACCTAAACAACCAACTGTAAATAAAAAATATGTACTCTCAAAACACCTGCATCAAAAGAGAAACGTCTAGCAGTCGCTCACGAAGCCCAGGAACAAACGCAGAATAGGTCAGTCACACTCGCTTTATTTGAAAATGAGACAGCAGACTGTAACAAACAAAAAAATTAGTTCACAAAATTATTACTACATGGAAAATTCTTTTTATTGAACAAAATATCTTACAAACAAGTTACATGAAAATAGGTTGCATGCTACAAGCCACTTATTTCTAAATACAAATATCATCACATCACCATAAACCTAGAAACTACTAACAGGTGGCGAACCATAAGAAACTGCAACTTCATTAGACTGACACAATTTCCACAATGTTAAACCCTGGCGATTACAATGACAAAAGACCAGTAAGTCTCTCAGTAAACAAATCCTTATCACGCGCACTCAGCTCAAGCTTCCTTGCCATAATCTGCAACTCCAGCATTTTTTCATTGTCTTTCTTTTGAACTGTCCTAAGAAACTAAGCCATTTTCTGAGGCACATTTTTGCCGACACTCTCCAGCTCACCAATCAAAGCAGCTCTTTCGCGAACCAGCTTAAGCATCTTTCCACAAATGGCGTAAATTTGCTGACCTAATTTTAGATCCTCACTTCCAGATTTACGGCAGTATAAAACCATCATATCATCCAGCTAGAGGAATTTGCCTCAGCTTTGAGCTCATCACATTTAGGAAGTCTTACCATTCTCCTATGTTATTTGTAGAAGTTAAATTGCATCTGCATATATGAATAACATTAGAAGCAAGCAGTCAGTTAGATAGGCATACCAACAAACAAAAAATAATCATATGCATTAGTTTTCCATGGATGAAAATAAAGGTGCAGGAATCAACACAAGCTGAATAGGAAAGAGCCTTTTTCAGACACTACAAAAGGGTTCTAAACCTCTCATATTCACCTAACTTTGCCAACAAATAGTAAACTGATAGCCAAAAAATCACAACATTTACAGTTTATTAATTATACAAACATCTGAGACCCAGATTACTAATAAACTTAGCTCATTATTTGTTTTGTTTACTTTACGTATGCAGCCCAGTCGAAAAGTTCACAGATGCAACCTGCAAAAGAATTATCCAACGAAGCCACAAAGCAGATATGAAAGTAAAGACTACAGCTGCAGCTCTTGACATTTGAAACACAGAAAGAGAATTACATTTTGCGATCTACTTTGGCGAATGTAAATATACAAGCGTTGCCCCGATGTAATATGCTAAATAAAGTATACTGTCTACTTGTGTAAATAACTCTTGTAATGCAAACATCTTATGTAAGACTAAGTTGTCCTACGTTTTTATGATTTTAATAATGATAGAATTACGTTATTTATGCATTCACAGAATTCCAATAACAAACCCGTGAAATTATGACTACAGCTAAGATAATTCAAATAACGTACAACAAAGACATTCATTAAAAATAAAAAAAGCTAAGCGAGAACAGTTGATACTTGCAGCGAATATAAAAGATTTAGTGCAATGTAACTTGAAGTGATTAACATATCACAAATTCTGGTATAGTCTAGTAGCCATTAGTATGTCTCAACCAAAAGCCAACCAAAGGAAGAAAAAAAAACAATGAAACAGGAATACCTTTGCATTCATTTCACTAACCTTTATCGTCATAAGGACTACCGACATTGTTCAACCGATTGGTCACGAGTAAGAACGTTCAAAACCTGATTCCGTCCACAATCCACATTGAAAAACAAAGCATCACTTAGATACGCATAATACTCATCAACTACATCAATCCTATATACATTAACCTAAATCAAAAGTAGTCATCAGTACAATGTAGCCATGTACAGCAGAAGTGAAGAAGCAATTTGGACTAATCTTGCTTTATAGCCAGTACTATAATAGTATAGTGGTAGAGTTATTATTACTACTTTGTAGACAACAGTACTAATATCAAAGGTTGTGCCATACCTACATTGACCCTTGTACAACTATAAACATAATACTAATAAAAATCAAACCTATCATTTATATTCATAACATCGTAAACAACATACTATAAAAGATATACAAACGACATTACACATTCACTAACTACTATAAACATCCAACATACACGACGTAGCATCACTCTAACAAGCCTAGACGTACTCCAAAACAGACTTCACATTCACACCTTCCAACCTACAAAGATCAAACACCGGCAATCCTATTATAAACGACTTAGCTTCTTCAACATCCTTGATTTTTCAGACGCACGACCATGAGCCACATGACATATTTCAATCAGAAACCCAATTCGCGAAAATCTTCTTGCTCTACAAACCGCAACGCATCCAACACCTCATTTAGCATGTCATTCCTACCAAACTTTAATAACTCAAAGATAATTGCATGCCTATGATGAACACGAGCTTCGACCTCCTTAATACGAGTATCATATTCTTTTTCATCCCACGTATACGATTCTTGCTCTCGCGCAAACACAGCAGACAAGACCTTATTCATTCTTCTGGTGCGAATCTTATGTCCAATCTCATCAAGCAACAGGAACTTGGACGACATTTTTACTAGGTGACAGTAAACAACATATACTAGAAGGAGGTATTTGAACAACTAAAACAACCAAAAGCCGAAACAAAAGCCCTATTTAAACCCTAAAGTTCGCCCATAAACCTAAACATAATCACACACCTGAATTATCACACTTTTAAATCCGTCACAAAGCCGGTAGAGGTAAGAAATCGTTGAAGACCAAAAGATATGAAGAAGAAGATAGAGATACGTGTTTTGTACCTATATTTCTGTGGAACACTGATGAGTGTGTAAATACTCATCATTTTTGTACAATATAAACTGCAAAATCATCTCGAAAACACTCGAAACACATCAAAATGATAAAATATCACAAATCGTTGTTTTATGTGTTTTAAATGCAAAATATCAAAATCGATGAAAACGTATCAAATTTGCAAAATGGCGCTTTAGTCCCCGAGTTTCAAAAGTGTCAAAAGCAGTCCACAGCACATAATTTCAAAATTAAAGTCACCAAAGGTCCTTTTGTAATCATAAATTGTCATATTTAGTCCTTTGGTGAAAAATCTAAAAGTTTTGAGAAATTGCAGTTTAGTCCTCGAAAATCCAAAAGCGGTCAAAACTAGTCCTTGAAATTTTCAAGAATGTCAAAACTAGACCTTGGTCTATTAAAGGTTGGCAACATTAGTCCTTGGATTACATCTTCATAATTTACAGGTTTGGTCCCTTGAATTTCAAATATTACACAAATGGTCCTTGTGTTATTTCTTTCACAAACCAAACGGACCTTATATAAACCCCAAGCCCAAATCAAACGCCCCTTGGCCCAATCTGTTAACCCGGTCCAAATACCCAACCCGACCAACCCAATGTTTAAACAAACCCGCCCCCTAAAACCTGTCTTCCCCGACAAACCTGTCTGCTACCCCCTCCTCTTTCCATCCCCTTTGCCACCCTACTTCACACCCTTTGTCTCCCCCCACCTCACCTACCCATCTCAATGCAATTAATGCGCCCTTCCCTGTCTCTAATATCAGAACCAAGCTTTCCCGCCAAAAACAATGAATGGCCAAAAATGACCCTAAGTCATCCAATGGTGGAGATTTTTGATGGGATTTAGTCAGAGATGAAAGAGAAAGTGATGGAGCTATAAAGAGAAGAAAAAGGAAGCAAGCAAAAGAGTAGATTTTAGTTTTAATATTTCTTAATGTCGTTTTTTAGTTAAAAGTTTTAGTTTTAGTTCAAATGATGTAATTTAAGTTTCCTTGTATAACATTCGAGTTAAATTAACATTGTAAGGTGCTTTTGAATATCAATTTCAAGTTTTATTTAAGATCATATTTTCAAGTCTCATGTTAAGATTTTCGCCCAATTCTATGCACAATCTCTCAAGAACCTATTGTTAAGCTCAAACAAGCTAAAATAAGCTTGTTATAGCTTTTTATAAACTCACATTGAAATTTCATGCAACTTTGAAAATTGGTCAACCAAAGTCAAACCAAGCTCAAATTGGAATGGAAGGCGATAATGGGTGTTCGAAGTTTATTTGGGTTAGATTCGATTAGGTTAAAGTAGGACTTGGGTTTGTTTTAGCCTGCAATCCAAGCTGGAGCCATGTGAGTTTGTATGTCACTTGTCATTTTCAATCCATTTTGCATAATTGGTTTTGTACATGTATTTGTGCTTACATCTGGTTTAGTCTTGCTTATTTAATGGTACTTAGAGTAGTTAAACTCCATTTGATCTATTTCACTAGCTTGTTCATCAGTTGGTTCCATCTTCATTGCAAATTTGTTTCTAAAGGGTGTTTGGGTCGATTGCTTCAACCGAGCCATAGGTTTATCTGATAGGTTTCGTGGCTTCATGTTTGTTAAGCCATTTCATGCTCATTTCTGTCTTAAGATTGTACCGTAAGCCTCTAAAGTCAAAATTATATGTAAACTGTTATTGTGTTCAATTCTATTAGACTTAGGAGTTCATTGGTGCATTTAAGTTAGGATATAAGTACTCTTGCTTAAGGTAGTCTCGATTTCTTCATTAAACATCAGTTTCAATCCAATTTAGTAGCTTAGAATCTCATATTAGTCAAACTCCAACCGTTCTTTAAAAGTCAAAAGTTTCTCAAATCGCTTTTCTCCAAACTTGCGACCTACATGCGTTTTCATTTCTAGTATTTAGGGTCTAAAATTTTGTCAAATTGCGTATGCTAGGTGATCTTTAAGTCTACATTTTAGTTTTAGCATTAGCTTATTGAATTAGCGATGTCGATAGCTTAAACATCGATCTCTTCTCCGTCATTGTTGCATCGGTAGCTTTATATCCATGTAGCCATTTACTTGATCTCTAACTTCTTTATTACAAGTCCAAATTAGCTGAAACTTTGGTTACATGTTCTCTGGTTGGTGGGCTTGAACCCCACACTGTTGGTTTTCCCTTTAGCACATCTGATAAGCAGTTAGATAAGCTCAAAAGTTAGGGCCTGTTTGATTATTGGCTTAAGTATCAGTTTGCTCAAATCTTAGGTAGACTACTCATTAGGTGTTATAATTAGCTATAACCAGTTGCTTTAGAGTAGTTTAGATATTACCTAGCTTCTTTTATCAGTTTGGTTGCTTACCTTGCTTATTAGCTTATTTTCCATTGCTTATTTCCACTAGTTTACATAGCAGCTTCAGTTTCTTACACATAAGCCCAGTGTTTTGTATTTTTCCTAGAACTAGAATAGCATTTTAGAATTTCCCTGAAGTTTTCATGATTTTTGGTCACTGTTCACTATTTTTCTAGATTAAAATTAGTTTTTATTCATTTTTAAAATAGCTTTTATTGCAATTAAATGAGAAAAAGTTCCAAAAAATAATTTTTCAATTTTAATAGTTTAAGATAAATATAAAAAGCATAAAAAATATTTTTCCCTATTTTTCCCCTTTTATTTGGTATTTTTCATAATTTAAATTAGATTTAAATAGTATTAAATTCATAGAAAATAGAAAATAATCGAAAAATACAAAATAGTTTTGAAAAGTCTATTTTGATATTTTAGATTTTCTAAGTCTTAATTTTATTTTTTAGCTTTATTTCCTAATTTCTTGTATTTTAGGTAATTATTAAATAGTTAAAATAGTTTTTAATTTATAATAACTAATTAATTAGTCATAAAATAATTTTCTTTTCTAAATATTTTCTTTTATCATTAGGTTTGTAAAATGTATTTTTCATATTTTTAGGATTTATATTGTATAAGTTTCACTTTTTATTTTGTACGTTTACGTAATTTTTATTTAAACGTAAGTTTTAGTTTTAAGTTTTAAACGTTCATCACTTTAAATATAGTGATAGCGTTTATTTAATAGTTTTATCTTTTAAATTTCCTTTAATTTGCATTTAAGCCCTTGTAGTTTATGTCCTTTTACGTAGTTATAATAATTCACAATCCTTTTCCGCTCAAATCTCGCGATCACTATCGTTTGATAATCCATTGCATAGCTCATTTGGGACATAACGACCGGGAAACACTATACGCCTCGGATCTTCATTGCATTCGTTCTGAGCGGTTTAAGCTTGTTACGATGCGCCATTCACAAGTGGCGAGCTTGTGTGATTTAGCTGACTGTCGGGGCGCATCAAATTTTAGGCGCCCGGCTGGGGTCAGGCGGCTTATCTTCCGTCTAGCAGATTAGTGATTTGGATATTCACTCCTTGTTTATACCATCTGTATGTATTTATATAAAAATCAAAAACCCAAAAATATTTTCATTCTTTGTTTCTATAGCCTATTTTTCAAAAATCCAAAAATATTCATCTTTACCTTCTAATCTGTTTAATTCTCCATTCCTTTATCCTCCAATCTGTTTAATTCTTCATCTCTTATCCCTCTTAACCGTTTAATTCTTGATGTCATGGTTTTCGACATGTTCCTGGTGTGGAGGTCCAGTTAACGGTGGAAATTGTCGGCGATGTACCAATGTGAGTTTCGGGGACAAATTTGTCGGTAATTCCGATCCCATTTCAAATGAAACACCCGATTTTTCCTACCTACCTCCACAGCCCCAATACGAATCCTACTCATACGAGTTTTGTGAGAATGATTCTCGTTACGGTTTTGATTGTCCACCACAGGTCCCGCTTGTCTATGAGCCGGAACCATGTTACAATCAGAACTTTGGTGAAAGTTATTTTCCCAATTATCTCTGTTGTGAGAATTGTGGGGGTCCTCATGCGACTTTTGAATGTCAGCCGGTGAATTAAAATTTTCAAAATTCCAATTCTCCGGTTTTGACAATTTCCAACCCCACAAGATTCCATCACCATCGGACTTCGAGCCTTCACATCATTTCAATGATTACGAGGAGTGTAATCTTCCTCAAAGTTCAAGAAATACGCATTCGAAAGAAACCGCAAATGAAAAGAATGGTGTGTAAGCTTCAGCAGATGAATATAAGAATCAGATATGATGACGATGATGATGAGGATAGTATTCGGATGAAGGAATATTATGAGAACGACGAGGAGAGTGTTATTCAATTGAATGATCTTATTTCTCAACTCCCTCAGTCTATTGCTATCACACCTATCTTACCTATTATTGCTTCCAAAGACTCTCTCATAATGGAGGATGATCATCTTAGCACTATTTCGGAAACGGAATCGTCTAGTGTTGAGGATCTTGTCCCAATCCCAAGTGAGTCCGAGGATATATCCGATAGTGATTGTGATTTGCCTTTTGTGATTCTCTCGACATTTCGAGGTTACTTCCGGATTTTCTCAAATCCTCTTTTGAATTTAATAATGACTACACTTTTGGGAAAGTAAATCCTCTTTCGATGAAATGTCCGAGGCCGATCTGAGAGACCATCACGGAAGTGGTGGAAATTGCTAGCTCTCGAGCACACCACTTGTCCCACCTCTCGTATTCTAATTTATCTCTTCCATCATGTGATGACGATTCTATCCTCACTGATGAGATTCATGATCCAAAAATCATGAATTCCCCTTCTGATAATGAGGAGTTAGTCATGATCATCATCATGATTTTCCTTATTTTCTTCACATATGGTGTGACTTCTCGTTCCCTTTTCTCCTTCGGGAATGAGGACACTATTTTTGATCCCGGCATTTTCATTTATCATTTTTGAGCCGGTTCTCTCTATATCTCATCGGTGTGGAACTTTCACGTGCTTCAAATGTTTGTCCAAACATTTTGAATGAAAGTTCGATGGAGATTGTCTCTTCCACTTACTTCCCCATGAACCAATTAATTCGGGGTCGAGTCAAGCTAGCGACTCGGTAATCAAAAAAAAGAGCTAAACATGGGTTTTCACCGTGTGTACCACCTAGTGTGGGGAGTTACCCCACATCGTTATATATAAAATCTTTTCTAAAAAAATAATAATAATAAAAAATAAAATAAAAATCTTCTTTCTAAATAATGGCCGTAGTATTTTCCTTTTACGTTCTCGGTTTCGCATAACCGCGGTACTTTGAATATTGAGGGCAATATTCATTTCTAAGTGTGGGGAATTCTCACGAATTTCATGAATTATCTACCCAATTCCCGTTTTGGCCAAAATTTTTTTTTTGGAGTAAGTGTTCTACACTTTCTCATTTGGTTATCGATCCACCTTGTCTAATAAACAAAAGGATTGGCTAATCCAGAGCAAACGGCTCTTGGTAAATATTTCTCAAATCCGTTTATATGGCTTGCAATTTGCCCAAAATTGTATGGTATTCACTCACCATATCCTTAAAAGTGAAGAGTTGGCTAGCCCAAGTTTATGGCTTGTGGTAAAGGCGATGGAAAATCCATAATTGGTAATCACTCACCAAAGATAATATTGATAATTTATCTAAGAGTTGGCTAGTCCGAAAAGTACGGCTTCGGTAAAGACAAAATCAAATCCGTTGAAAGTCGGTGGTTTGCTCAAAATCACATGGTTATCGGTGTACCATGGTTCTTACTTGAACTAAAACATTTGGCTACTCGAAGTAATGGCTTTTGGTAAAGAGATTAAAATCCATTATGTTTTCTCAAATCATTGCTAGGGACTAGCAATATCTCGATGTGGGGATTGATGAGTGTGTAAATACTCATCATTTTGTACAATATAAACTCAAAATCATCTCGAAAACACTCGAAACACATCAAAATGATAAAAATATCACAAATCAGTGTTTTATGTGTTTTAAATGCAAAATATCAAAATCGGATGAAAACGTATCAAATTTGCAAAATGGCGCTTTAGTCCCCGAGTTTCAAAAAGTGTCAAAAACAGTCCCTGAGCACATAATTTCAAAAGTAAAGTCACCAAAGGTCCTTTTGTAATCATAAATTGTCATATTTAGTCCTTTGGTGAAAAATCTAAAAGTTTTGAGAAATTGCAGTTTAGTCCCTGAAAATCCAAAAACGGTCAAAACTAGTCCTTGGAAATTTTCAAGAATGTCAAAACTAGACCTTGGTCTATTAAAGGTTGGCAACATTAGTCCTTGGATTACATCTTCATAATTCTGAGTTTGGTCCTTGAATTTCAAATATTACACAAATGGTCCTTGTGTTATTTCTTTCACAAACCAAACGGACCTTATATAAACCCCAAGCCCAAATCAAACGCCTTGGCCCAATCTGTTAACCCGGTCCAAATACCCAACCCGACCAACCCAATGTTTAAACAAACCGCCCCTAAACTGTCTTCCCGACAAACACTGCTCTACCCCTCCTCTTTCCATCCCTTTGCCACCCTACTTCACACCCTTTGTCTCCCCACCTCACCTACCCATCTCAATGCAATTAATCGCCTTCCCATCTCTAATATCGAACCAAGCTTTCCGCCAAAAACAATGAATGGCCAAAATGACCCTAAGTCATCCAATGGTGGAGATTTTTATGGGATTTAGTCGAGATGAAAGAGAAAGTGATGGAGCTATAAAGAGAAGAAAAGGAAGCAAGCAAAAGAGTAGATTTTAGTTTTAATATTTCTTAATGTCGTTTTTAGTTAAAAGTTTTAGTTTTAGTTCAAATGATGTAATTTAAGTTTCCTTGTATAACATTCGAGTTAAATTAACATTGTAAGGTGCTTTTGAATATCAATTTCAAGTTTTTATTTAAGATCATATTTTCAAGTCTACTGTTAAGATTTTCAGTTTCCAATTCTATGCACAATCTCTCAGTAACCTATTGTTAAGCTCAAACAAGCTAAAATAAGCTTGTTATAGCTTTTTTATAAACTCACATTGAAATTTCATGCAACTTTGAAAATTGGTCAACCAAAGTCAAACCAAGCTCAAATTGGAATGGAAGCTGATAATGGGTGTTCCAGAAGTTTATTTGGGTTAGATTCAGTTAGGTTAAAGTAGGACTTGGGTTTGTTTTAGCCTGCAATCCAAGCTGGAGCCATGTGAGTTTGTATGTCACTTGTCATTTTCAATCCATTTTGCATAATTGGTTTTGTACATGTATCTGTGCTTACATCTGGTTTAGTCTTGCTTATTTAATGGTACTTAGAGTAGTTAAACTCCATTTGATCTATTTCACTAGCTTGTTCATCGCTTGGTTCCATCTTCATTGCAAATTTGTTTCTAAAGGGTGTTTGGGTCGATTGCTTCAACCGAGCCATAGGTTTATCTTGATAGGTTTCTGTGGCTTCATGTTTGTTAAGCCATTTCATGCTCATTTCTGTCTTAAGATTGTACCTGTAAGCCTCTAAAGTCAAAATTATATGTAAACTGTTATTGTGTTCAATTCTATTAGACTTAGGAGTTCATTGGCTGCATTTAAGTTAGGATATAAGTACTCTTGCTTAAGGTAGTCTGATTTCTTCATTAAACATCAGTTTCAATCCAATTTAGTAGCTTAGAATCTCATATTAGTCAAACTCCAACTGTTCTTTAAAAGTCAAAAAGTTTCTCAAATCAGTTTTTCTCCAAACTTGCAGCCTCTGTGCAGTTTTCATTTCTAGTATTTAGGGTCTAAAATTTTGTCAAATTGCAGTATGCTAGGTGATCTTTAAGTCTACATTTTTAGTTTTAGCATTAGCTTATTGAATTAGCAGTAGCAGTAGCTTAAACATCTGATCTCTTCTCTGTCCACTGTTGCATCAGTAGCTTTATATCCATGTAGCCATTTTACTTGATCTCTAACTTCTTTATTACAAGTCCAAATTAGCTGAAACTTTGGTTACATGTTCTCTGGTTGGTGGGCTTGAACCCCACACTGTTGGTTTTCCCTTTAGCACATCTGATAAGCAGTTAGATAAGCTCAAAAGTTAGGGCCTGTTTGATTATTGGCTTAAGTATCAGTTTGCTCAAATCTTAGGTAGACTACTCATTAGGTGTTATAATTAGCTATAACCAGTTGCTTTAGAGTAGTTTAGATATTACCTAGCTTCTTTTATCGGTTTGGTTGCTTACCTTGCTTATTAGCTTATTTTCCATTGCTTATTTCCACTAGTTTACATAGCGACTTGAGTTTCTTACACATAAGCCCAGTGTTTTGTATTTTTCCTAGAACTAGAATAGCATTTTAGAATTTCCTAAGTTTTCATGATTTTGGTCACTGTTCACTATTTTTCTAGATTAAAATTAGTTTTTATTCATTTTAAAATAGCTTTTATTGCAATTAAATGAGAAAAGTTCCAAAAATAATTTTTCAATTTTAATAGTTTAAGATAAATATAAAAAGCATAAAAATATTTTTCCTATTTTCCCCTTTTATTTGGTATTTTCATAATTTAAATTAGATTTAAATAGTATTAAATTCATAGAAAATAGAAAAATAATCAGAAAAATACAAAAATAGTTTTGAAAAGTCTATTTTGATATTTTAGATTTTTCTAAGTCTTAATTTTATTTTTCTAGCTTTATTTCCTAATTTCTTGTATTTTAGGTAATTATTAAATAGTTAAAAATAGTTTTTAATTTATAATAACTAATTAATTAGTCATAAAAATAATTTTCTTTTTCTAAATATTTTCTTTTATCATTA
Organism: Chrysanthemum lavandulifolium; assembly: GCA_022545495.1. NCBI lineage: Eukaryota > Viridiplantae > Streptophyta > Magnoliopsida > Asterales > Asteraceae > Chrysanthemum > Chrysanthemum lavandulifolium. Next base: position 87,951,339 of record CM040242.1, read on the forward strand.
GGTTTGTAAAAATGTATTTTTCATATTTTTAGGATTTATATTGTATAAGTTTCACTTTTTATTTTGTACGTTTACGTAATTTTTATTTAAACGTAAGTTTTTAGTTTTAAGTTTTAAACGTTCATCACTTTAAATATAGTGATAGCGTTTATTTAATAGTTTTTATCTTTTAAATTTCCTTTAATTTGCATTTAAGCCCTTGTAGTTTATGTCCTTTTTCTGTAGTTATAATAATTCACAATCCTTTTCCCGTTCAAATCTCGCGATCACTATCGTTTGATAATCCATTGCATAGCTCATTTGGGACATAACGACCGGAAACACTATCGCCTCGATCTTCATTGCATTCGTTCTGAGCGGTTTTAAGCTTGTTACGGATCCGCCATTCATGTGGCGGGCTTGTGTGATTTAGCTTGACCGTTCGGGAGCGCATCAAATTTTGGCGTCATTGCGGGAGTGTGCGGCTTATCTTCCGTCTAGCGATTAGTGATTTGGATATTCACTCCTTGTTTATACCATCTGTATGTATTTATATAAAAATCAAAACCCAAAATATTTTCATTCTTTGTTTCTATAGCCTATTTTTCAAAAATCCAAAATAATCATCTTTACCTTCTAACTGCTTAATTCTCCATTCCTTTATCCTCCAATCTGCTTAATTCTTCATCTCTTATCCCTCTTAACCGCTTAATTCTTGATGTCATGGTTTTCGACATGTTCTGGTGTGGAGGTCCGATTAACGGTGGAAATTGTCGGCGATGTACCAATGTGAGTTTCGGGGACAAATTTGTCGGTAATTCGATCCCATTTCAAATGAAACACCGATTTTTCCTACCTACCTCCACATTGTCTGAATCCTACTCATACGAGTTTTGTGAGAATGATTCTCGTTACGGTTTTGATTGTCCACCACAGTCCCGCTTGTCTATGAGCCGGAACCATGTTACAATCGAACTTTGGTGAAAGTTATTTTCCCAATTATCTCATTGTGAAATTGTGGGGTCCTCATGCGACTTTTGAATGTCGGTAGGTGAATCAAAATTTTCAAAATTCCAATTCTCCGGTTTTGACAATTTCCAACCCCACATATTCCATCACCATCGACTTCGAGCCTTCACATCATTTCAATGATTACGAGGTGTAATCTTCCTCAAAGTTACGAAGAAATACGCATTCAAAAGAAACGCAAATGAAAAGAATGGTGTGTAAGCTTCAGCAGATGAATATAAGAATCAGATATGATGACGATGATGATGAGGATAGTATTCAGATGAAGGAATATTATGAGAACGACGAGGAGAGTGTTATTCAATTGAACGATCTTATTTCTCAACTCCCTCAGTCTATTGCTATCACACCTATCTTACCTATTATTGCTTCCAAAGACTCTCTCATAATGGAGGATGATCATCTCAGCACTATTTCGGAAACGGAATCGTCTAGTGTTGAGGATCTTGTCCCAATCCCAAGTGAGTCTGAGGATATATCCGATAGTGATTGTGATTTGCCTTTTTGTGATTCTCTCGACATTTCTGAGGTTACTTCCGGGATTTTCTCAAATCCTCTTTTGAATTTAATAATGACTACACTTTTGGGAAAGTAAATCCTCTTTTCGATGAAATGTCCGAGGCCGATCTGAGACCATCACGGAAGTGGTGGAAATTGCTAGCTCTCGAGCACACCACTTGTCCCACCTCTGTATTCTAATTTATCTCTTCCATCATGTGATGACGATTCTATCCTCATCGATGAGATTCATGATCCAAAATCATGAATTCCCTTCCGATAATGAGGAGTTAGTCATGATCATCATCATGATTTTCCTTATTTTCTTCACATATGGTGTGACTTCTCGTTCCTTTTCTCCTTCGGAATGAGGACACTATTTTGATCCCGCATTTTCATTTATCATTTTTGAGCGGTTCTCTCTATATCTCATCGGTGTGGAACTTTCACGTGCTTCAAATGTTTGTCCAAACATTTTGAATGAAAGTTCGATGGAGATTGTCTCTTCCACTTACTTCCCATGAACCAATTAATTGGGTCGAGTCAAGCTAGCGACTCGGTAATCAAAAACAATAGCTAAACATGGGTTTTCACCCGTGTGTACCACCCTAGTGTGGGGAGTTACCCACATCGTTATATATAAAATCTTTTCTAAAAAAAAATAATAATAATAAAAAAAAAAATAAAAATCTTCTTTCTAAATAATGGCCGTAGTATTTTCCTTTTCGTTCTCGGTTCGGCATAACCGCGGTACTTTGAATATTGAGGGCAATATTCATTTCTAAGTGTGGGGAATTCTCACGATTTCATGAATTATCTACCCATTCCCGTTTTGGCCAAAATTTTTTTTTTTTTGGAATAAGTGTTCTACACTTTCTCATTTGGTTATCATCCACCTTGTCTAATAAACAAAAGGATTGGCTAATCCAGAGCAAACGGCTCTTGGTAAATATTTCTCAAATCCGTTTATATGGCTTGCAATTTGCCCAAAATTGTATGGTATTCACTCACCATATCCTTAAAAGTGAAGAGTTGGCTAGCCCGCAAGTTTATGGCTTGTGGTAAAGGCGATGGAAAATCCATAATTGGTAATCACTCACCAAAGATAATATTGATAATTTATCTAAGAGTTGGCTAGTCCGTAAGTACGGCTTCGTAAAGACAAAATCAAATCCGTTGAAAGTCGGTGGTTTGCTCAAAATCACATGGTTATCGGTGTACCATGGTTCTTACTTGAACTAAAACATTTGGCTACTCCGTAAGTAATGGCTTTTGGTAAAGAGATTAAAATCCATTATGTTTTCTCAAATCATTGCTAGGGACTAGCAATATCTCGATGTGGGGATTGATGAGTGTGTAAATACTCATCATTTTTGTACAATATAAACTGCAAAATCATCTGAAACACTCAAAACACATCAAATGATAAAAATATCACAAATCAGTGTTTTATGTGTTTTAAATGCAAAATATCAAAATCGGATGAAAACGTATCAAATTTGCAAAATGGCGCTTTAGTCCCCGAGTTTCAAAAGTGTCAAAAACAGTCCCTGAGCACATAATTTCAAAAGTAAAGTCACCAAAGGTCCTTTTGTAATCATAAATTGTCATATTTAGTCCTTTGGTGAAAAATCTAAAAGTTTTGAGAAATTGCAGTTTAGTCCCTGAAAATCCAAAAACGGTCAAAACTAGTCCTTGGAAATTTTCAAGAATGTCAAAACTAGACCTTGGTCTATTAAAGGTTGGCAACATTAGTCCTTGGATTACATCTTCATAATTTACAGGTTTGGTCCCTTGAATTTCAAATATTACACAAATGGTCCTTGTGTTATTTCTTTCACAAACCAAACGGACCTTATATAAACCCCAAGCCCAAATCAAACGCCCCTTGGCCCAATCTGTTAACCCGGTCCAAATACCCAACCCGACCAACCCAATGTTTAAACAAACCCGCCCCTAAAACTGTCTTTCCCCACAAACCTGCTCTACTACCCTCCTCTTTCCATCCCTTTGCCACCCTACTTCACACCCTTTGTCTCCCCCCACCTCACCTACCCATCTCAATGCAATTAATGCGCCCTTCCCTGTCTCTAATATCAGAACCAAGCTTTCCCGCCAAAAACAATGAATGGCCAAAAATGACCCTAAGTCATCCAATGGTGGAGATTTTTTATGGGATTTAGTCAGAGATGAAAGAGAAAGTGATGGAGCTATAAAGAGAAGAAAAAGGAAGCAAGCAAAAGAGTAGATTTTAGTTTTAATATTTCTTAATGTCGTTTTTTAGTTAAAAGTTTTAGTTTTAGTTCAAATGATGTAATTTAAGTTTCCTTGTATAACATTCGAGTTAAATTAACATTGTAAGGTGCTTTTGAATATCAATTTCAAGTTTTTATTTAAGATCATATTTTCAAGTCTACTATTAAGATTTTCAGTTTCCAATTCTATGCACAATCTCTCAGTAACCTATTGTTAAGCTCAAACAAGCTAAAATAAGCTTGTTATAGCTTTTTTATAAACTCACATTGAAATTTCATGCAACTTTGAAAATTGGTCAACCAAAGTCAAACCAAGCTCAAATTGGAATGGAAGCTGATAATGGGTGTTCCGTAGTTTATTTGGGTTAGATTCGATTAGGTTAAAGTAGGACTTGGGTTTGTTTTAGCTTTGCAATCCAAGCTTGGAGCCATGTGAGTTTGTATGTCACTTGTCATTTTCAATCCATTTTGCATAATTGGTTTTGTACATGTATCTGTGCTTACATCTGGTTTAGTCTTGCTTATTTAATGGTACTTAGAGTAGTTAAACTCCATTTGATCTATTTCACTAGCTTGTTCATCAGTTGGTTCCATCTTCATTGCAAATTTGTTTCTAAAAGGGTGTTTGGGTCAGTGCTTCAACTGAGCCATAGGTTTATGCAGAAGTAGGTTTCTGTGGCTTCATGTTTGTTAAGCCATTTCATGCTCATTTCTGTCTTAAGATTGTACCTGTAAGCCTCTAAAGTCAAAATTATATGTAAACTGTTATTGTGTTCAATTCTATTAGACTTAGGAGTTCATTGGCTGCATTTAAGTTAGGATATAAGTACTCTTGCTTAAGGTAGTCTGATTTCTTCATTAAACATCAGTTTCAATCCAATTTAGTAGCTTAGAATCTCATATTAGTCAAACTCCATTTGTTCTTTAAAAGTCAAAAGTTTCTCAAATCGGTTTTCTCCAAACTTGCGACCTCATGCGGTTTTCATTTCTAGTATTTAGGGTCTAAAATTTTGTCAAATTGCGGTATGCTAGGTGATCTTTAAGTCTACATTTTAGTTTTAGCATTAGCTTATTGAATTAGCGATGTGATAGCTTAAACATCGATCTCTTCTCTCATCATTCGTTGCATCAAGTAGCTTTATATCCATGTAGCCATTTTACTTGATCTCTAACTTCTTTACAAGTCCAAATTAGTGAAACTTTGGTTACATGTTCTCGGTTGGTGGGCTTGAACCCCACATCGTTGGTTTTCCCTTTAGCACATCGATAAGCGCTTAGATAAGCTCAAAAGTTAGGGCTGTTTGATTATTGGCTTAAGTATCGCTTGCTCAAATCTTAGGTAGACTACTCATTAGGTGTTATAATTAGCTATAACCAGTTGCTTTAGAGTAGTTTAGATATTACCTAGCTTCTTTTATCGTTTGGTTGCTTACCTTGCTTATTAGCTTATTTTCCATTGCTTATTTCCACTAGTTTACATAGCGACTTGTTTCTTACACATAAGCCCAGTGTTTTGTATTTTCCTAGAACTAGAATAGCATTTTAGAATTTCCTGAAGTTTTCATGATTTTTGGTCACTGTTCACTATTTTTCTAGATTAAAATTAGTTTTATTCATTTTAAAATAGCTTTTATTGCAATTAAATGAGAAAAAGTTCCAAAAATAATTTTCAATTTTAATAGTTTAAGATAAATATAAAAGCATAAAAATATTTTCCTATTTTTCCCTTTTATTTGGTATTTTCATAATTTAAATTAGATTTAAATAGTATTAAATTCATAGAAAATAGAAAATAATCGAAAAAATACAAAATAGTTTTGAAAAGTCTATTTTGATATTTTAGATTTTCTAAGTCTTAATTTTATTTTTCTAGCTTTATTTCCTAATTTCTTGTATTTTAGGTAATTATTAAATAGTTAAAAATAGTTTTAATTTATAATAACTAATTAATTAGTCATAAAAATAATTTTCTTTTCTAAATATTTTCTTTTATCATTAGGTTTGTAAAATGTATTTTTCATATTTTAGGATTTATATTGTATAAGTTTCACTTTTTATTTTGTATGCGTTACGTAATTTTATTTAAACGTAAGTTTTAGTTTTAAGTTTTAAACGTTCATCACTTTAAATATAGTGATAGCGTTTATTTAATAGTTTTATCTTTTAAATTTCCTTTAATTTGCATTTAAGCCCTTGTAGTTTATGTCCTTTTTCGTAGTTATAATAATTCACAATCCTTTTCCCGCTCAAATCTCGCGATCACTATATCGTTTGATAATCCATTGCATAGCTTTCATTTGGACATAACGACCGGGAAACACTATACGCCTCAGATCTTCATTGCATTCGTTCTGGCGGTTTTAAGCTTGTTACGATCGCCATTCATGTCGATGCGCCATGTGATTTAAACCGACTGTCGGGAATAAGATCAAACACGATATATACATACGTGTTGTATTTACAAGCAATGAAGCTATTGTTCATCAAGATCCGGTTATATAGTTTTACGAGACTAATTAGATCGGGTTATGTTAGTGTAATTGGATGAAACGGGTTGGGCCACTTGCTAAATGTTTTTTTTTTTTTTTTTTTTTTTTTTATCTATTTTGCACTTTCCACGTAACGATAAACGTTGTTAATGATTCGTCAACTACCGACACAAACTAAAGGCCTAAAGTATACCGACAAGTCCCACTGCAATGCGGCGATGCGTTCCACTCGTTATGATTTATATAGATAATTATTTTGAAACATAAAATATTATTTTGGTCATTGAAACATGCATGTCATCTTCCTAATGCAATTAAGGGAACAAATACCGACTCTCACATTCACAACTGAGCTAACAGGGAACAAACACCGACTCTCACCTTCTGAGCTAATATTTTGGGCATGTGTGGCGCAAGCTTATAGGAAACTTTAGCTTTAAAGATAAGATTTGTTTGACCAAAATTCACAATTAGCTCAAAAGATATTACTTCGAGTAATTTATAAAGATAGTCTCTCTTTTTTTAGTTTTGAGTTATATGTTTGTACATGTAGGTTAAAGGAAAAAGTAATTAATCTGGAGTAATAAATGAATACAAACATTTTTTTAATGTAGAATAAATTACATGTTTCGTCTTTATTGTTTTCCAAATCACACCTAGTATTTTTATGCGATTTTAATTACACATTTTATACCTTTTAAACTAATTGCATCGATGTCTTTATTTTAAAAATACGAATCAACTGTAAAAAATCTATAGTTTATTATTATACGGATAGTTCCTATCTTTGTCACACATATAATTCAATTTTTCAAAATAGGAACTATCAAGAAAATTGTAATTGAAATCGAATAGAGACGACGAATGTGATTTTGGGTAAACCAAAAGGACACTTTTTCTTTAATAGTATATTAGTGTCGGGAGGTGATTTGCACACTTTCATAAATGATTGGGACACTCAAATTTTGAATTCTCGGACATTTATACCCTTACAGGATTAAACACAACTTGAAATTTGAGTGTCCCAATAATTTATACCCTTAAAAATAATGCTCGGACATTTATAGCCTTAAAAATAATGTGAGGATATAAATGTCCAAACACTTAAAATTTAAATGTCCCAATTATTTTTGAGATCCTAAAAATATCACCCGTTAGTGTCCTTGGATTATTTTTGTTTATTTGATCATAGTGTACATGTAATCATGTAGATTCCTATGCATGAGAGTGTGATGACTGAGATGCATTCATTTGGGTGTCCTTTTTAGCTTCTTTCTCTTTATGTACACAAAAGTGATTGCTATAATTCATGAACCAACATATGCTACAAGACTGCTGAATTGTTTTATATTATTATGTTACCAAAAATGGCAGGACTGTTTTTTCTGTTATGCACATTGGTGCAGGTTAAGGGAACACATACTTATTGGGGAAGAGGCTTTATTTGAGCTTGTATCCAACAAGTAAACCCCATGCTCCATAATTTACATTTATGTTCATCTTTTGGTGTTTTTCATGATCTATATAGTGAAGAAATAACTTTTAGAACATGGGTTCTAATTATCGTTTTGTATAGTATAGTTTTAAGTAGTGAGGGATGTGTTGAATATGTCGATCAATTGTTTAGTCGTTGGCAATACTAGAGAAGGTGCTAAGGAATTCAGATGAGAAATGGTGTTTCTCGTGGGAGATCACATGTTGTTCCTGAAAACTATGCATTAAGATCGTCACACGATATGATGAATGGTGGCAAATGGGATAATTTGCCTGGTGAGTTGCTTCTTGATATAATACAGCGTGTGGAATGTGGTGACAACTCATGGCTTTCTCGGAGAGATATGGTTGCTTGTGCTGCAGTTTGCAGGTCTTGGAGAGATACCGTTAAGCAAATTGTTAAATCTCCTGAGCAATGTGGATTGATCACATTTCCCATGTCGTTAAAACAGGTAATTGTTGTTTTTTTGTGGACACTTCATAGGTAGCGGATTTAATAGTAACTTTTTATAATTTACATTCTTGATCTTCAATTCCTTTTAGCCCGGACCAAGAAACACGCCAATTCAATGCTTTATAAGGTGGGATAGAGCGGCTTCAACATTTCGGTTGTATCTAGGATTGAGCCCAGGTAATAGAAAACTACTTTTTAACAACGTGAGTCGATTCATGAGTGAAGTTATTGACTTATTGTCTCCTCTCAAAACAATGTTAATCGCTTCTTAATACTGCTGCTTTTTTTGATAATCATAGCACTAGCTGGGGATGCAAATAAGTTATTGATGGTGGCAAAGAAGCTTAGAAAGGCCACCAGAACTGAGTTTTTAATATCTTTAACTGCTGACGGATTTTCTCGAGCTAGCAACACTTGCGTTGGGAAGCTAAGGTATCTTCCTTATATCTTCTTCCTTTATCATTTACCTTACAAAATCTGTGTTAGTTCTTCATTTTCTCAGACGCATGTTAGATGTAACGAATTTGATAAATTTATTTACAAAAAGAAATGCTAGACATTTTCTTCAAAAAGTGTTTGTAGATCAACCCATTCAAACTCGACCCATTTTTACCAACAATGAAAATTCACGCATTTTTATTGTTTCAGTTGCCTATATATTGCTACTTCTAACAACTTTGTACAAACTATGAACAGTTCCAATTTCCTTGGAACCAAGTTTTCACTTTACGACACTCAACGTTCGTACGGCCCAGTAATGAAACCAACACCAAAGTTTAGTCTAAAAAAGGTATCTCCCGCGGTACCGCTTGTGGTTAAATCCAAAGTAGCTATCATATCGTATAAGCTTAATGTTCTACGGACAAAAGGACCAAGAAGAATGCATTGCAGCATGAACTCGATTCCCGCCTCTTTAGTTCAAAAAGGTGGGTCCACCCTTACTCAACCAACAGTTCCAGATCAAACCACCCAAACCTTGCCACCAGAATCATCGATTCTTGATAAAACAGAACCACTAATTCTGAGAAACAAAGCACCACGATGGCATGAACAGCTGCAATGTTGGTGTCTAAACTTTAAAGGGCGTGTTACAGTTGCTTCAGTTAAGAATTTTCAGCTGGCTATTAATTCGTCACAAAATGGTGAAGCTGCAGAACAAGATGATGTAATACTACAGTTTGGGAAAATTGGGAAAGATATTTTCACAATGGATTATCAATACCCGTTATCTGCATTCCAAGCATTTGCAATATGTTTAAGCAGTTTCGACACAAAACCAGCATGTGAATGATAATCTTACCGTTGTGATATTATGAACCATATCATGATTTTCTGGTGTATTCAACTAGATGTATATATGTTTAATCATTCACGAAATCCTGTAAATCATCTTTGTAACCATGAATCTATAATAGTCGGGGATTATGAGCAAAGATGTGTAACCATGATTGGTTTTGGATATGGTAACAATGGATATTTTGAGGAACTGCTTCTTCAAGTGTTATAATTCTTTTGTAACAGGTTGTTTATAAATCATTGTTTTGTTGCTCGAAAGTAGGTCCATCTGAACCTGTTATAAATGAAAGCATCCATACGGATATAGAGTAATCTGATAAAGTGAACAAACCAAACTCAAAGGTAATCATCAAAAAAGGATTTACAAATTAAAGCAATCACAGTTAACTGATACAACATTTGAAAACTAACTTGGATCATCCTAATGACCAAATTAAGCCCAAACTTAAGATGCCAAATCAGACCAACTAATTTGGTGCTCGATCATGCACATACTGAAGCCAACATCATTGGATACCAACAGTCAATCAGTCATTACTCGATCGATGAGGCGTTAAGGCTTGCTTAGGGCCGAGGTCTGCCCTTGTATTTATTAACTGTTTGGCTAACCGTTGCTTATTCAAACTCATGGACCTAACTGCCAAGTTAAGCTTACACTTGTGTGAATGGTAACCACACACTTCGATGGTGGCATGGGTTTGGGCAAGACCATCCACAAGGAAACAACTTTGTTACATGTTAGCCAAATGTTTACACTATTGTCACAGAACGATTCTTTAGCATGATGAATTGATTCCGAGATGCAAATAATACATCGTATATAATATGGAGAGAGCTAAAAACATCAAGAATCAATGTAATGCAAATACAACTTTCCTAAGCAAAGATCAATTTGATTCTTTGCTTAGTAAAGTTGATATCACTGAATCACAAGCCATTAGCATGTTTTTAGCTGGAATGCAACCTGATTTAGCTATGACAATTCAGTATGTTTAAGCCAACATCATTAACAGATGTATATTGTTTGGCTGATTTGCAAGAGGCCACTAATGAAGCAAGGATTAGGCCAAAAACCTTGTCTTCAAATGCCTATAGGTCTAGTTATACTAGTATAAACAATGCTACTCAGGCCAGTACTGGTAATGCTAGCACCTCTAAACCATTACTTGCTTTGCCCCCTCCCCTAAACACTCCAAAAACAACTTATAACAGTTCCAGTCAGGGTAGGAGATTATTAAGTAAGAAGGACTTTGATGAGAAAATCGCTGAAAATCTTTGTTTTTACCATGACAAAATAGAGGAATATAGAGGAATGTGTGTTCAAATGTTTGCTATGGAAGTATTGGCTGATATAGAGGAAGTATTGACAAAATAGAGGAATGTGTGGAGGAAGAAATTGCTTAAGTGTGTTTGGTAAAAGGGGAAACTTTTTTTATGGAAGAGTTACAAACACCACAAATCTCCCTAAATGTTTTGTCATGGGTGCAAGCTTTCCATACAATGAGAATTAAGGTCCAAGTTACTAAGAAACCTATTCACATTTTAGTATACTTTGGTGGTACACATAATTTCTTAGATTTGCAGACCGCTAAGAAATTTATTGCAACATTAAGAGTACTTGTCCTTTACGAGTGAATGTGGCTGGTGGTTCTAAGTTGGTTAGTCAGTATGAGTGTAAAGGCTTTCAGTGGAAGCTTCAAGTAGAAATAATTGAGGCTTACTTGATTTTATTACCATTAATACCAAACTCACATTTTCAGAAACAATTCCACACAGCTGCTTAATACCAAACACTACCAAATTCATATCAACATACCAAATATCACACTTCTTCAAATAATTAAAACCCACGTCGTCCATAGCATCATTATTACCATTTCAAACAGACTCCAAAAAATACCTATCATCCATATATACCATAAAATTCTAAAAATCACTATGTACCAAATAACCCAGATCATTTCACAAACTGATAACTATTTTCAACCAAAAACTTCCAAATATCAGCAGCATCCAAAGATTGTTTAGAACCTCTAATCTTCAAGCTCGTCATCCTTAGTCTAACATTCTCCATAATAATACTACAAAGCTCTTTAACAGTCCTCTTTTTTGTTGGCCAAATATAGTATACCATAGCCCCAATAACAAGTCTTTGTAAAATGCTCCAAACAGATTTATTAACAGGTCTTTTAACAATATAAGACACTAACTGCACTAAGGAATTAGGGGTGTAATCCAGTCTAACCAACTCCTTCAAACTCTGCCAAACTTGCATAGAAAATTCACACTCAAAGAAAAGATGAGAATGAGAATCCTGAAACTTACCCATCCATCTCCCAATCATATCTTGAGTCTTTATTTTTTGATGAATGGCAAGCCATAAAATAAAAGCATGCCTAGGAATATTTTGACTATACCAAACCACCTTAAACCAAGGCACCAATGGCTTCAAAACAATAAGATCAGACCAAACATTTTTAACAGAGAAATTCCCAAGACTACCATTATTGCTCCTCCATAAAACTTTTTCTTTCCTGTCTTGAAATAAAAAAATAAAAAAATAAAAAAAATAAAAAAATAAAAAATAAGGAGGGGGAAGATGAAATAAAAACGGAAATTTATCCTCCACTGCTCAGGCCACATCCATTCACCATTCATAACTAAATCAGCAACTTTACAGTCAAGAGATAGCCCAGCTTCAAAAATATCCCTATTATTAATAAATTTGCATAAAGGATCCAAAAATAACCAATTATCATACCAGGCAGAAGTATCCACACCGTCCCCTATACGATAAACAATATTATTTCTAAGAACATCTCTACATTGCAATATTTTCCTCCAACTCCAACAAGCATCACTCAAAACAGTAAAATCCCAAAAGTTCCTAGCATTAGAGCTTCTATCAATTAACCTATATGAATTGACCCACTTTACCCACAACTTAGATACCACGTTCCAGACACATTTCGCCATAAGAGACACATTCCATGTCATAAGAGACTTGATACCAAACCCACCTTGAACTTTTAAACAGCACACATCTTCCCAATTGACTTTAGCCTGTCCAGTTTTCAAATCACCATGAGAGCATAAGAAACCCCTCATCAGTCTCTCAATATCTTTATTAATAGACTTAGGAAGAATGAAATCAGATGACCAGTAGACTTGCAAAGAACTAAAACAGACTTTAACAATTGAAGCCTACCCGCATAAGAAGGGGATTTATTCTTCCGATCCAAGAGCCTCTTCTTAACCTTATCACTGAAGCCTACACACATCTACTTGTTTTGAGCTACACCTGCCAGTCTATCCGAGCCACCCATCTTGCCATTATCAGCACTCAATTACTAACAGGCCATATATAAAGGTTGTTTGAAAATATCTTGGCTTCTTGAGCAGAAAGGCGGATAAAGTCACATGACACAAAACTGAACTTAAACCTAAAAAAGTGTCCCAAGTTCTGAAAACCCATGTAGTGATGGTAATGATACACGTTTAAAGTTATGTTAGCAACTAAAGCAGGTCTAAGCAAACAGACTTTTAACATAGACACTAAATTCATTATTAATTAACAGAACGAAGTAGTGTAGCATCAGAGTCTTACTGATAAAAAGAGCACATATGTAACAAAAATAAGATGTCGATGATGCAATGTTAATGCAATCGGTTTCGCATATGAAGCTCTAATGATCTGATCTACTCTAACAAATAAAAACAAACTGCTTCTTGTAAAGATGACTTACAAATCTCAGTTCATGATGATTCTGATAGAACCACTCAATTGTTGGTAACGCTGTATGCAGCAGAATAAATTATCAAAAAAAACCTAGAACTATTTCATTGATATTGGTTTCTTGGAGCTGCTGAATACTTGAGAAGCTTGGAATGTCATTTTCAACTGATCTGAAGTCGTAAACCCTTGGTCTGTCATCAGTTGATGTAATCTCTCAGCATCTTTTCGAAATCCACCAGCCATGAGAGCATTTATAACTTTTCAAATTCCTCAGGCTTTAATTTGTTCTTATTAGCCTCAAGAACCCCTAGTGCTTGAAGGGCTTTCTTTTCTTCTTTAGCTCTAGCGTACATATCACAAAGGCTTATATGAACATCGAGTGAAGGTGAAACACCATTTTCAGCAAACTTTCCCAATAAGTCTTCAACTTCATCAATCAATTGCAATTTTCCAAGCCAATCCACAAGCACAGAATAAGTGGCAACACTATGCTCAATTCCATCTTTTTCAAGCTGCAACAGAAGATGCAACCCTTTATCCAGTAAATTCTTACAGGCATAAGCTGCAATCATTCTGGCAATACACTGGTCATCAGGTTTATATCCACAATTTTCCAAGCCAATCCACAAGCACAGAATAAGTGGCAACACTATGCTCAATTCCATCTTTTTCAAGCTGCAATAGAAGATGCAACCCTTTATCCAGTAAATTCTTACAGGCATAAGCTGCAATCATTCTGGCAATACACTGGTCATCAGGTTTATATCCAAGTTTGATAATTTCATCAAAATGACTTCTTGCTTGATCAGGGTTTCCTTTACGACTATAAGCCTCAACAAGGTATGGCATGACTCTAGACTAGGATGATATCCTGCTAACTCCATTCTGTTGGATATTCTACCAGCTCCAAGAGGATCAGCATTCTGAGCATATGACCAAAGCAACGAAAGATACAAGTCTTTAGATGGTTTAAGACTCTTAGACTCCAAATCTCTCATTAAAGAGTCACTCGACTTATGATCACCATCATTAACATAAGCCATGATCATTGAGTTGTAAACTTTCACGTCTGGTTGGAACCCTTGGCTTCTCAAGCTTTCAAAAGCCTCTTTAGCAAGATTTAGGTTGCCTGACTTGCTATACATATGAACCATAATGGTTTTTGTCAGGATGTCAGGTTCAATGCCCTTTTCGTTCATTTTCCTGATAACTCTTTCAGCATCATCTAACTGGTTAAGCTCCGCATAGGCATCGACTAGTTTTGAATAATCTCTTATACTAGATTGAAAGGAGTCTTCATCAAGTAGAAATTCTGCAATCTATAAAAAAAAGTGTCAGCCATTGCAACTTCATTCCAATTTGGAACTAACAGAACATAACCAAAAGTGTTAAAATATACTATATCTTTAAATATAAAGTCAAGACATGCGTATACAATTTAATTGAGAAATTACACACCTAAAACAGATAACGTCTGCTTAGTTAATATAGTGCAGTAAAAGATATCAAATCTTACTATGCATCTAACATTCATGAGACCCCTAACCAGTGATGAACTAATCTACAACATTGGACTTGGCACATAATTTGAAGACACCGATCGACTATTTTTCAATAAATTAAAACACCCCATCATAAAGACAAACTGTTGACATCCTTTAGACCCGAACCAATACCACCTATTCATTTCCAATGAAGGATTGATGATAACCACCAACTGGTATAAAAAACTTACTGTATTTTCTTATGGTCTCAGCGAAAATTACACATATTGGAGTAGAAATAGAAGTAAATGGCAATATACATATTTAGTACAGCGTCAAGACACGAATAAATATACATAGAAGTTCTGATGAACAAGCAGTCTGCTTAGTTGATAAAGATGGGCAAAAATTATCAAATTTTACTCTGCATTAGGTATGAGCAGCGGCACCGGAAAAACGGGTGCCGACCTGTACCGGAACGGTTTCTTATACCAGGTATGGTACCGGTACTACGAAAATGGTCATAGAAATTCGGTGCGGGATCATAACGGAATTCCCGAATTCGGTACCGAAATATAAAAGGTTTCTCATGCATAGCTGGAACGTTTAAACAATAAAAAGCCCGAGAAAAAAAGCCTCCCAAAACCTCCTGTAACAACTAAACCTCTGTAGTCTGTAACATACTTCAAAACCATCCCACAAATCAAATCCTACCCTATTACAATCAATAAAATCATCTAGTTTGCATCCACACAACATCCTAATCATCATCATTTTAAATAAGCATCATCATTCATCAGGTTACAAAAAGAAAATGGAGGTAAGAAGAATTTAGTATTATTTTTTTATTTTTTTTTTTTGCTTTAAAATGAATGTATGTGTATATGTTAGGTGTAGAATGTATATGGTAGAATGATGATACCATTGTTGAGGACACCCCATTTTGAATGTCAATGATTCAGATTTGGGTTATGAAAGTGAACCACAGGTTGTCAAAAAGGCTCCAAAAGCAAAAAGTCACAAAAGGAAAAGAAACGACAAAGAAGAAGAAGAAGAATATGAGATCTATGAGAAAACAAGTAAGGAGAGGGAGGATATTTGGGAACACTATGATCCAGTTAGGATGAAGAATGATCCAAATACGAAAAGGGCATTGTGCAAGTTTTGTAAGAAAACTCTAGCAGCTGATGGATTTGAGCTGATGGACCTTCAAATCGTACTTCTAGTCTTCATAAACAATTTTCATGTCCTAAGAACCCTTTATATGTCCCAAAAAAAAAAAACAAGAAACTCACATAGAAGTATGTTGCAAGAGGTATTAACAACAAGATTTGATTTTCTTTGAAGTATGTGTTTCTAATGTTCATTAAGTAATTAACTTAGCTTGTTTGATAGTTCTGTAAATAACCAAACATGAGCCCAGGAGTTTGCAAAACTTGGTAGAAAGCTGTTATACAACAATTCCGAGTAGTCTGTACTCTGTACTATTTTCCAGTTTTAAGCTGTTATACTACTGGTATACAACAAGTCTGTACTTTTTAACATTCTTTTGTTGAGTTTATGATATATAAAATACAATAAAACATAAAGCTGTTACACTACTGGTCCAGTTTGTTATCTACATTCTTATCAACATTGTTTTAGCTTTGATTTTCTTATTATAAATGAAATTAAACGATACCATACTTTAATTCATTAATAATAATTGTTCAACATCCTTTATCCAAATACTAAATAGATCAATGCATGATAATACTAGTTAATGAATTTTTCCACAAGTCATGAGAATCATACTTGTTGACAAGGCATAATTTCAATTAACTTTGATCTATAGGAATTTTGAGAATACTTATTTCAAGAATTCAATAAGTGAATTTCTTGTATATGTTTACATATCTTGATATTGTCATATCATTCCATAAGGTGCGTGATAACCGAACCACCCTTTTATGACAATCATCTTCAAAACTTTAAAGTATTCTTTTCTTTAATGTATAATGCAACTATGCTCTTAATTGAGCATAACTAGTCAACATGGTCATCAAGAGCGATACCATGACTAGAATTGAGTGTCATCTCAATTATACCAAAGATCATTGTGTACAACAATATGCTCTTTAAACATCCGTAAACTTGAACGGCTTATAGTGTAATGTTGGTGCCTACCAAACTCAAGTTTGTTGGCAATGACAATTATGAAATAATTGCCATATTTTCATCCATAGAATCTAGGAGCATATCCAGATCGTGGAATGAGATTCTAAATCCAAACATATTCCTTTTAAAATATTTATTACACTAACAACTTTCAATGTTGTCAAATCATCTTGTAACCAAGCATGACACAACAATCTTATACACAACATGATGTACATGATGAATCTTCAAGTTAAACTTTAAGATCTCATTCATATTATATCTTGTCAAAGATATGTATTTATCATGTTTTATTAGACTCATTTATTTTACCGCATATGTTTATAAACATATATTCCAAGGTTGTATATATTATTTCCAAATCTCTTAAACGAAGTTTCATTCCCAACTAAAACTTAATTTAAGTGGAATGTAGTTGCCCATACAACATATAAGATTTAAGAAAATAAATAATACTCCCACTAGCTTTCGTGAATACTTATGAGCAATTTTATTTTAATTATTAAATCAAACATGGATTTAATATTAAACATAAGAATCTTATCACTGGAATTAACTTAGCTTGTTTGTTATCGTATGTGTAGAGATTGAAGATGGAATTAACAAGCAAAATGGTAGAGAAAAAGGGAAAGAAGGTGTGGACGATTGAGTGAAAAATTTCAACGTTGTTTAGTTTGTTTATTTTGAACGATTTCATATGATTTTGATGTATTTTGCAAGTTTGGAACATTTGTAAGTTACAATTAAAAAGATATGTTTGTTTAGTTATTGTTCGCCTTTTTTGACAAATTGTTCGGTTAAAATTGCTCGAAAAATGTCCGTTTTACTTTAAAATTGTTGCTGTCACAGTGGGGTTAACGGGTCAAAACTGGTTTTTTTTTTATTTATTTATTTTTTTTTTTTTGAGTTGACTGAAAATAAAAGACCAAGAAGCTTATTAACACGAACTAAGACCACCTCTTCATTGCAATAGTGATAACAGACAAATTTATTAAAATAAAAATAAATTAAGACACTTGATTTCTGAAAAGGATATATATAGCTTTCATGGCATGCCACAAAACAGAAGTGTTACAATTATATGTAACATAAAAGTACCCTTTTAGAGGTTGTTCATGCTATTTGTTAAGACCCATTAACATTCCACACTTACACTATGTAACGCAAGAAGTGAAACCAGTAATTTTATCCCATTAAGTTTTTGTGTAAAAAAGTGACAGGGACACAAATTGAAAACAAGAGCACAGAAACAGATAGCAATAACAAAAAAAACTTAACGATTGTTCCAAAAAAGATCCGGTTATCGATTTGAAATTCACTTCTATACTAAACCATAATAGAAAAATAATACACAAGAAACGAAAAAAGAAACTAAGTACCTTGAAGTACAATCGGTAATTCTTTTCCTTAATCCTGTCGAGCAGTGCAATCCAGTCAACCCATGTAGGTTGTAGCAGATCTATCCATTCTGCGATCAATGGAGAAGGGTCATCATCCACTTTCAACGAAAGTAATTTCTCAGTAACAATTTTGCATTTCCCAGATATCGCCTTTGGTTCTTGAGGCCACACTGATCCTTCACTCTCATTAATATTTTCCGTCACTTCCGCCCACTTTGGTTTCGAAAGATCAAGCCCATAAATATTATACTTTATATTTCCACCCTTTTCGTAACGCAACCACCTGACCATCATCATCTTCTCCTCAACGTTATCTTCGGACAATTGGGTTTTCACTTCGGTTCCTTACTTGCACGTCTCATCTGCTCCAACGTCTCATAAAACTCACTATCTTCCAACTCCTCACGAGCCCACTTAAACCTAAGCTCTCTCAACAAATCACCCCTAATCCCAATCTCCCCGCAAATCTCGCCATCTCTTTCACCGCGTCCGACTGCAAAAACTTCTTCATTTTCTCCTTCTTCTCTCTTCTTCATATCCTCCAAAACCACATTACTAACCTCCCACACCGTCCTCCACAGGTCCTCGCTAAACTCCCAACAATAATCTGAAGCATAGCATTAATCTCTTCCTTAACCGCATCAACATAAACCTCAGTCAACTTCCCTCGCATAATCCACACAAATCTCGACAAAAACTCATCCATAACCAAATCATCATCATCCAAATCCACACTAACATTCCCTACACCTTTGGCGCCACTAAAACTACTCTCTTGTCCAGAGTGAATAAACCTAGAAAACCCCGAATTCGCTAGTGGATTTCCAACATTTCTACAGTTTTCGGGTTTACTAGACGAAACGCAACGAGTGGCGTAACTAGCTACACCAAGTCCTCTACTAGTACTAACACTAATACCATTAAGCCTTGATAACTTGTTTATGTTTAATCTTGATAATAAGTGCTTCAGAGTCATGATGATTCTATAACAAGATACAAAATTAAAAAAACTAGTTAATACTATTTATATCATTAAATGAAATGAAAAAATAAAGAAAATGACATATGATAAAAAGTTATACCTCCTGTGGTTCGATTATTGTTGTGTTTCAAAGAGGAGTGGATCATGGGAGAGTGAAAGGCTTATGTTAGGGTTTTTCTTTCTTGCTTGCTGTTTTTTTATGAGGTTTACATGTTTTGTCCCTATGGTTTAGACATGTTTATGAGAGACCTTCAACTTTACGTATATGGGAGACAAACTGCAAAAATAGCACCCAACCCAATTTAATATCGGTTTAGACATGTTTATAGGTTTACAAGTTTTGAATGCCATGTACTGGCTAGGTGAAAGGCAATGTGATAGATAGAATACATATGCCGTTTTGGGTGTTCATTAAACGGCTTGAATCGAGAAACCACCCAACCAATTTAATACTGAGTATCTGTTAATGGTTCTCGTGAAGTGGGTTTCGTTCGGTTAATTGGTTTTAACCGATTCATTAAAGTGGTTTTGGTTTGGTTTTTACTTTTAAAAATTGGGCCCGAACTAAGGGGTGCTTAGTTGAAATGAAGGAATGAAAAAAGAAAGATAATGATAATACAAAGGAATGCAATAGTTATTCCATTGCATATAATGTTGTTTGGTAATGTTGATGAATGAAAATGATTCTTCCTTGTCATATCACACCAAACTCAGTATAGGTTCTTATTGAAAATATTGACGGAACAAACATGATTATTAGCATCAGATCATGTTGTATCAAACTCCATTCACGCTAGTTACAAAATTGATTCGATATTATGAGCATAACAACCCTATATCATAACCAAAGAGAAAAACGTATAAAAGAACGATCAAAAAGAATCAAACAATCATTTATTATGAAGCTTATGAACTATCATAATCAATATTATTAATATAGTCCGGTTCTAGAGAAAGTGTAATTAGATAGAAAAGTGAGAAAAAAGTTATAGGGTCGAATTTGATAACAAGTGGAAAGTTTAGGGTAAAAAATGAAAAATTAACATAAATTGCACCAAATGTGTGGTATCAACCAGATACATCTCATTTACTCACACCAAACACACACACACACACTCTCTCAAATCAAACACATTCCTAGTTTCTGATAAAAAAAAAGCATACACCACCATCAACTCCATCACCACCATCTCCATCGCCACCATCAACTACATCACCATCATCTCTATCTCCACCATTAAATGCAATCAAAATACTCATGAATGCACTAATTTTGTAATCCGATCAATAATCCACCAAATATTTCTGAATCATCCAAAAATAGGAAAAAAAAACAAGATTTGACCTGTAACTGTAAGTGTACTAATTTTTTTAATTGATTAAATTTAAATCAGTGATGTCATGATTTCGTAAGTTTTGTTGAAAGTTTATCATTGTATCATTATGTTTTATACTAGAGATGGAACAAATTTGACGAAAAAAAAATGCATGAAAAATGTGCTTATTAAAGTTGCACATCAGGTGTTTGATAAAATGTATGAGTAAGATTTTATAACTGTGATGCACTATATTGCAGCATATGTGTTTAATATTGAAGGATTATACATCTTAGGGCATCTGTGTGTAAATTTGCAGCAACAGATTATATGTTAGGGCACCAGGTTGTATTAGTGCATCGGTGTTTGTGATTGTTGCATCAGGTTGAAGGTTTGTATGTTTAGTGCATCATTGAACATATTATAGCATCAGTGGGTATGATTAAAGCATCAATGAGTATGATTAGTTTATCTTTAGACTTATTAAGGCATCAATGTATGTGTTTAGTGTATCCGTTTATATGTTTTAGTGTATCTGTATAAATAATATGTTCTAGCATTTATTGTTTGAGTAAGTGAATCAGTATAAAAAATTTACTCCCTCCGTCCCAAAATAATTGTCCTCATTTGACTTTTTAAAATCTTAATTTCTCAAATTTGATTCTTAATATTTTAGTGTGTGTTATATAATACTTGATGAAAATTACTCCAATGAAAAGACATTATATAGCCAATCCATTCATATGTTTTGCACCAATTATTATATAACACAAACAAAAATATTTAAGATCAAAGTTGAGAAATTAAGACTTTAAAAAGTCAAATGAGGACAATTAATTTGGGACGGAGGTAGTAATTTACAACATATTTTTGTTATATTCGAGCATCGCGATATAATTGATGCATCCATTATGTATTATTAAAGAATCTCGTGCTATGTTCGACATATGTTTGTTTATTAATGCATCAGCCTTTAATGTTGTGATATATGTTAGAATTATTAAAGCATCACGTTAAAAAGTTAAGGCATCAGGAATGTATGCTTAGTGCATCAAGTGAAAATTTTAGGGCATAAAAGGTGTGTGATTAGAACATGAAATGAGAAAGTAAGGGCATAGAGAGTTTATGATTAGGCCATCTCATGAACGTTAGCGCTTCAGGTGTGTATGATTAAAAGCATCGTGTGATACATTGCGGCAAACTTTGAGTATGATTAGAGCATTTGTTTGTTTGATTAGTGCATAAGGGTTAAATGAATTGGTATATGTTTGTATGATTATTACATAAAAAATAGTTGTTACAGCATGTGATAGAATGATTAGGGCATCAAATGACCCGTTACGACAATCTTAGGCACCAGCTTGTATTAGTGCATATGTGTTTACGGTTGTTGCATCAATTAAATGTGTGTAACATCGGTGCATCAAATTACATCTTAGTGCATCTATGTTTAGTGCAACGGGTTAAATCTTAAATAAACGTTACAACATGTGTTAGTATGGTTGGGGCATCACATATTAGGGAATCATTGAGTGTTGTGTATGGTCAGACATATTAAAGCATCAATGTGTATGTTAGTGCATCGTTGAAATTTATTGGGCATGTGTTGGTATGCTTAATGCATTGTTGGAACTACTTGTGAATTTGTTTGTATATTTAGTGTATCGATGAACATATTAGGGCATCTATGAGTATGATTAATGCATCTAAAAGTAGATATTAGTGCATCCATTTGGGCAATTAGAGCATCTTTTTGGACGTATTAGGGCAACAAAGGCTGCTGATTATAGTATCAGAGTAGATCTAGTAAAGCTATTAAGTAACATTATACTTCTTTCTCTTGTGTTTCTTTCGGTGATATGATAACATGTGACAATGAGAATGTAATTTTATGTTGCTTCATTTTGCTTTATATACATTGACCACATTATTGCTTGATGGTTTACATAAGTCCACATTTTGTATATGTATCATTTATCATCTTTTTATGAACACAAAATTTTATACTTGTATCAATGAGGTAAATATCGAAATATAGCTTCTGAAACATTTTTGACGCTTAAAGAGTCTCAAAATTTATTGGTTCCTTTATTGCATTGGGTAAAAAAAATTAGTAACCTCGTCCTTATATGTAACTCTTTGTTATGTCTAGTTTTTGTTGGGACTTCAATCACTACTAGGGATTCCATCACTCTTGCCCAATTCACATACATAATTTGGGTCAAATTTGGCCTTCCTTGACTTTGGCGCATTACTACTTAAATGTAACAATTTCAATCCAATCATATCTTGATCCATTTGTTGAAGTCCATAGTATATTAAACACCTGTTTGATGAACAATATATTGGCTGGTTAGTTCCATCTCACACACCTTTTATTGCAATGCAAAATCTAGCTATTGTATGGAAACTTTCTCGACTAATAAGTTCATCATCCGTAAAATGATCGATCGGCTTTTCTATATTTCAATAAACCAATAAGCCCATAAGATAAGCTAATCCAAACACCCCTTAAGTGGTAGTTACGGAAAGGAAGTAGCTTATCTGTAAATATCTCTTATTATTAGGACTTATAAGTATCCATTTTATTTCAAAAATTAGATAATTATTGTAACAATCTAGTTTTTGTGATGAGATTTAACATGATATATGTTTCTAAATAATGGAAAAAGATCCCTAATTTTTCTTGGATCCTTTTGACCCGTTACTACATGTGGACTAGTAGTTAAAATTTGATCGTGTTTAATGAATTTAATGCGTGATGTTTGTTGACTGAGTAACCAAAAGAGTTATGAGCAAAGGTCCAACACGAGGCTTGTGACTATATTAAGGAATATGCAGAGTGGCGACACTTCTAAGGCCCTGTAGGTGCATTAGGAAGTTGGGGTTGCAATCTTTCATCATGGAATGAGATAGTTGCTCGCTTTACGTTGTTTTACCGATTTTATTCACCGGGAGTGTATAGTTATCCCACTTGATGTATATAATGGTTATATGGTTGGTTGTTTTTAAAACTTACTTTAACCCAAGACACTTCGGATCCTTTACAAATGAATGAACACACTCTCGATTTATTTTATTATAGGGATATATGTTTGTAACGTTCTCGTGTTATAGCTAAATTATTTCTTTTATGGTTCATATTTGCATGCTTTGATGCTCATCTATTTCTTTTTATAGTGCATCTGTTTATTACTTATGTTTCCCACCGAACTAAAAAACGGAAACCAATAAGACGATACTTAAAATGTAACCATATAAATTAAAAAATCTTGGCCACCTCATGGCTAGAAAACATGCATGTCTTTATTACATAAAACCTCAAAGAGATGGTTTTAAGCAATTATAAGTATTACAAGCTCAAATGTCCAAACATCCATAAATACATCAATTACACACAAAAGGGAAACATGATAAAATATGACGCAACTTTACTGCATATCTTTGATAAACTTTAGTGCATCTGTTTGAGGCACTTTAGTGCATCCATTTGGTCAGTTGGTGTAACCTGCAAATTATGAGATACGGGTTCAAATTCAAGTTATGCCTAAAGAAACTAGCATGAAAAATCTATAGGTGTTAAATCAAAATTTAAGCTGCAAATGAAATAGTTCAAATATATAACGACAATTATAACACTATTTAGGAGCTTGAATGATTTCTCTAAATCTACTAACTCACTTGTTGGTACTGATATCCATTGGCGTTGCTTAAAAGAATGAAGATAATGTGAATAACAAAACTTTTAATTAGCATTTATAATACCGAATAAAAAATAAATTGCAACACACCTTCAAGTTTGGTACTCGAGTTAATTAGCAATATTTTCCTTTCTAGCAATATTTTCCTCTAAAATTTGTCTATTGCTTTGAAAAGCTTTTTCATTAGATGAGCCATGGTTATCTCGTTTCTGTTCTTGTGGGTTAAGTGGAACTGCAGGTGACATTCTTGGTTCTTCAGGTGGTGATGCACAATCTTTAAAAGCATTAATCACGTTAAGGTTCTTTTAGCTCAGAAAACATCTCCTTTGGTTTTTAAGCTTTCCGTACACTTGATCGACTTCTTCATCCTTGCAACAAATTCAAGTGCTTATTTGCAAGAGCAAAGACTCTTCCCTATCAATCGTGTGTTTTGACAAGAAGAACAAATCCGACACTAGAAACATGACACAAAAAATCTTAGTGAGTACATGAAAATTTTCAATTTAAAGCATTGATTTATTTTACTTAATTCAATGTGCGAAAATTTCATACCAATGATATCATTAAAGCATGTAATTTACTTGTGTACTCTTTGCTCACATTAAAATTCCCAACGAAAAATGTGAGAATCTCTCCACTATGATCTTTGCACCCTCCTGCATCCATAATCAAGTAAATCTACTTAAGTATGTTATATGTATTGATTATATTCAACAATGAATTTCTTATACCAATTAAAGATGTGACACTACATAACCATGAAAACATGAAGTCTATATGGCCAACTGAAAATATAGTCCATACACAACGACCTCAAAAGCACACATATAGAGAACAACTAAAGAAAAAACTTTACAAGTCGGTAAATAGCCAACGTGAAAGATGGTGTTTGTTTCACAACAATAGGCATGGTGAAATAATAAGTTGGCTCCAAATAGGTAGAAACATATCGAGAACTTGAGGATGTTGCAAAGCTCGGACACTTTGGGCTTTAGATGTCGAGAAAGACTATCATTATCCGCATTACCATCGGCGGTTTCATTAGCAATTGAGTTGCATTACCAACTGCAGTAGACCAGTAGTGATCTCCGATGATGAGGGAGACTCGATATAAGCGAATCTCGAACCCTCTAAAAATATATTTCCTTCACAACTTCTATAAAATTCACATAGAAAGCGTATATACAAAAAACTATTAATTTGCTTATCAAAACTTGTAAGTTCTGGTTTACTACTTCAATCATTAAAAATTAGGGCATCACAGTGTAACAAAAATCTATTCACAAAAAATTAGGGCATCACAGTGTAAAATTAATGTATCTCAGTTATAAAATCTCATTCAGACATTTTATCAAACACTTGGTGTACAGTTTTTGCAAACATGTTTTCATGCATTTATTTCTTAATTTTGTTTCAAAATAACAATTCTATACAATGAATCATGTCAATAAACTCTGAAAATCATTACATCTATAAACAAAACTGATGATTAATGAATCAAATTTCATATAAACAAAAACCTAACTCAATATTAACAACAATTTATGTTGATAAAACAACAACAATCACATATATAAGCTTTATAATTGATTTTAAGTAGCAAAATAACTAAACTATAATCAAAATCGCCACATACCTTAATCTGATCTTAGATTTGATAAATTATGATGAGATGATATTGTGAATCTGTTATAATGACATCTTATCAGATAACACGATATGATTTCGTGATGAGATGATTTCGTGAATATGATTTCATTTATATTCGATTTGATAATCTGGAACTGAAAGAGGGATAAGATAAAATGAGAGAAAAAAGATCGGTGTGTGAAATAGTAGAAAGAAGAAAAAGAAAAAGTGAGAGAAAATTAGACATTATATATGAAATGTGTGAATTTACAAAACACTACCTTAAAGAATAAAGGAAGTTACAATCAGGTCTCTGTAGTTAAGTGATAAAAAAAGCAGGGGAAGAGGGGTGATCTAACTGTTGAGATCGCTTCTCTCACTTTTCTCGAGATCAACTTTTTAAATGATCCAATCTCTCTCTCTCTCTCTCTCTATATATATATATATATATATATATATATATATATATATATATATATATATATATATATATATATATATATATATATATATATATATATATATATATATATATATATATAGACTATATTAGATGCAAGATATTATATATATATATATATATATATATATATATATATATATATATATATATATATATATATATCTCTTTTAAACCAATAGAAATTTAGTATTATTAAATATTTTTATTTAATTCAAAAGGTTATAATAGTAAAACACATTTTTAATCTCTTTTAATTTTTTTAATTAAAACACGCTTTTTAAGTTCCATAATTTTCGGATTTTTTTCATCTTACATATTTTTCTCGGAAAAATGAGGTGCATATGTGTTTTTTCCAATATTGTAAATTTACATACATTTTGCGCACAATTTGTGGAAAACTAGAAGGGGTTGAATAGTTTTGCCGATTTTAAGTTAGTTTCTAAAACTTTAGATTCGATGTTATGTGAAATCGTATGGATGAAATAAAGTATAGATCTAAGAGTAATGCAAGTAAATAAAGTAAAGTAAGTGATAGAAATGACACAACCGATTTATAGTGGTTCGGCTACAAGGACACCTTCCTTGCCCTACTCCACTCCCGAGTCACCTATTCGAGAGTTCAAGCACTATGTCAACAAACTCCTTCAACTTGGCGGAAGAAGCCTTCACAACGTTGCTTACACCTTTTTCGGTACAAAGCTAAATACCGAGTCCGTAACACGGAGGACCAAACCAACACGACTATTACACAACAAATATGTGAAATATCAAGTACAAGATCTTTGCTACAGAAATCTTGTGGAGGAAAAAATCAATCAAGGACCCCTTGCTTGGATGACTTGTAGAAAGCTCGTGATCTCGCCTTAGAGAAGGACCTATATGAGAATCACAATAAAAAGAAGAACAACTCTCTAGATCAAGTGATATTTTGTTAGAAGAGTGTAAGAATATATGAGAGAGTTAGTGTTGGGTTCAGTAAATATCCAAACCCCTTAATCTAGGATTTGAATTGAAAATAACCTAAGTGCTTAGTCCGTTAAACACTAACAGTCACCGAGTGCATAGTCTCTCGGTGAGCCATCTTCGTGACGCCAAGAAGAGACATAGAAGAAGTCTCTCCACTTAGTAAGACGGAACTTAAAGGGTGAAGACTAAGTCAAGAAGAAGATGGTGGATTCAATAAGTGATGACAATAACTTATCAATCCCTCAAACTTCTCTAACTACAAACACCAAGACAAACCAAACGAAGATCAAGACTATGAAGATTGAAGAATGGGCGGAAAAACGGTTATGCTTGAAGCGATAAAGACGGAGTACTTATGTTCAAGAAGTCAACCTTCCCTAAAAGGCTCAAAGATCAAGATCGACATGAAGAAAGTGACTTGGTCCCTTTACCTAATATAGTCTTTAGAAAGAGACAAAATACATCAAGATTTTGTCTTCTCGCAAAATTTTCGCTTGTCACTTAGGAAAGAGTTAAAACTCATACTTGTATAAATAGCATAAGAGATGGAGTGAAAGGTTGCTTGTGAATTATAAAACACACATACACGCAAGCCATCTTTCACTCCTCCAACACAACTTAATCCCGAGATAGCTCAAATGGTACTTGTAGTTGTGCTCGACTTAGCCCGAGCTAGAGAGATTTGCAAACACTTTGACATTTCAATCCCTAGTATTGTTCGCAAGTACTAGGGTAACGATTCTTCCGATTCATTTCTAATAAGAATATGATGTTGAAAATTACTCTTGCGTTTATTTATATCTTTTCACCATTGATTCACTATTAGTTGTGTTTAGTTTACTTAAATTGTTTTATACAATAGTAAATAGGAACAACAAGTGGTATCGAGAGCAGTCGGTTATAAACCTGCTTTTAAGCCGCCTAAACGCTTTTAAATCGGGATCCTAAAATGGTCAAATTGATGTACCCCAACTAGTCGATAAAAGGGTGGAGCTTATTCAAATTGCTGCCCCGGACTTGAAGTTGGTAAATTCAACAAATGGAAATAGCGTATGCTTTGCTATTTGATTGAGATGGAACCTTATTATATCAAGTGTATAAATGAAGGTTCATTTATCCCAAAGATCGCGAAGGTTTGCCTAAACTCAAGCTCAATGGACTCGTGGATGAGAGAAGAGTGGTCAACCAGACCAAAGGCTCAAAAGTATCATAATATCTTGTCTTCCGACGATATTATGGAGTCGATTATAAGTTGTAGTACGGCCAAACAAACACTGGATGACACGGTTCATAGTCATGAAGGTCCATCCGATACCAAGGAAAACATGATTATGGACCGAAACTTGAGTATAATACCTTCGTGGCTAAGTACTCGAAACTCGTCTCAAACTTACACCATTATAAAACTCTTTTAAATGAACTGTAAAATGTTGGTGTTAAGTTGTCCAAACATGAAATCAATGTTGGTTTTGTCAATAGTCTCCCGAGAAGTGGTTGAATTTCTCTCGTGGACTTAGGAATGCTAATCATATCCGTAATCTTGAGCTTCACGAATTTATGGAAATTTGTCTATGAGGAAAACCTCATCAATGCATTTATACCTCGACTTAAAGAAGTCTCGAAGTCAAGAAGTCCCCGACCACCACTCCAACACCTATATCAACCGCTTTTTCCAACAATGTGGTTCAAGACTTTCAAGAAAATTCGGATGATGAGCCCGATGAGAGATCAAGTGAGGAGTACCTAAATGACCGAACGTTGAATTTCGTGAAAGGGCACTCCTTGCTAACTCTCGAAGGTTTATAAAAAGAAACAAAGGTTTTCAAATGCTAAAGCAAATGAGGACATTGAATGCTTTAAGTGTCACAAAAGAGGTCATTTTGCAAAAGACTGCTTTTCAAAACAATTTCGAACCCTCTTATAAACCATCGTGGTCAAATCGGTCCTCGTGCTTTAGCAAATTCCAACCAAAAATCTATCGCCTCATCAAAACTTTCAAAACAAATCGATCAAAACAAAACTGTTGATTTTGAAGCTAAGTATAAGAAAGTCAAAGCTAAGCTTGCATTGCTTGAGGCCACCCTAAAAACAACAAAAATGTTCAATCATGCGGGGTAAAACAAAGGCCTAGTTGTTGAAACCTTCGATCGGGATGAAGAGCCGGTGTCATTAGATGATGAAATTGTGCATGTCACAGACCGATGGCCCTCTCGTAAGAGGACAAGCTAGCTATTGGAAAGAATCATGCCAGAATGGAGAATGGGTCAATATCACAATGAAGAAGGTAAATATTTTACTTTCTATGGATGATGACTCGATTTGCGCCTTACATGAATTATCTTAATGTTGACCTTAAGTTCGTAGAAGAGAAAAGATCAATCTTTTTCAAAATACAACAAGCTAAGTTTTGAATTAAACAAGTGTAGGGATGAATTGCTTCGTTAAAACAAGCTAAGCTTGAGGTCGTCATTTTGCAAATTCAAAACACCGAACTAGTTAAAAGAAATCGTGCTCTTCAAGACGAACTCAAAAGGTTCAAGATATTCTTGATAGTTGGATCGCTAAGAATCCTGTGGTCTTTGATGTTGTGGGAGCCCCGGTGTGCAAGAAGAGTCTTAGGTGAAGATCATCTTCCCGACTCTCTCAACAAAGACCGTGGTCCTAAGCCATTTGTGTCTCGTGGCATGATTACCAAGATGTTGACTAGTCCCAAACCCGTGATTGGATTGATCGGGTTAATCCCGATAGTAAGCTTCCTAATTTCGATCCCGAAGAATTCTAGAGCCCCGAGAGTCAAGCTCTTAAGAGCATGCTTGGACTCCTCGATGTGCCCAGAGTATCGAACACATTGAGTCCGGGCGTAGTCTAATGCAACGCCCACCCCGAAACCTCTTCGGTCTTGCACCAAGCTCGAGCTTACTTCAATGCAATTCAATCCTCATTCACCAAAAGAAAGGTATGGACTTGGTAGAACCATCCCGAAAAGGCCAACAAAACCAACTCAACAAGAGTCTACTCCCATCGAGACTTCCACATCCGTGACTCCCATCGAAGTCGACAAAATTCAAGAATCGATCGAACTTGTGAGGAAGCTAACCGAAAAGATGGATTCCATTGAAAAGTCCCCGAATCAATCAAGGAGACAAAGTCGCTTCTCTAGTTCCTCAAAGTCCAAGTCAAACCCAAATCCAAGCGTAAGTGTGATCTATGCCACTATACCACCATACCACCGACAACTATTATAGAATCCTTTTGTATGATCCGCAGAAGGATGATCACATAACTTCGATCACTTACAATATGTAAGTTCACTCAAGAAGCAAACTATACCAAAGTTGGTCATCAATATGCTTCAACCTCTAAGTCCGCTCAAAATTTAGAGCAAAACCCTTTCCTCCTTGTCCACATCGCTGGGTTTAATGATCATCACCGATGATTGTCTTATGAACACATGCCGTGATATTTGTGGAAATCCACTCATAAACATCCCAAGATGACGGTGTCATCCATGCAAGGAGAAGTTCCAACCAACCCAAAATCACCGAGTCATCCTCGCCTCTAAATGCAAAACCCGTGGTAGCACAATGCACTCAACCACCGACCATGAATTGATTGCCACATTCAAAGAGACCTTGAGACCCAAGCCCACTAATAAGTGGGTCACTAAGAGAAACTAATTCGCTTTACTACTTGTGCAAAGACACGCCAGGAGCCTATTGGCATCTAGACAAGGATGCTCAAGAAGCATGACCGTGAGAAGGAGTATCCGCACAAGTATGTAAAGGAACCAGACCCAAGGTAGTATTTGGTGATAACTCATCATGTCCCACCAAGGTTATGGTTCAAGAACTGCAATGGAATAGTTTTCTAGAATAGCTTATGTCAATGGTCTCAAATACAATCTCATCGATGTCGGTCAACTATGTGATGCTAAGTATATTGTGCAATTCAATGACAAACAAGGTACCATTTTCAATGCCAATAAAGAAGTTGTTTTGATAGCTCCTAGAAGAGATTATGTTTATGTCTTAGACATGTCTACTCTTTCTTAAGATGGAACTCTCTCTTTGCCAAAGCCAATGAAACTATCAACCGGCCGTGGCACAAGAGACTCTCTCACTTAAACTTCAAAAACATCAACAACCCGGCAAAACAAAACAAGGTCCTTGGCTTACCATCACCGGTTTTTGCAAAAGATAAACCATGCTCACTTGAGAAAGGCAAACACCAAAGAGCATCTTTCAAAACAAAACAAAATTTCTCAATCAAAGTCGCCTTCACCTCCGTGATATGGATCTCTTTGGACCATCACCCTAGATCAATCCAAAGATGAGAAGTATACTCTTGTAATTGTTGATGAGCTCTCAAGATACACTTAGGTATACTTTCTTTCCAAAAGAGTCAAGCGGTGATACTACAATGTCATTCATCGTGAACATTGAAAACCGTAATGACATTATCAGAAACAAATCGAATCGACAATGGTACCGAGTTAAAAATGATGAGCTTGAGAGTTTCGTGATAAAAGGAATCTCCCAAAACTTTTCATCTCCCTACACCCCGAACAAAATGGGGTGGTCGAAAGGAAAACAGAACTCTCATTGAGGCTGCAAGAACCATGTTAAATGGCTCACTCTCTCAAAGCATTTCGACGGAAGCAACCAAGACAAACTGTTACACTCAAAACAGTTAATCATTGTCAAAAGACATAACAAAACCCCATATGAGATATTCAAAGGTAGACTTCGACATCAACTACTTTCATGTGTTTGGATGTCCTGTGTTTATTCATAACCACAAGGATCATCTAGGCAAGTTTGATGCTAAAGTCGATGATGGATACTTTCTAGGTTACTCACTCATCTCCAAAGCCTTCGTGGTATTTAACACAAGGAGACAACAAGTTGAGGAAACCTTTCATGTTACCTTTGATGAAAGTGTAGAAAGCATCGGTTCACCAACACCTCGGAGGAGGAAATAGAATTGATAACTCATCAAGATATCCTCTTGATGAGTATAACACCAAATCAATTCCTCATACCAAGTCGATGTTGACATCTCATATTATGTCTTGCCACACAACCCGTCACAACCAACCGCCGGTGAATTCATTGATAATCAATCGGTCCCTCGCTGGATATGCAACACCGATCCAAATGATCGGAACATGTGATTCATAAACCCAACTCGAACAAGACATCTCAATAGATGTTCTTAATGATTATGTGGCTCATGCACCGTAACTCACTCCCGAGTCTCTAGTGACCTCCTCAAGCTCGGATCCTAGACCACAAAGTAAGTGGACAAAATCTCGTGACATTGAGCTTGTAAACATCATTGGTGAACCCCACCGAGGCATGCTCACTAGAAGCATGGTCGCTAAGTTACCCGCAGCTTGACCAATGAATGTCTATATGCCGATTACCTATCGATATAGAACCCAAAAGTGTCACCGAGGCTCTAAAACACCCAAGCCGGGTTCGTGCCATGCAAGAAGAACTTCAACAGCTTGATAATAACAAGGTCATGACCTTGATCAAATGTCCTCGTGATATCATAGTCATAGGAATGAAGTGGGTTTTCGTAAACAAAACTGATGAAAATGGCACCGCATTAAAACAAATCCGGACTTGTAGCCAAAGGTTACAACAACAAGAAGGCATTGACTATGATGAGACATTTGCTCTGTTGCAAGAATGGAAGCCATCGTGATCTTCCTTGCATTTGCTACCTACATGAACTTCAAAGTTTACCGATGGATGTAAAAGTGCATTCTGAATGGTGAACTCAAGGAAGATGTTTATGTTCAAGAACCTCCGGCTTTGAGAGTAGTGAATTTCGACTATGTCTCGCAAGCTTGATAAAGCCCTTTATGGATCAAACAAGCTTCTAGAGCATGGTATGAAACTCTCTCACCTTCCCGATTCAAAACAAGTTTGTCGAGGAAAGATAGACAACACATTGTTTATCTATAGGACAAAACAAGATATGATACTAGTCCAAGTATATGTTGATGACATCATCTTTGGCTCAACAAACTACACTTTTGCAAACAGTTTGAAAACTGATGACAAAGAAGTTTGAAATGAGCATGATGGGTGAACTCACATATTTCCTTGGACTACAATCGAGAAAACTGATAAAGGAATCTCTATCGCTTAGAGAAATACACAAGAAATCTCTTGAAGAAATATGAGATATCGACGTGCCTCGGTGAAGACACCAATGGTCCCTCCTAACAACCTTGGACCCGATCTCACCGGCAAGTCACAATCAAACCCATTTCGTGAGGATTGTTGGCTCACTAATGTATCTAATCGCTTCTAGACCGATATACAATTCTCGATCGTCTAATTGCAAGATATCGCCCAATCCCAAAGAATCCCACCTCACCGCAGCCAAAAGAATACTCGTGTATTGAGGGAACCCCAAGCCTTGGACTCTATTATCCAAAGTGCTCGGGGTTTGATCTCAAAGGATACTCGATTCGATTATGTTGGGCGCAACATGGACGTAAAAAGTACCTCGGGTCTTGTCAATTTCTTGGAGGAAAACGGTTTGTTGGAGTGCTAAAAGCAACAATCGGTGGCTATGTCTTCACCGAAGTCGAGTATGTGGTCAGAGGATGTTGTGCCAATGTTTTATGGATGAAAAGTCAACTCAATGACTATGACATCCATTACAAAATGGTACCCATCTTCGTGATAACACCGGTGCAATTGCAATCTCCAACAACCCCGTCCTTCATCAAAGGACCAAACACATTGATATCGATATCACTTCATCAGGACCATATAATGAAAGGAGACATGAACTCCATTTCATCCCTACTAAATATCAATGGCCGATATCTTCACCAAACCCTTGGATGAACCTACCTTCGAGAGACCGAAAATTTGAATTGGGAATGCTTGACATTGAAAGTCGCATCCGAAACCAATCTCGAGAAGTTCTCTCAAGTGGTTCCTCCTCCCCGAACAAAACCCACAAGACAACCTCTCACCGAATGAGTAAGACTCATTCGGGGACCCCGACTATAGATATTGAGCATTGAATGAGTAACTAATTGCACCAAGTATCGCTTACTTAAATGTCCTAGGTTGGTAACCTTACCAATTTAATAAAGGAATATATGTCTCTTTGTCTTCATCGTCATCCATGTCAAGGGTCCCTCAAATACTTACCTCACCCCACTTGGCATTAAATGCCTCTCTCACATGAAATATCCTAAGGATATTTTATTATCAGAATTTTACTTTTATCGTAATCGCAATCGCTTTCCTTGAAAATGGATTTTATCATGGGTAGTGGAGGGTGGCATTAAATGTGGAAATTCAAAACGCTTTTCAAAACCGACTTTACAAATCCACAAGTATGCACAAACTACCCTCTAAACACACTATAAATACCCACACAAAATCCCTATAACACACACAAAAGATTTCATTAACAAAACTCACAAAATCTCTTTTCAAACCCGTAAATCTTTGTGTTATTCAAATCCTTTCAAAAAATCTTCTTTGTAAACCTTAACAAAAGTTTTTCATCACAACTTAAGAGATTCAAAACCTTTGATTGTTCTTGTCAAGAAATTGTTTTCAAACCCTAAAACCTTTTAATGGAAATGGCAAGAACACAATCTCTTCGCTTGCTTTCACAAAGGTAGTGATCTTAGCAATGTTGAATTTAAAACCAATAATGTCATAGGCAATTTTGAATATCCTCAAACCGTCTCACTTATAAGGACATTATGAAATTTTTGTATAACCGCCCACTAAAAGCGCTTTGTTCGTCCCTCTATTCTGCACTCAAAACCTCCTCGTGAGTTTTGGGCTACAATAAGGCCTTTGACCCGACACGCCCATCGATGAGAACAACCTTAGACCACTCAGTGAATATTTTATCGTTCGGTCTTAACGGGGTCAACAATTCACCCCGGATTATAAAACATTTTGCACCTCAAGAGGGTTAGACTACAACAAGGAGTTTATGTCGCCCATCCCGAACCCTCCACAGTGAAGGATGGGTTAAAACAAATTGTTTTAGATCCAACATTTTGGACAAGACCCCAATACCAAGAGTTCATTTCCGTGGCTCGGAGGATCCTATTCACTTTTGTGATTCAGTGTCCTCGGCGGAACCACTCATCCACCGAACAAGTAAACTCTATTCAATTGACGATGGCATCCGCTTGATGAATGGGGTCACTGTCGACATCGGGAGATCATTTACAAGTGATCTCAGAATTAAGCTCCGTGAGCAAAACTAGGTCGAAATATGTTTCGTATCCTAGGTTTGTCTCTTGTTCTTCGCAAGTGTTACTAGGTTCAAATTATCCTCGTGAAGAAAAATTTGGTGCTTTACCCGCATCCCGAGCCAATCAAATTTTCAAAAGGACCCATCCCTTGTCACAAATATTGAATTGACGCCCATATGGTTGTCAGAACAACCATAGGGAATCAAGGTCTCCTAACCCCCTCCTAAAAGAGAAAGGGAAGTCTCAGATCGACTAAGACCAAACCCAAGTCTCGTGGCCTTGAGGCTTCGAGCACCGCCAAAAGGCAAAGAAGACCTAAGACCGATCCGACACCCATCAAGGCCAATCATCATCTACCCCGGTGACAACGAAGGACACCGATAAATCACAATAAGTGCCTTGGTCCCAACTACTACTCCTCAAGATCTGTAGGAAACAAACAACCCGCTAGTAGGGAGGCGCCTTCCACATCGCATGTTGATGACATTAGCAAATCAAAGCCTTTATCCGAGGGCACAATGAATGATCCCAAAGACTCGTAGGAACCAAACAACCCGGCCGATAGGGATATCACCTTCACCGACTCGCTAAAGGCATTGGGAAAACCCATCAAGATCTCGGGGGTCTCGGGGACAAAGACTCGAGGATAGGAACAACCCACCGATATGGAACCCAAAACCAATCCCGACTCCGAGAAGGCACTGGAAACTTCCACCGTTGTTTGAGGGGTCAACAGGAGACAAAGACTCGAGAGGAAATATACCACTCATCGATATGGAACCCATCACCAACCCTTGTTAATCTGCTGATGATGTTATCGATACTTTTCTCGATGATGAACTCGCCGAAAGTGAAGATGTTATTTTATCGGCGGGGAAGAAGTGGACGAGAGGTTCAATCAACAAGAACCTCACCGATCCACATGAGCATCTTGAATCACCATTCCACGACAATGATGACTCCTCTTCCTCCACCGATGAATTCAAAAGATTTGATAATGTTCTTCCACTCACCGAGAGGCGGCTTGTTCAATGGATCACCAAAGCTCAAGGAAGCTATACCGGTCATCAAACATTGTGGGAACAACACACCGAGGTCGGTGCCGCTTATGCAGATCCGAAAGTCGAGGTACAAGCTTTTGATGAAAACGTTCATGAGCACGTGGATCCGATGTATGACATTCTTCATAGACGGATGACAACTTGGCTAACTTTCTCGTGAACCTTCGTGGTGTAGGCACTAAGATAGATGAAAT
Organism: Chrysanthemum lavandulifolium; assembly: GCA_022545495.1. Taxonomy (NCBI): domain Eukaryota; kingdom Viridiplantae; phylum Streptophyta; class Magnoliopsida; order Asterales; family Asteraceae; genus Chrysanthemum; species Chrysanthemum lavandulifolium. The sequence continues at coordinate 87,988,179 of CM040242.1, forward strand.
CGTGGAATTCGCCAAAGAAGACCCAACGCCAACTCTAAAGTGTCAAGGCTACCGAGGCCTACTTGAAACAATCCTCCACCTCACCGAATCGATCGAAATGCTCAAATCAGAAATGTTCGTGGTCTTCAATCTTCATCCGCCTCTTCGTTACATTGGGCTCTGTGAATACTCGGTGGCTACTTTGGCTCAAGCATCTTCTTCCTTGGCACGGAATCTTGGGCCCAGTAATGACCGCTTTGAAGTATCTCGTGCAAATTTGGAAACAAAAGTCACCGGTATTCAAACAGATACTTGGATATCAAGGCAATGATCACCGAAATTTATCAGCTTTCAAGGTCAAGCACTCCGTCCCCTCAAGACCACACTTATCTCTTGCCCTCACCGACGCCCAAGAACAGCTGAGGGGAGAATATCAAAGAAACTCCTCTTCACCGAGGGGAGCCAACACCACTAGTATCCAAGCTCCAATATCATCATCACCACCATCCCAAATTGCACTCTATCTCATCAATCCCACCACCAACATCAACAACCACAACAATGATGTTGATCACACCAATAACAACAACAACATCGCCTCGGTAGCATCTTCTTCTTCGTGCCAGACAAAGGAAAAGGCATAATGACAACACCACCGAGCCTAAGAAGATTCCTTTAAGATCGGCAACACCGAGTACTGATCACACCACAACAAATTTAAGTTCATAACTTGCTAAGGAGCAAAGGAGAAAGAAACTTCTCAAGAGGAAAGAAAGAGCAGAGAAGCACGGTACAAGTAGTTCCGAGAAGTCGAAAACATTGGAATAGATGCTAAGAAGATTGAAAAGGGTCAGCAGATGTAAGTTCAAGGACGCCAGCAAAGAAAATGGTCAAATGAAAAGCAATTGGAAGAAAAGAACAAAAGAACTGCAGCCATCGAAAGCAAGAATTGACCATTATAATTGGACAATGACAAATGTAAGACCGCCTCGAGAAGATCATCGATGTCAAAATCATTCCTGTGTCTAAACCATCGCAATGAACGCTACAAGGGGATGATAAAGACATTTCGAGGTTCATGATCCCCAAAATTCACCGACTTTGGGATCACCGAACTCGATGAACTCGTCCAATAATTAAAAAGAAGCAAAATGCGGTGGTTAAGGAGTCGATGAAGATGCCCAAGAAAGGTATGAAAGATCGAGGATGCACCAAAGACAATCGGGATTCACCGCTTTAATCGCACCTCAAGGATCTCAACCACAATCATCCACCGCAAAAGGAAAAGAGTTGAGTTCCAACCCGAGATCAAAGTGCTCGGACTAGAATGTAACAGGAGCCGCTCAAGGTGTAAAGTTTGTGATATGTCCGGTGATTGAAAAGCCCGAAGAGGCTATTCCACATTGATGTCTATGGAAACCCAACATTTCAAAGATGGAGTGACATTGATCAGCAGTGTGGCTGCAATGCTAAGCTACATACCAGTGGCCTCTCAAATTCAGACTCGAAACGTCAAAGTTATGTGACCTAAACGCCAAGATAAGAGAGCACACCGACGAGAAACACTCATCACCAAGAAAGTAAAGCTTGAAGCATTGGGGATCCATCTTGACCGACATCAATTTCATTATCTTTTGTACTAGTGATAGAACCTTGTAATTTAATCAATAAACGATGTATGTTTTGTTAAAATATTCAAGTTCCTTATTGTATTCATTAGTACATTCAGCAGAAGCTATTTGCTCAATTACATCGATCAAACACTTAGGCTATTTGTATATCCAAATATGGGAGACCGTGGTTCAAGAATACCCAAACCCTTAATCTAGGATTCAATAGAAAATAACCTAAGTGCTTAGTCCGTTAAACACTAACAGTCACCGAGTGCATAGTCTCTCGTGAGCCATCTTCGTGACGCCAAGAAGAGACATAGAGAAGTCTCCACCCGCAAGCGGAACTTAAAGGGTGAAGATCGAGTCAAGAAGAAGATGGTGGATTCAATGAGTGATGACAATAACTTCATCAATCCTCAAACTTCTCCAACTACAAACACCAAGACAAACTAAAATCAAGATTGAAGATCAAGAATGGGCGGGACAAAACGGTTATGCTTGAAGCGATAAAGACGAGTACTTATCTTCAAGAAGTCAACCTTCCCTAAAAGGCTCAAGATCAAGATCGACATGAAGAAAGTGACTTGGTCCCTTTACCTAATATAGTCTTTAGAAATGAGACAAAATACATCGAGATTTTGTCTTCGCAAAATTGTCGCTTGTCACTTAGGAAAGAGTTAAACTCATACTTGTATAAATAGCATAAGAGATGGAGTGCAAGGTTGCTTGTGAATTGTAAAACAAACATACACGCAAGCCATCTTTCACTCCAAATACAACTTAATCCCGAGATAGCTCAAATGGGTACTTAGTTGTGCTCGACTTAGCCCCGAGCTAGAGAGGAGTTGCAAACACTTTGTCATTTCAATCCCTAGTAATCGTTCGCAAGTACTAGGGTAACGATTCTTCCGATTCATTTTAATAAGAATATGACGTTGAAAATTACTCTTGTGTTTTATTTATATCTTTCACCATTGATTCAATATTAGTTGTGTTTACTTTACTTAAACCTGCTTTTATACAATAGTGAATAGAGCAACAGCTGGTAAGAAGAGGGTGAAGAGAAATGAAGAAATGGCTTTCTATTTATAGGCAAAACTTTGCCATCAGAAGACGGATCCCACGGATCCCTCCCTTGGGGATCCGCCTAGTGTAACTTCGTGGATCCGTGGGACGCCCTCTTGTCCATGGGTTTTGGTTATGGGTCATGGGTCATGGGTCATGTATCTAATAGATGCAATGCATCTAGTCAAATGGATATGGTTCAATACCATGGGTTATGGATATGCTCCATGGGTTGTGGTTTTTACCCATCCTAATAAACTATTACAACAAATGATTTACTACAACAATTTGTATTAAATGACTATATGTAAATGCTTTACAAAAATAACATGTATTCTTATTATTTTACTTAAGATAACATTATATTTGTTATCAACAAAACACAAAGAGATCGCTAAATATTAATAAACGCTTTTACGGTTTATTTGTATTAACAATCTCCCTTTTGTTGATGACAAAACATAATGTTATGACGAGTAAAACTTAAGATTAGATGTATGTTTTGAAAGCCTAAGTTTTACTTTTTCTCCCCTTTTGTCGAAACAAAAGTTACCCGAACGAAGAGATAAAATGTGGAAAATGGTCCACGATTTCTAACTCTCCTCGACGGTATCTCTCTCGAACGGGCGTCAAGTGAGAAAATAAAACAAATCCTACAAAGAAAAGGTTAGTAGTAACATGCATAAATAATCTTGTGATTGACGAGAATCAAGATCGGGATCCAAGGTATGTAAATGGTAAAGGTCAGGAAAATCCATAATTGGTAATCGACTCACCAAAGATAATGTTGATAATTTATCTAAGAGTTGGCTAGTCCGTATGGTACGGCTTCGTAAAGACAAATCAAACCCGCTGAAAGTCGGTGGTTTGCTCAAAATCACATGGTTATCTGTACCATGGTTCTTACTTGAACTCAAACATTTGGCTACTCCAAGTAATGGCTTTTGGTAAAGAGTTTAAAATCCATTATGTTTTTCAAATCATTGCTAGGGACTAGCAATATCTCAAAGGGGGATTGATGAAGTGTGTAAATACTCATCATTTTTGTACCATTTAAACCGCAAATTCATCCGAAAACACTCGAAACACATCAAAATGATCAAAATATCACAAATCGTTGTTTTATGTGTTTTAAATGCAAAATATCAAAATCGATGAAAACATATCAAATTTGCAAAATTGCGCTTTAGTCCCCAAGTTTCAAAAATTGTCAAAATAGTCCTCGAGCCAAAATTTCAAAAGAAAATCATCAAAGGTCCGTTTTAAATCATAACTTGTCAAATTTGGTCCTTTGGTGAAAATGCAAAAGTTTTGAGAAATTTACAAATTGGTCCTTCAAGTTTGCAAATTGGCGTAAATGGCCCTGGAAAAATTGAAAAGGCAACTTTGGTCCTTGTAATATCACCACTTGTCAATTTCACCATAAAACACATTTGCAAAATTACAGATTGGTCCTTTGGTTTTGTTGAATTGCCAATATGGTCCTTGTGTTATTAACTCTTCCAAACGGATCCTTTACCACTTTCGCCCAATCCAATTATCCTAGCCCAAACCCTTTACCCGGTTTTTGACCCGTATCCAAACCACCTTTGTTTAATCTCACCAAACCGAGTTTGACCACCCCTTCCTCCCTCTTCACGTGATACCACCACCATCATTCCAAACCCGCAAAACCTTCCCACACACTCAACTATCATCACAACCCCCTCCAAAACACAAAGAGCCAAGGCTCATTTATTACCCTAAACCTAACACTCAACCATCTCACAAGTCGTTAAACAACTTTTGGCGCCAAAATGCTAAACGCCAAGATTGATCTTACACATCCAAGGGTCAAGATTCTTGGTGGGATATGTCCGAAGGAGAGAAGAAGCTTGGAATGCATATAAAGGCCAAGAGAAGCATGAAGAAGAAGTTAGCTTTTATTTTTGTACAATGTATGTCTAATTATTAGTTCTCAAAGTCTTAACTAGTTTGTATTTTGTATTTTAAAGTTTACTTGTCTTAAATAACAGCTTCTAAATGTATTCCACTTTTCTTTAAGCATCAATTAAAGTTCTTGTTCAATTTCAAACTTTTTATGTAATCGTTGAAATCATTAGTTTCAATCCTATTTACAAGCTTCTAATAACTTATTTGACAAATCAATAATGATTGTTTAAGCTTATTTAAGCTTTCCATAAGCTCACATTGCGCTTCAATTACTTTTGACATTTGGTCAAAAAAGTCAACATGGGTGAAAATGGTGCGAAATGGGAAAGGTTGATGCGTGTTTGGAAATGGGGTGTTTTGCGCTTATCTCGAGTCGAAATGGATTAGGATTAGTGGTTTACTAGGCTAGTGTTCTTGTTTCATCAAATGCAAGCCATAGTGGCTAAGGCTTCTTGTAAGTTCATTTCGCTTTCGATCATTTAAAGTTGTGCTTGATTCTACCTATAGTGATATTTGTTACCGTTTGATTGGGTTGTGATGTTTGTTTAGCTTAAACCGCCTAATCGCTTATTAGTTCATATACATGAAGATATAGTAGTGTTTGGATTAACTGCTTAACTGTGGTTGCTTATAGATCAAGAGTTAGTAGTTGCTAAATGTTTAGATAAGTATTTTGAGGTCATTTGAGGTTATAGTTCGAGCGCTTCACTCAATAAGTCAAAATAGTTCGATCTCGATCTAGATACCGATTCTCAAAAAATCAGGAGCTTAATTGTTTGCGCTTGATTCATATTTGTGAGATCTAGCTTTTGGATATCGCTTTAGTGCTTAAACATCTTAAACATTTCATAATATTGGATTAAATCTGAATTTAGTCAAAGTTCATGTGCAATTTTCAAAAGTCAAATTCTGTCATTAGCAGTTTTGAACCAAACTTGGTGATTCATTTTCTGTTTCACAACTGAGATTTAGAGTTTGAAATTTTGGACATTAAAAATCTAGCTGGTCTTGTTTTGATAAAAGCTTTTGTTGAAATCTGAATTGGTCAGTTTAAGCTTCAAATAAGCTTAAACTTCACTATTGTTACCGCCACACATAAGTGTGAAGCGGCAGATTGTAATTGCATAAGCTTCAATTCAAAGAGTTAGGTCCGAATTTTGGTACAATCGTAGTTGGCCGTGTGGTTTATAAGTTTGCACAATTGGTTCTCTGCTTAGCTTATCCTTTAAGCTTGTGTTTAAGCTCGAGCGATGGGGTGAACCACTGTTTGGTTAAGATTAGCAGTTTGCTTAATCATTGGTTCTGAGCCTTAAGCTTGTTAGGAGTAGGTAATTTCAGTAGTAATTAGCTTAATCTAGTGTACTTTAGCTTTGTTCATCGCTTAGTTGCATAAGTAGCTTATTTGCTTATTCTTCCTAGCTTATTACACTAGCAGTTACACAGTAGCTCATTAATCTTACACATAACCTGTTGATTTTTCATTTTTCATAGATTCATAATATAATTTTAGAATTTTCCTGAAAGTTTCATAAATTTTGGTCTTAATTTGCTATTTTTCTCATTTTAAATAGATTTTAATCAATTTTTAATTAGCTTTTAATATAAAAAATTCAGAAAAGGTTCAAAAAAATAATTTTTCAATTTTATTAAGTTTAGATAAATATAAGAAGTGAAAAAAGTAATTTTCCAGATTTTTCTTAGCTTATTTGGTAATTTTTAGTAATTTAGTTAATATTTAATAGTTTAAAATTCATAAAAAATAGAAAAATAGTCAGAAAAATACAAAAATAGTTTTGAAAATTCTAGTTTGATATTTTAGACTTTTTCATTTCATAATTTTATTTTTCTAGCTTTGTTTCCTAATTTCTTGCATTTTGGTTAATTATTAAATAGTTAAAATAGTTTTTAATTAATAATAATTAGATAATTAGTGATAAAAATAGTTTCCTTTTTCTAAAAAGTTTCTTTTATCATTAGGGTTGTAAAATATAATTTTCATATTTTTAGGGTTAATATTGATTTAGTTTCACTTTTTATTTCAGACGTCATGTAGATTTTAATTCCGCTTTATAAAAACATAAAAACAAAAACATCATTGTAAAAATAGTGATAGCGTTTATTTAATAGATTTTATCTTTTAATTTCCTCTCATTTGCATTTTAGCCTTTGTATTTGTTTGATATTTCTCGTAGTCATAATAATCAATCATAATCCTTTTCCGCTCAAACTCCTCGATCATCGTGACGCTTGATAAATCATTGATAGCTCACGGGACATAACGACCGGGAGACTCTATACCCCTCGATCCTCATTGATTTCGCTTAAGTCGTTTTAGGTTTTCTTACGCTATGAGAGAACTTGACTTTCAGCCACAGATCAAATTCTCTCGCCACAAGCCATAATCTTGCGGCTAGTCAACTCTTCACTTTTTAGGATATGGTGAGTCGAGAACCATACAATTTTGGGCAAATTGCAAGCCATATAAACGGATTTGAGGTATCTTTACCAAGAGCCGCTTTGCTCTCGGATTAGCTAATCCTTTGTCCCACGTATACGGCGATCGATAACTAAACGAGAAAGTGTAAAACACTTACTCCAAAAAAATTTTGGCCAAAACGGGAATTGGTGTAATTATATGATAAAATTCGTGAGAATTCCCCCACACTTAGAAATGAATATTGCCCTCAATATTCAAAGTACCGCGGTTATCAAACAAAGAACGAAAAGGGAAATACTACGACCATTATTTAGAAAGAGGATTTTTTTTTTTTTTTTTTTTTTTTTTTTGAAACATGGGCAACCCCCACACTAGGGTGGTAGAAAGAGGTGAGAAGACAAATATGGGTGAAAACCCATATGGCATGCTATCGTTTGATTACCGAGTCGCTAGCTCGACTCAATTCTAATTCATTTGTTCACGGGAAAGTAACGGAAAACCAATCTCAATCGGACTTTCGCTCACAATGTTAATGAACATATGAACATCGAAAGTTCCACACCGATGAGATATAACCGCTGTATTGTTAATAGTAGAAACTATAAGGATGATACAGGGGTCAAAGATGGTGTCCTCATTCCCGAAAGAGAAAAGGGAAAGAGTAACCACACCATCCGTGAAGAATGGAACAAAGATATGCATGACAATGTAAGTCCATTCTTCATCGTAAAGAAGCAAATCACCGCTTTGACATCTTTAAGCTTAAACTTGAAGTCGAGATGGTGATTGGCAAAAGGTGTCCCGGAGGAGGGTGGAAATGGTTCTTCAATCAATAGACTTTCCGTAAAAGGATGTCTCCTCCGATCAAGGTAAGTGTTATCAATTCCCGCTGGAATTGACTCATCACTAAGAAATGCATCGACTTCATTCCAAAGTTGTCATCCTCCTCATCAAGAATGAGAGAAGGGTGAAGAGTCGAATAAGACTAGAAGATGATGGATCATTTTGAGCAATTCATCAATGGGAAGAATGTCTCCCATTGGATCACACTCATCATCATCCAACTCGTATGAAACCAAGAGAGATTAGTTTCATCCACGATTTAACAATCTCGATGCGACAAACCGATGCCGAGGTGGGACAAGTGGTGTGCTCTTAGAGCTAGCAGCTTCACCACTCCGGCGAAGTCTCCGAATCTAGATCATCGTCATCATCATCAAGAACACTCTTGACTTCCCACAAATTTTCAAACCATTTGTTTGAACCAGGGTAACTTTCAAAGCTTTGAGCTCAAGACGCTTTTGGTGAACACTCATAACCACGAAATTTGAGAGTGTTGCATTGATTCTTTCGATTTTGATCAATTGTGGCAACACTGCTTTGTACAAAGGTTTAGAGTTCGCTGATATTTAACGCGAGCTCTTCGTTGTCAACCCGATGGTCAACTCTTCCCAAACACATCAATTAGAGCACGACTGCTCTCAAGAAAGCTCTCCCTAAGATGAGGGAACTCTAGGATCCGCATCAAGTCTACTACAACAAAGTCAAAGATGAAAGTGAAACTTTCCCACTTTCATCACGACATCCCCGCTATCCCAAGTGGACGAGTTACAGTGACGATCCGCTAGCTCGAGTGTCATACGAGTGGATGAAAGTTCGTGAAGAGACAGCTTCTTCCACACCGAGAGGCATGAGGTTAATGCTAGCGCCAAGATCGCCAAGGCGGAGCATTGAAACATCCCCAAGAAATCACACGGATTAAGAACCGCCAGGGTCTTCAAGCTTTTCGGGAAGCTTATTAAGAATGGTCACGAGCATTGCTCATCGAGAGGAGTTTTAGCCATCTCGATAGCTTGTCTTTGTTGGTGAGTAAGCCTTTAAGCGTGGATGCAAATTTAGGCATTAGAACGAGCATCAACGGCTTATATCAAAGTGAAGCTCATTGAAGATTTGGAAAACTTTTCCATCTCGCTTTGTTTTTGTCTTTTGCTTCTCATCATTCATTCTTGATGGGTAAGGAAGTCGACTAGACTTTTGAGCGGAATGGAAGTGATTTCGCTCAAGATTTTCCTCGAACATCGGGTTCCGGACTTAAAGCTTGACTACCGGGCGGGACGTGCGGTATGCCGTGGGCTCAATAATGCACCTTGTCCGTTGTCTCCTTGGTAACTTGACTAAATGCCACAGGAGGAGGGGCATTGGAGTCGAGGTCCATTGTGCGCCTTACCACCACGAGTGGTGACGGCTTTCAACTCGGCATTGGGATTAGGAATGGTATTGCTAGGGAGTCCTCCGTAAGATGGTGAAGCTTTGTTCATATTCATGTTCATGAAACCGCTCATCATATTCTTTAACTCATTTGTCTCGCCGAGATAATGTAGTATCAATTTCCTTTTAGCTCACCTCTCATGTTATTGATCCGAGTTTGCATTGATCGCATGTTTGCCTCGGTCATTTTCATGAAGTCATTTGGCATGGGAGCTTGAGGAGGTGGTTGATAACTTTGATGATTTGGAGCTTGATATGGTTGAGGTTGGTTGAAATTGTTCCGCTTTGATTGAAATTTTGTCCTTGATTTGGAACAAAGCGATTTTGATTTCCATGGTTCGATTGCCATGGTTTTGCACGGAGGAAAACCAGTGGTGTCATACCGCTAGTGCATCGGTAATGAGGATCACCGTGGTCGGTATTGATTGTGGTTTACCGGCTACGGAGCTTGGTAAAAGGAAGCATCGGTTGCTTGACAATCATAATACGCGTGGACCACTACAAGTTTCACACACCTTGTTTACGGCTTTGACCGGTTCGGGCTTATGAATTTCGCTTTTGATTTCCTTTACCTCTTTTATCATACAATGGATGATGTCCGTTAGAGCAGTTTAATCTGAGCGGCTAACTCGGAAGAGTTACCGGATGAAGAAAGGTGAGTGTTCGGAACATTGACTTTGTTGTAGAAAAGGAACTTTGATTTACTCTCGCAAATTTCAAGCACATCTTTAGGTTTACGATTCAAGATATTACCACCCGCGGATGCGTTCAAAGAATCTTGATCATTACCGCTCAACCCATTGTAAAAGATATTAACTTGTTGAAGCTCCATGAATTCATGATGGGGCATTTCCGAGAGATCTTTGAATCTCTCCCATGCCTCTCCAAAATTTTCATCGAAATTTTGACGAAACCCGTAAATTTCATTTTCGATTAGTCGCTTTGATGGAGGAAAGAAATAGTTGACAAACTTTTGGACAAGATCCTCCCAAGTTTCGATGGATCGAGGGGTTCTTTTTCCACCAAACTCGGCCGCCCCCAAGTGAGAACGGAAATAGCATCAATTTGATCACCGTTGTGGCACATCTTTGTAATTGAGAGTTGATGTCAAATGGTTGAACCAACGGATGTGTGACACGGGTCTTCTCGATCGACCATGAATTGATTTGTAGACACAAGTCGATTAAATGTGTCTTCAATTCAAGTGATCGTAATTGATAACCGGTAAGACGATGGCATCTCCATAACCCCGGTGGGTGCACGGAGCATTTCGCCATAGCACGCTCGTCGCCATGTTGTTGCTCAAATAGTACGAATCTCGGGTTCGACTATTTGGGCAAAGACGCTCACGAACGCCTACTTGAATTTCGCTAGATCACGCAAAGGACTCAATGATCTAGAAGAACGAAAAGCATGACTAGAGATAACTCTAAGGATCTCGAGTTAAGAAGAAATGGAATTATGAAGATATTTCGAGATGAGAATGAGAATTATGAAGACGCTTTATAAAACCGTGGTGAGAAGAATCTTTATGGTTTTTCCGGTTCAAACGCCGATATCACAACAAAATCAATTAACACAAATTCGAGGCAAAACAACAAAGGAACTTAACCAATAATCCACAATGAATGGCTTTTGAAAAAGGTACACCAATCACAATGGACACAAAGGCAAGTTTTATATCTTTAGTTCGGGAACTTATTATGGTCGCACCCCAGCTAGGTAGTGCATCGCCTTGGTTTTCGTGGTAATCTTTTAAGTTGTTAATTATTAGAAAACGATTTATTTTTATATTTTATTATTTGATACATATATAGAAACAAAAGGAAAATATTTTTGTGTTTTATACGCTTGATGTTTTTGGGTTTTGGATATTTTAAAAGAAAATATGGATATATATATATACTGAGAGATGGATGATATAAACAATGAGTGAGGACTCAAACAACTAACTGCTAGACGAGACAACAGCACAACAGGCAAGTGGCGCGCCAGAATTGATGCTGAAACTCATTAAGTTCTCTCACGCAAGCGTAAGAAAACCTAAACAGCAAAGCACGAAATCAATGAGGATCTGAGGAGTATAGAGTCTCCCGGTCGTTATGTCCCAAATGAGCTATGCAATGATTTATCAAACGACAAAGGATCGAGGAGTTTGAACTAAAAGGATTATGATTGATTATTATGACTACGTAAATATCAAACAAATACAAAGGCTAAAATGCAAATGAGAGAAATTAAAAGATAAAATCTATTAAATAAACGCTATCACTATTTTTACAATGATGTTTTTGTTTTTATGTTTTATAAACCGGAATTAAAATCTACGCGACGCATAAAATAAAAAGTGAAACTAAATCAATATTAACCCTAAAAATATGAAAATTATATTTTTACAACCCTAATGATAAAAGAAACTTTTAGAAAAAGGAAACTATTTTTATCACTAATTATCTAATTATTATTAATTAAAACTATTTTAACTATTTAATAATTAACCAAAATGCAAGAAATTAGGAAACAAAGCTAGAAAAATAAAATTATGAAATGAAAAGTCTAAAATATCAAACTAGAATTTTCAAAACTATTTTTATATTTTCGACTATTTTTCTATTTTTATGAATTTTAAACTATTAAATATTAACTAAATTACTAAAAATTACCAAATAAGCTAAGAAAAATCTGAAAATTACTTTTTTCACTTTTATATTTATCTAAACTTAATAAAATTGAAAAATTATTTTTTGAACCTTTTCTCAATTTTTTATATTAAAAGCTAATTAAAATTGATTAAAATCTATTTAAAATGAGAAAAATAGCAAATTAAGACCAAAATTTATGAAACTTTCAGGAAAATTCTAAAATTATATTATGAATCTATGAAAATGAAAATCAACAGGTTATGTGTAAGATTAATGAGCTATCGTGTGACCTAGTGTAATAAATTCAGAAGAATAAGCAAATAAGCTACTTATGCAACTAAACAAAGGAACAAAGCTAAAGTACACTAGATTAAGCTAATTACTACTGAAATTACCTACCCTAACAAGCTTAAGGCTCGAACCAATGATTAAGCAAATCACATCTTAACCAAACAAATGGTTCACCCCAACGCTCAAGCTTAAACACAAGCTTAAAGGATAAGCTAAACAGAGAACCAATTGTGCAAACTTATAAACCACCGCCAACTCGATTGTACCAAAATTCGCACCCTAACTCTTTGAATTGAAGCTTATGCACCAATTATAATCTGCTCGCTTCACACTTATGTGTGAGCAGGGCACTTAGAGTCAAGTTTAAGCTTATTTGAGCTTAAACCCACCAATCAATTTCAACAAAAGCTTTTATCAAAACAAGACCAGCTAGATTTTAATGTCCAAAATTTCAAACTCTAAATCTCGCCAGAAACAGAAAATGAATCACCAAGTTTGGTTCAAAACCGCTAATGACAGATTCGACTTTTGAAAATTGCACATGAACTTTGACTAAATTCGATTTAATCCAATATTATGAAATGTTTAAGATGTTTAAGCACTAAACCGATATCCAAAAGCTAGATCTCACAAATATGAATCAAACGCAAACAATTAAGCTCACCGATTTTTACGTAATCAAGATTCAGATCGATCCAAACTATTTTGACTTATTGAGTGAAACCGCCAAACTATAACCTCAAATGACCTCAAAATACTTATCTAAACATTTAGCAACTACTAACCATCGATCTATAAGCTTAACCACGATTAAACAGCTTAATCCAAACACTACTATATGCTATCAGATATGAACTAATAAGAGAGAGAGCGGTTAAGCTAAACAAACATCACAACCCAATCAAACAAGAATAAATATCACTATAGGTCGAATCAAGCACAACTTTAAATGATCGTAAATGAAATGAACTTACAAGAAGCCTTAGCCACTATGGCTTGCATTTTGATGAAACAAGAACACTAGCCTAGTAAACCACTAATCCTAATCCATTTCCAACTCAGATAACTGCAAAACACCCCATTTCCAAACCTGCATCAACCTTTCCCATTTCTGCACCATTTTCACCCATGTTGACTTTTTTTTGACCAAATGTCAAAAGTAATTGAAACTGCAATGTGAGCTTATGGAAAGCTTAAATAAGCTTAAACAATCATTATTGAGCTGTCAAATAAGTTATTAGAAGCTTGTAAATAGGATTGGGAAACTAATGATTTCAACAGTACATAAAAAGTTTGAAATTGAACAAGAACTTTAATTGATGCTTAAAGAAAAGTGGAATACATTTAGAAACTGTTATTTAAGACAAGTAAACTTTAAAATACAAAATACAAACTAGTTAAGACTTTGAGAACTAATAATTCGACATACATTGTACAAAAATAAAAGCTAACTTCTTCTTCATGCTTCTCTTGGCCTTTATATGCATTCCAAGCTTCTTCTCTCTCCTTTCTGGACATATCCCACCAAGAATATCGACCCTTGATGTGTAAGATCAATCTTGGCCGCTTAGCACATTTTGGCGCCAAAAGTTGTTTAACAACTTGTGAGATGGTCGAGTGTTAGGTTTAGGGTAATAAATGAGCCTTGGCTCTTTGTGTTTTGGAGGGGGTTGTGATGATAGTTGAGTGTGGCATGAAGGTTTTGCGTGTTTGAAACGATGGTGGTGGTATCACGTGAAGAGGAGGAAGGAGTGGTCAAACTCGGTTGATCGAGATTAAACAAAAGGTGGTTTGATACGGTCAAAACCGGTAAAGGGTTTGGGCTAGATAATGGATTGGGCCAAAGTGGTAAAAGGATCCGTTTGGAAGAGTTAATAACACAAGGACCATATTGGCAATTCCAACAAAACCAAAGGACCAATCCTCGTAATTTTGCAAATGTGTTTTATGGACTGAAATTGACAAGTGGTGATATTACAAGGACCAAAGTTGCCTTTTCAATTTTTCCAGGGCCATTTCGCCAATTTGCAAACTTCAAGGACCAATTTGTAAATTTCAAAACTTTTGCATTTTTCACCAAAGGACCAAATTTGACAAGTTATGATTTAAAACGGACCTTTGATGATTTTTCTTTTGAAATTTTGGCTCAGTGGACTATTTTTGACAATTTTTGAAACTTGGGGACTAAACCGCAATTTTTGCAAATTTGATATGTTTTTCATCCGATTTTGATATTTTTGCATTTAAAACACATAAAACACCGATTTGTGATATTTTGATCATTTTGATGTGTTTCGAGTGTTTTCGATGAATTTGCGCTTAAATGAAGCAAAAATGATGAGTATTTACACACTCATCAAGAACAAGGCCTTGTAATAAAACAACAAAGTGTAGTGGTATTTATGCCACATACAAGCATGTAAAAGTAAGAACAAGACTTGTTCTAAAGAAAATGACCAAAAGGAAAATACTAAAAGTAAAATGATTCCTTCCATGCTCGTGATAAGGTTATGGATGGAAGTTTTGGTGAGTAATGATGTTGATGCGATCAAGGATGAGGTTAAGTATGACTCGCATTTCTTCCCTAATCTCTATTGCAATATCCCTAGTGGATTGGCAATGTTCACAATGTAAGTGATGTGGATAATGAGTGCGGAAGTTTTCCGGTGACTTTGATTTGTGAGATGCGAAAGTTGTGGTGGAAGAGTTGGAAAATACGGATCAAAGTCCGGAATGTTTGGAAGTGGTGGTGGAAAAGAACCTAGATGTTCTTGTAACACAATGGAGCTAAAGGTGGTGAGGTTTCACGGTCTTTGAAAATTGTGTTCGAGAAGTGGAGGTGTCAAAAGACTAGTTCTTTTTGCTTTGTTTGTTGAGATCTTGTTGAGTCTTAAGGAGTTCCAAAAGAGTGGCCTTAGTGGTGATGTGATGGGTGATGAAGTTATGTACTTGTTGGTGATGAAGGAGGTGCTATAATGGAAGCATCTTGTGGTGAATGAGTTGTTGGTGATGAATCATTTGATGATAGTTTTATATAAACAAGGCTTGATGCTAATCCGCATGGTTTTTCTAGATTTGGGTGGTGGTACTGGAAGGTGGAGGACAAAGTTTTGGATTTCTTGAAAGGGTTGTTTGTACTAGGTGATTCATCTATGTTGGAAGATCTTTTGGGTGACATGATGATGTTTGTTTGTGAGGTTGAGAGGGATGAATATGCAAGCATTTTGGGAATCCTATTTATAGAAAAATAATGCATTGTAATGAATGCTTAACCCAAAATGTAGATTAAAATCTAATGATTAGTTATGAATTTAAGGCATGTGATCATGAGAACACAAGCATTAAATAGCATACTCCAAAAAAAATGATGAAAATATTGAAGTTTTCATCCAAAGTGAGAAAAATAGAAGATAAAATTAGCTTATGTCTCACGGATCCCACGGATCCTTCCCTCGAGGGATCCGCCGAGCATTAAGGTTGGGATCCGTGGTAATGCGGTGATTCGGAAGCTCAAAATTTTCCTTATGGAAACATTTATGCCTAGTGTGCCTATATGCAAACCATTTGGAGTTGCGGTTATCTCGACTCCTAAAAAGAAAGGAAAATAAACTAGAAGTGAAAAGCACATTATTATGTGAGATAACCCGAGTGCTCCTAATTCATTGTTGCTTAAATGAATATACCCGAAACACATATTAGTTATGTGTCCTCTTTAGCATTCAAAAGACATGAGATGCAATGAAAAGGGTTTATACTTTGTATTAATAATGAAAAGCGATTTGTCCTAGACGTGAGAAATGGCTTTTATGAAAGTGATACGGAAGAGATATCCTTTAGAAAACGCTTTGAAAAGAGATTTCTTTGTGTGAATAAAACATTTATTCCAAAAAAATATATGCAATTACGTGTTTGCAAGAGGTACTTGCCTTGAAAAATAAGAGAAGACTATGAAAGTACGAGTTATAAGTAAAAACTTATCTTGGGTTTTGAAAATTCCCGTATTGCTTGTGAGTTGTGCGTGAAATAGAGATCCTAAACTCAGAAAGGAGAAGGCTAGTGTTTACATACCTTGTAGAGTTTAAAAGCTAATTATGACGATTGTTCCATGAGATCAAGATCAAGACGAAGTAGGTTGAATTGTTCCCGCTCAACGGTTTGGTGAGGACGCCGGCTATGTTGTCTTCGGACGTTACCTTCTCAATAGAGATGTTCCCTTTCGAACATTATCTCAAGAAGTGACGATAAATATCTATATGCTTGGTGCGAGAATGCAATACGGATTCTTGCTTAAGTCGATGGCACCTTTGTTGTCACATAGAATGGCTAGGTCACTTAGATGAATGTCGAGTCAACTAACGCTTGTTTCATCCATAGTGCTTGTTGGCATGCTTTGCCTACGGAGACATATTCACTGTTGTTGATATGGCCAATGCCGCTTGCTTTTTGTGAACCAAGATGTTAAACAACATCCCATAAAAGTACATACCCCACTTGTACTTTTTCGTCAATATAATCACCGCATGGTCGAATCAGATATACAATTGTTTCTACTCCTGCACTTTAGGATACCACAATCCTAATTGAGTTGTACCCTTAATGTATCTAAATATCCTTTGACGGCTTCTAGATGTGATGTTTTAGGATCCTCTTGAAACCTAGCACATAGACAAACACTAAACATGATATCCGGCCGACTAGCCGTGAGGTAGAGAAGACTACCAATCATGCCACGATATTTTGTGTTATCAACGGATTCACCATCTTCTTCCTTTGTAAGTTTAGTGTCGGATGACATTGGTTTCCTAATTGGTTTTGACTCTTCTAAACCGAATTTCTTTAACATCTCCTTAATATATTTAGATTGATTAAAGAAGATACCATCTTCTACTTGTTTGATTTGTAGACCAAGAAAGAAACTAAGTTCTCCCATCATACTCATCTCGAACTCGTCATGCATGATTTTAGAGAAATCATCACACATGTCTTGACAAGTAGATCCGAATATAATATCATCTACATATATTTGAACAATGTGTTAGGTCACTAGTTTTACAAACACAAGTTATAAGAGAAGAGATAAAGGCGGATGAACAAGTATCACACACACACACACGTTATACTAAAGACGGTTTAGGCGTAGAGTATATGAAAAGAAAACTTGAACAACCAACCTCAAATGAGGGTTTACAAGAGTTTATATAGGCAAGGAGCTAGGGCAACACCCTCTCCTTCCCTATTCCTTATTGGGCTTGGATCAAGCTTATGGGCCTTCTACATAAGCTTGACCTTAAACAAACATAAAGGCCATAATAAAGCTACCTATTACATATGAAATATAAATACTTGAAATATTGTTTAGAGTGATTCCAACAATCTCCCCTCAGTATATATGAATGTAAACGGTGAAGGCGTTTTGTAATAGTAGGCGTGGACGCCTTCCGACATTCTTCTTTCTTGTGAGAGAATTGCCTTGATTCGAACAATCTCCCGGTGTAGAGAGATAGTTATCTTTGAACAGCTTATGCTTCACGTCATCTTTAACTTTGTTCTTTGATCATTGTTCTTGTGGTGAAAGTGATAGTATGTTGTTGTCCGTGATCATCCCATGCATCGTGTCGCCCATTGCTCAAAGGTTCCACGTCATTCTTCAACATGCTCACACGCCTATGACGTTGGAATTCAACACCGATAAAGTTCTCTAAGTCTTTAACTTTGTAGATTCTTTGTTTGACGAAGAATCATTCTCGATGCTTGTGTTGCTTTTGAATAGAACTTCCATTAGTGATGATGTTGGCGTGAACATGAGAAGAATCAAGACGATCATCCCGCCCAGAGCTTCCATAAGAAGAAAACATTTCAAACGATTAGTAATAAGCTGCTTTCAAGACTTACAAGTTTGAACTCGAGAGTGTTAACAAGATAGTGTGAAAACACAACTCTAATTCTTACAAAGGCCGTTCTCGAACCGAGTCCCACAAGTGAGATAACGCGATGTACCGGGCACATCTACAGTTCGAGATGAGTCGCCGAGGTACACCAAGCATCACCTCACGATCAGAGACCGTTTGAGACACACCAGTAATCCACGGGAGTTACCGTGACTTCCGCCGTCTGTATGCTTGATGTTGACCACGGCAGAGTTTCCATTCATCATCGAGGATCATGATGTGATCCTCTCATAAATGTTCTCGGCGATTGCTAAGATCCGTGAAGGACTCGATATGAACCATCGATGATCTTATTTGTTGATCATCAGTGATTAAATGTCAAGTGTTCCTAAGAGATCTTTGATGAATCTCGTGGCTCTAGACTCAATAGTGCGTTTTGGTTTTCCCGAGCGGAGACTAGGGAGAGGGTCTCTTCTTCAATACCGATCTCAGAAAGCCAATAGTTTATGTAGGGTTCCCGTGAGAATGAAACAAGCTCGCTTAGAGAAACTTGAGTGGCTAAGAAGGTTTAGTGCATCGCCATCGGGTCCATGACGACTTTTAATCTTCAATACCGGTGTCACTAAGTGACAACCAAGAGTATATGAATTGAACCTGTGCGCCCTAAGTTGAATAACTGGAGGGCTATTTCTTTTCACCCTTTACTTTACATTTCTTTTTGATTCTTCAACTCCTTCTTTCTCCGATTCTCATTTTCTCCTTTTTTACAATCATTCCTAAGGACTTCTAACACTAACTAATGGTAGTGTCCTTGGGTAGATCCCTCCGCTCTCAAGGATCATAGGACGGTTATTCCTAACCTTAGTCACCTTATAACTCCATGACTAACCTATGTTTGCCATTAAACCATCGATGTGAAAATATCTCTCAAAGGGTTTGTAGATGAAAATCATGTTCGAACCATCGAGAGATAAGTTTTCCGCATAAATACTCCTCCACATGTGCTTAAGAGTATAAATGGTTTGAATGCACAAAGGAGGAAAGAGCGCACACTTTTGAATTGATTCATCGAAGATAGACAATCCCATGAGACACGGTTACGTTGCATAGTTAAAGAGTTACATTGTCGACTTTTAGCGACAACTAGCTCTAATAACTACCTGAAGGTGTAGACAAACCTCGAAGGTTGTCATACCCGTCGTAGTTCATGTCTATCAAGAGTTTCTAATGGTACTTTCTACTTGGACAAGTCCTTTGCGAGACACGCTTACATTACTAGCGAACTAGCTTGAAATTATTACCCGTCTGTGACAAGTCTTTTCGAGTTACTAACGCTTTAGTACCGCTAATTCGTTGTTTAAGTCCAAGTTCACAGATTCATTTGCATTCACAACATATTTCTTATCACACAATTTTCTCCCCTCAAAAATGGCATATGACAATGTTATTTTGAAGCGCTTTGAGAATAAATATGACCATTTCGAGTGTTATGGAAGACGACCACTATGAACAATTTATGAACAAAGTTTTAATTCAAATACTCCCTCAACTAGTGATATAAACGGTTGAGGTTTTGAAAATCTTACGGAAGTACTTGTCTTTTGAGCAAAACCTTGAATAATGAAAGGTTTGATAGGTTTTACTCAAAATAAGAAGCTTTACGCTCCTTTATAAGGATTGTGGCATCGAGGCGTACTCACGTGGTCCTTTTCTTGACACTTACGGGTTGTACCTCGTTATGTGTGCACAAGCCATTGACATATATAATCAATCATCCAAAATTAGATCTATGGTTTTAGTGTTCGAAAGAAAGTTGAGGGTGGTTAGGTTTTAGTAATGTGATATGACTTTACCCCTATAATATTGGATCTAAAAATATAAAATGACGTATTTTGTTTTATGGGATTAATGTGATTTGTGAAAGGTCCATAATACCCTTCAAAGATTTTATTTAATTAAAAAAAACCTTTATCTTTTGTTTAATTGCAATTTTGGCACTTTTAATCTTAACTTTGATCAAACTCATCTAATGGCCAGATTCATTTTAAGAGTACTCAGATATAATATTGGTATCGCATAGAATACAACAATATATATATTGTTAATACAAATAAGTCATAAAAATGTTTATTTATATTTTACGATCTTCTAATGTTTTGTCGATATTCAATTACAAACGAAAATCATTTTAACGAAAAAATAAAATACGTAAATAGTTTGAGCCAATAGTTTTCTAACACACTTTACTGCCACATCAAACACTAAAACATGTATAAGAGATTTTATGATTTAGTAATACATATGTACAACAACTAGTGTTTACATATTGGGCAAATATATACATAACTAGTATGTTATATAATGGGTAATAACTACAACCCATGGAGCATATCCATAACCCATGGTATTGACCCATACCCACTGACTAGATACATTGCACTCATTAGATATATTGTATCTAAAGAAATACCCATGGATCAACCTATAACCCATGACCCATGACCAAAATACCCATCAAGAAAGAAGAAGCGTCTCATCACCTCAAATAGCTAGACGGATCCCTAAGGAGGATCCGGGAACGAAGAGGCATTTTCTCTTTATAAATAGTGAGCCATTTCTTCATTGCTTTACACCCCTTTTCACATACTTTCCCTTGAGTTAAAACTCTCTAACCCGCATCCAAGAGATCTATGTTTGTAGTTTTGTTTTTGTGTGATTCTCAAGGTTCTCTAAAGGCGAGATCACCACCTTTGAAGTCAAGCAATCCATGATGCTTCCTCATCATCAAGACTACCAAGTCCTCTTGTTGATGGTTCTTTTCTTTCTAAGAAGTGTAGTGTTGAAGACATTAGTGAAAGATGTCTCAAGTGTCGAGACGAAGACATTAGTGAAAGGTGTCGATCGTCAGATTGTAGCGTAGTGAAGGGTGCCTGAAGTCAAGTCACAAGACATTAGTGAAGGATGTCTTGAAGATCTAAAGAAACATTAGTGAAAGGTGCCTAAAATGTACATTCGATATGGTGTGTTTCGATGTACAAGATAGATTAGTATTGATCCAAGGATATTGATATCTTGATGTTGTAATAAGGAGTTGGTCTCTTTGGGGTTAGTCATTGGTGTAGTGTTGGGTAGTAGTTACCTATTGTAATGGAACTCGGTACTTAGCCTAGCACGGATAAAGGGTAGGCGACGTTGTGGTAGGTGTGGTTAACCTTGGTGTGAAGAACCCTGGTTAGCCTAATCTAAAAAAGAGTAGGCAACGCTTGAAGGTTTCTCCACTATAAGGAGTCATTGTGTAGTGATTACGAACTCTCGAGTAGGTGACTTTGGAGGAGTAGAGCAGGAAGGTGTCCTTGTAGCGAACCACTATAAATACTCGCGTTGTGGTTTTGTGCTTTACTCTTTATCTTTTCATTACATGTTTATATTTATATGTTGCTTGTCAACATCCAACACACATCCAAATAGATTGACATAGTCGATCTAATTAGTTTAAACGAGTTTTAATTGGCAAAACTATTCAACCCCCTTCTAGTTTTCCACAATTGGCATCGAGCTTGTTACCAAATTTCTTAAAGTATATTGTACTTTAAAAACTTGATACGATCCATGGTTAATTGAAAACAAAGAAGATTTTCATAAAACAAACACCATGTCTTTTAAAACTCTTTGTTGGATGTTGATTAGATGACAACATTTTTTCTTATTATTTATTCTTCATTTAATTGCACTAATCCTCTTTGTCATATTGCTTAGTCAAAGCTCATACCTAACAAGCATAGGAATCGCTGGTAACAAGAATACCTTCCAAGAAGGTATCTTAAACACAAAGGAGCGAATTGTCTCCACATTTGTTGTGTCATTTGTAAAGACATTCCTAAGTGCATTAGAGGTATGACTTTCACTTATCTCTAAATGACATTAGCTTGATAATTAAGTATGCCTACATAGGTATTTATATGATTATCTTTTGCATATACATGTATTACATGTAGCTTCATTAGGAAGCCTTTTCTCACACACGTGTTATTTTTTCGCCTAAAGTCGGTATATAAAACTTGTGTTTTATTTCACTTAATCCAAAAATCATATCTTTCTAATAATAAACAAAACACAAATCTCAAAAATTCCTCCTTCTCCATAAATAAACCATCGGTCGTCCACTAATCAAATCTCCACTTTTTCAAATCTTCCATTTTCAAAAATTACCTCTCACTCAAAACTTCATCTTCCTCTCATCTCATCTCATCTCAAACCAAAACCAAGAAGGTTCGTCATCAACATGGTTTATATCGCCCTCGTGCTCATCCATTAACACTCATAGCTCTTGTGTTCCTATGATGAAGTTCACATACGACAGTATACTTTGTGTTGTTAATTCATGTTATATACCCAACTTTGTATCATTCTTAGCATTGAAATGAAATATTATTAATAGTCTAGTTTATCTAGGTTATTATTATCATAATGTGTTTATCATTTCTTTTGATTTATATCTTTCGTACTGATACATTAGAAACCATGAATGCATGCTAAAAGAAAATGTAGGCTAAACACATATCTTGGTATAAAACCATTAAACTTACGCTTTTATCAAAAATACCTGTTATCTGCAGATCCACGGATCCCTAAGCAAGTATACTAGCCGGATCTCTTATAGAAGGAACCGTGGGAATCATTCTTCGATAATGATTTTCCATGCAAAATAAAACCACTTTCTTCCTAAAAGAAATGTTCTACTTGAATGTCAAACATTAAGTTAGTTAAATGGCATTGTTAATAAACATCTTGTAAAAACATTAGTAATCATTGTTTTACCCGTGTCGTCATCCTATTAACTTTGTTTCCTATAGGTTTCGCTATGTCGTATGAATATGAGTTTGATTTTTCACTCACCAGCCTACACTCCTAACATCTCCCTTGAGCCCAACACACCGCAATCATGTCCGGTTCAATAATCTCGAAACCCGTCACTTCCACGAAGGACGTATTGTCGACACCTCACAATACTAAGAATGTATCAATACCTCCTCCGAACCATAGGATTGGAATGTCTTCTCAAAATTAACGAGAAATATGTCCAGGTTTGTATTGAATTCCGTCAAGTCGAACTCGTTCATAACAAGGATCGTTCTCTATCTCTTTGGTTTTGGATCAAAACCAAAAGTTTGTTTTAACCCGGAAATTTGCTCAAATTCTCTCAATTCCAAATCATGGACAATGTGCCTTCACCAAGATTGGTCTTTGATTCTCTCTTCAACTTTCGTGAAGAAATAGTCCATATTATTCACAAGACTTGACTCGCGAATATGAAACCTCGACCATTACTCGATCCAAACATTATCTTTACAAAGGATATCCGGAAGTACAAGGCTCGACTCATCCCACGGATAATGTTTGGAGTCTTGGGAAATCGAAATGCTTCCGCTTGTTGCTCACATAATGTATTGTTTGCTACAACCATACAATATTGCCTACTTCTAGCTGTAAATCTTCTCCAAGAACAAACTCATCCCTTATGGAATGTTCTGACGCGCCTTTATCATAATATCATGTACTTCCACCCTCAATTTCAAAGTCCATAATGCATTGTGAACAAGATGATGGAACCTCGAACATCTCTCATGAAGACTTTCTCCATTCCGAATCGAAAACACTCATCAACCATTTGATGATCCTTCTAGGAAAATGTTCAAGGAACTTAGTAATCTTTCAAATAGGATGAACTTAGTATTCATGCTTTATCAATAATCCTTCTTTTCATGAAATAAAACATTTTACATTTGATATCTTAGTGTTAGAACCTCCTTAACTAACCTTGAAATATAATGCATTGTCAAAATCATTGCATACCTTTAGTAAAGGTTCGCTTGAGATAGACGGATCCCAAAGGTTGTATGACCGGATCCCTACTATTAGGGAACCGTGATCCCAGATGAAAATGCAATTGCAATCATTGTATTTCAAACATGTCCTTAGAACACTTTAAGCTAGACATAGTGCCTTAAGGCAAATTAAGTCCTTATCAAGTTAAGTAGATCTCCCATAACTCACCTAGATCACACTCAAGACGCTTATAGATCTATCGCTTCAATTAAACCCATTACTCTTCCGCCTCAAGTTCACCATCATTTCTCACATAATCCCTCATATCTAGCTTTGGAAATCTTTCGATTATGGCAAATTGATCATAATCATCCTTACCTCAAAATTGGTCAAAATTGATCAAATTCTACTTTTTTCCATCTTAAAGCCTTTAGGATACTCTCCAAAACATTATCCTAAGTCACTATCTGATCTCTAGGATCATTTAGCTCCATTGACACTCATAATTTTTAGTGTCATCTTTGTTCATTCATTGGTACTCGAGTTCCAATTTCTTCCATAAAAGGCAATCATTAGCTACATCACTCATTACCCTTAAGTATTTGAGCACCTCTTCATTTAAGACACTTAGATAAACTGAAACACTCAAGAAGAAATAGGAATTAGACCTTACAAACATCATTGCTATATTTCTTAGTCTGACAGATTTGATCCCAGGATTAGCCTAGCTAATCCTCAAAGGAGGAACCGTGGGATCCGTATGATGATTTATGTCAACTCTAGCCAAAACAATCATTTCAAGCTCATTTTGCTAACTTGAACACTCCATCTCATCTTAAATGAGTTCCTAGATTAGTACAACCCAAGTTGACTCTGTGCATGTTAATCATCACATTCCAATGAATTCTAGTGGCTTAAGTCTTGAATGCACTTGCCAAATCCTTTGCTTTATAAACCACATTGTTAGGACCTAAAGTCATCATCTTCATCCTCATTTTCAGCACTTAGAAATCTTTACAACCCTTGAAATCATCTCATCATGAGGAAAGCTCCAGTGTATCTCATCCACCAAAGAATTACCCAAGAATATTGCACGTGTTGTAAATCTCTTCAACCAAATCATCTCCGATCAAGTCCACTAATGAAAGGATTTCTCCTCCACCAATCAAACCAATCCAAAAAGGGTAGTACCCACAAAACTACCTATGCCAAACACCACCATACCTCCCAGGCCAAACAATCCCATCTCCACTAAACCATCACCATTGGTTCCTAGAGCTATCTCATTTACAACTCCACTATCATCACCACACCTCTATAATTTAGAGGATTTTCCTCCTAGGCAGCCTCATCCTCCTCCACCGCAACATTCTCTCATTATGAATAATGATACAAAATCAGGTGTTGAGTCAACACTAGCTCCTATTTTTCATTGTCACCATCATATAATCCCATTTGGATTATGAGAAATTATCAAAGTCAACCATCCGACCATATGGAAGTTGACACTTCTACCACCACCATCATGTTGGAATCACTCCTAAACAAGATTTCAAGTATTTATATTTCATATGTAATAGGTAGCTTTATTATGGCCTTTATGTTTGTTTAAGGTCAAGCTTATGTAGAAGGCCCATAAGCTTAGGCCCAAGCCCAATAAGGAATAGGAAGAGAGGAGGTTGCCCTAGCTCCTGCCTATAAACTATGTAATAACCCTCACTGAGGGTTGGTTGTTCAAGTTTTCTCTCATTCACTCTTTCTTTAACCGTATTATTACTTGTGTGTGCAGTGTTTAGCTTGTTCATCCGCCTTCATCTCTTCTCTTATAACTTGTGTTTGTAAAACTAGTGACCTAACAATGGTATCAATCGCCAAATAGTTGGGTGTACACTTTGTTTTTGAAGTTTTGGTTTTGGGTCTTACTGTAAAAATAACGCAATCTTTGATTCTCTTAAAAACTCGTTTTTACACTTTTAATCCAAGATTCTTGTACTTTCAATGTTTTGAGGTGTTAAATACTGGTTTTGGCAAGGTTTCAAACTTTACGCTCGGATTCACGCTTTTAAGCTTGTTTTGTTCGTGGGTGTCGTTTCACGCTGTAACCTGCTTAGCGCTGGTACATCAAAATTCACATTTTTGTGTTCGTACTATTGAAGCTATTCCATAACAAAACTGGTTTAGAAACACATTTGGGCAAAATCAAAGTTACGAGTAATCCTACGCGTATCAAAACCCTAAAATTACGCTGTAAGATTTTTCCTGGTTTGATCTTCATTTTCCCGGGTTTATTCCGTGTTTTCACTTGGATAAGTCGAAAATACGTCGACTGGATATCTTTGCACCGTGAAGTGTAAAAGATCATTTGGGCAAACCCCAAAATTACGCGATAAGATAAGTTTACTGTGAAATTCTACCATAAGATTCACTTTACGCAGAAACTTAGGTTCACGATAAGGTAATCCTACGCCTAACTTTCACGCCAACTTTGTCTACGCCAACTTTAGTGCTTTTATCCTATTACGCGTAAGCTAAATCCTACGCCGTAACTCCTTATTGTTACGCGTATCTTTTGGTGTTTTACGCATAAGTACTACTTGGTTTCTTGTCTTTTCACGCCTAAGGACACTTCACAACAAAGGTTCATTCGACTACAAAGATCCATTTTTACCACAAGTTTATCATCATGTCTCAACCAATACTCTAACTATTTCACACTTATAATCATCAACAACAACAATTAACCCACAACATCAACAATGGAATCAACAACAAGCTATTTATCAACAACAATTTAATCAAGAACATACCACAACTTGGTGCAATTCCACAACCACAAATGGTTCAACCACCACCAAGCCTTCAAGTTCAAACTTAACAACCGATTTCAATCAACATCCATCAAGGAACACTATGAAGGAACCCACTTGGTTTGCAAAGATGTGTGAAGCTTTAGCGCCAACAATCAATTCATGAAGTGGATCACTTGATAGACCTCCAATGCTCACTCCAGAAACTACGATCAATGGGTGATAAGGTTCTTTAGGTTTTGTGATCTAAGAAGCCACATGGAAAGTTCTTAAAGAAGGTTATCTTGAAGGTCCATTTGAGATGCCTACCGTCATCGTACCCGGAGATCCAACTGCTCCACCAAGAGATGTACAAACCAACATTGCTATCAAGCAGATTTAAATCCAAGAACTTCTACACTGAAGTCGATGAACTTGCAATGGAATACATCCCTTAGGATTACCAAACCCAATTCTTCGTAGTGTTGATGCTCAAAAGACCGCACAAAAAATGTGGGATCATATTCGCCTTCTTATGGAAGGATCTCGTACTAATCGGAGGATTTGGAATCCAAAATTTACTTGGCTTATGAACACTTCATGATTGAACCCGAGAGACACTGTAGTCTATCATCATCGATTTATATCATCAATGATTTGGATAAACACAACATCATCATGCCAAGAATTGCAAAGTGAATACTAAGTTCTGAGTAGTCTTGGTCCGAATGGGAGATATGTCATTTTTTCCGCTGCGAAGAATATGCATCATTCTACTTATGGATTGTTGTACATTACTTGAAGCCTCATGAAAAGGAAGTTGATCGGGAAAGATTCTCGTGCTCAAATTCAAGTAAACAACACAACCGGATAATCAACAACTTGCCTTGTATGCTCAATGTAATTATCCTCTCAACCCAAGAACTCAACCAATCGCTTCAAACACCTTCACAGCAACAATCTCAACAAAATCAATTGGTTCCATACAAAACAATGCTCAAGCATATGTCGGTGAAGTTTTGAGGAAATCGATCCATTCAAGCATTGCAACAAGGATTTGTGATGATTACATGTTGCCGTTACATTCAACAACCAACAATCGTATTCGTTCTCATCTAACACACGGACCACCAAGTTGTGAACAATGGACGTGTTGAAGTTCGGAATCGTGATTATGGTCGCCGATGGGCGGTGGTCAAGGGTTTAATGTTGTGGTGAATAACAACAGCCTGTGGTGGAACATGGAAATGCTCGTAATCGGTTAAATGGTCTTAGATGCTACAACCGCAATGAGAAGGGACACTGGCTAATGCATGCCCAAAACCAAGGACTAGGGGCAAGGCTTATTTCAAAGAGGCTTTACTTTGGCTCTTAAGGATGAAGTCGGTGGATCTCTCACGCACAAAGAACGAGCTTTATGGCGTATGCGCATCGGATGATGATATGGAGGACTTGCAGGCCAATGCAACAAGTATGTTGATGGCTAATATGCAAGAGTTACACATGAGTGAAACAGTGCCCGTATGACACCGATGGCTTGTCTCGTGTACCGAACAAACCATCATCATATCTCGAACTAATATCTCCATCAATATTCGAATCCCAAGACTACCGTAATGTTCAAAATGGGTCATCTACATCTCATTCTCGACGATTAAATTAACCCGTAGTTACATTTGACGATCCTTAAGACCTTATGGTTTCCCTTGATAATCAAATTGACCGTGGTTATACTCGAGGATCTAAATAATGATCATGTTGTGACCACGTTGAACAAGATGAACCTTTGTCCCATCCAGATCTTGTTCTCATACTTAAAGACCAACAATCCAAAATTGCCGAATGTGTTGCATTAAATCGCCCTTAAAAGTAAAATGCATCATAACCAAGGATTTGAATGCTTACAAATGCAACTCAACTTTTTCAAAACTCAAGAAAACCGTGAAAAGGTTTTTGAAGTCTTTGCAAAATCTCATCAAAATGAAAAATATTTAGAGAGACAGACAGTGATATAGCCGCCTCAAGAATGCTTTGTTGTCGAATTAGAACAATCGAAACACTAACATAAAAACAAATTAATTAACTCTCACCTTTGAAAATCAAAAAGCTAAATGAAGTTGTTAAATTGTCAAAACAGCCTCCGTACAAAAAAGTTCAATCGAATCGGGTAGATGACCTTCTTGAAGAAATTATCGTACAAAACAAACTTAAAGAGTTTAAAACCATGTTTACAAACATGGTGAATCAAGAATATTGAAAAGTTTACCTTAAACCCAATCCAAAAAGTATATGGAAAAATCTAGTCGACATAAATCCAAAGCTTTCACTAAAAACATTCAAAACAACTCCTCAAGTTTCCAGGTGTATCAAAATTGATAATACTGTCATGAATGTTGTTGAATATCATCGTCAAGAGGAATTAGATGCGTAAGACAGAGTCGATCAAAATTAAAAAATGTTGTTTACAACAAACCTTTTTAATTATAAAATGCGGTCACTTCGTCACAACCAACGATTCTTCTTAACACACCAAGGGTTATCATCAAAATACCGAGTTTAATGTTAATCCCAAATGTAATTTGGTCAAACTTATGGTCCTTTACCTTCCATTAGTGAAGTAAACTCAAACCCCGAAAATCGAAAAATCCTTCGATATTTTGACATTTTCATGGTCGACCTCAAAATTTTACAACATGAGATAGAATATCAAATCAAAGTTGAACATTTTCAATCGCCCGCGCGAGAACAAAAGAGACATTTTAAAAATCTTTACCTAATGTTAAAAACTTGAAAAGTTGTGCAGCAATTGCTCAAAAGGATTTTCATAAGGAACTTGGGGTAATGAAAAACGCCGAAAACAAAACATCTATTTCTAACACAAAACGCAAAAAGAAATCATGAGAAAAGATGTTGATCGACTCTTGAAGATGTTATCTGTACGATATCCATAATGTTGTGTTACTTCATGCCTTGCCATTTGCATCCGACACATCTCTCGCCGATATTGTTGAAATCAAGCTGTATCTGAGAACACCGATACGTGCTTCAGATGAAGTCTTTAAAAACCGAAAATAAACGACACTAATGAAATTTACAATGCAAAACGGCCGTCTTCATTGTGTGAAAAAGATATTCACAATCATCAACTTAGTTTTCAAAAGAAAATCGCTCGATTGAGTGCAAAATCTTCGATCCTAAAATTGAGCAATCGGATGATCAAACGTGTCTTTGAAAAGTCAAATCTCAAAATATGAACAAGAACTTCTAAAAGTTAAATCGTGAATATGGTGTCATATTTGATTTACTCAAAAAGACTCGACTCAAGCATCAAACGAACTTGATCACTATCTTGCTCACACTAGAGATGTCATGAATTTTTGTCGGAAATATCGCTTGAAAATCAAGATCCGATTCACTATCTCTAAGTTACGGAAATGTTAGGAAAGTATGAACAACTTCCGCATCTTGTGATTAAGAGATTAGCACCAGTCACACTTAGTAATCGCGAACCTAGAATTCCCACCGCCAAATCACAAGTTGTTAATGTGCCTCTCACCAAACAGATATTGCATTTTTCCAAACGTCCACTTCACATTTAGAGCACTCAAACGAAGAATAGGAAGTTGCGACAAGAAAAGATCAATAAGGAATGCTAAAGTGAAGAACACCTAGGACTCGAATAAAACTCATGTTGCTTCCACTATAGATGTTGGTCTGCAAATACAAATAGTGATGTAACGAATGCTAAACCGTTAAGTACTTTTGATATTCGATCATGCACCTTGTGTTATTTGTCGGAAGAGTATGAATTGATTGTCATGACAAATGTGTTGCTAAAGCTATAATCTCTCGACACGGAATCCTAAGAATCGAATAATCCTCTAGGCCCACTAATCATTCTAAGTTTGTGCTTGGTAGACCGCCTTCTTTAGATTCTAAGGCAACCATTGCTATCACAAAGAGTCTTTCACCTCCTAAGAATGTAGTACCACCTAGTGTTTTCACTAAGACTAAAGCAAAGAGTAGTTATAGATGGCGTAAATGGATATATAACACACTAGGATTTAAATGGATGCCTAAAATTATCAATGTGTGTATGTCTAACATATTCGCTTTGGAACCCTAACATTTCGGGTTCCACATCTACTTCTATTCCATCCGTGGTCGCCTGTGTAATGCAGTGATACAGATCATTCGCCGGATTGTTGATAGCGGATGTTCCCGCCACATGACAGTAACCTTAAACTGTTATCAAACTTTATTGCAAAGTTCTATTGGCATCAGATTCTAAGATCACAGCCCATCATGGGCTACGGAGATTATGTCAATGGGAACATCGAATCGCCAGGTTTACCATGTGGAAGGCCCCTGGCCACAACTGCTTTCAAGAGGTCAATTTTATGATGGAGATTTGGAGGTTGCTTTCGTGGAGAAAACTTGTTTCATTCGTGATCTACAAGGAAATGACCTTATGTCTGCTCGTAATTCTAGTCTCTACACTATCTCTATGCAAGACATGGTTGCTCTCCCATTTGCTTACTTTCAAAGGCAACATCTACAAAATCCTCGCTATATAACCGCTGCCTCTCACATCTAAACTTTCAAACCATCACCAACCTTGCTCGACACAAACTAGTTGAAGGACTCCCACGATTCCGGTATTCAAAAGATCACCTTTGCTCACTGTGAACAAGGGAAAAGCACTCATGCTCATTTTCCTTCAAAGGTGGAACACACTCTCAAAGATGTACTACATCTTCTTCACATGGAGTTGCCCGTCTGACAAGGTAAATCCATCAATGGCAAACTACATCTTAGTAATTGTTGATGACTACTCACGATGGACTTGGGTCTACTTTCAAGCAAAGACCAAGCTCCACAAATGATCATCACCTTTCTCACAAAAATACGTAGTTCAGCCCACCGCAGTGATAATCGAAACGCACAAAGGAAGCAATTTGTCAACAAAACCCTTCGTGGAATTTTATGAGAAAGTGGAATTCAACATCAAACATCTATTGCACGCACCGAACAAACGGAGTTGTTGAGAGAAACCAAACGCAGCGCGAAGTTTGCAAGAACAATGTTAATCAATGCTAAACTTCCAGATACGGCGGGCGAAGCCGATCATCTTGATGCTATACTCAAACCGTCTATGATCACAAAACGCCACAACAAAACACCTTTCGAGCTTGTCCACAACTACAAACGAATCTCAAACACTTTCATGTATTGGATCCCTTTGCTATCCGAATAATGATCGTGATGATTTTGGAAAGTCAAAGCCAAAGTCGATATTGGAGTCTTTATGGACACCGCAGGACAATTCTAGGTTTTCGAACTGAATCGCCGAACTAAGGAGGTAATGGAAACGATTCATGCTCATTTCGATGAACTCACGAAACGGCTTATGAGTACAACACTTAGAACCCGGCCACAACCGAAACTTCCTCAACCCCATCATCAATGAACAAAGCCCCCGCTAACTCACAACAAATGGAAAGGTTATTTGCTCCTCCGCTCGCGGACGATATCTGATGAACGTGTCGGTGTATCCGCTGCTCACGGACAAACCGATAATATTCCTATACGAGCACGCGCTACAACAACTCAATGTTGAAGATGCACACCGCTGACTCCAACACAATGCTTGAACACACCGCCAACAATGATGAACCAAATTGATGATATTCTCAATGGCAACCCCACCGCAGATTTTGATCCAAATGCTTCTTCAACCCGTTTGCTAATGAGACTCACGCACCGATGTCGCTAATCTTCAACAAACAATTTGAATCCACAGACCGCACAATGTATACCAACATCAACCCTTCTACACATAGATGGACAAAGACCATCCTCTCGCTAACATTATGGCAACCCGAATCAACCAACAGCATGCGAGACAACGTCTTCACACCGATGGTGAACATTGCATTTATGCTCTCACCGTCTCGCCAACTGGCCTAAAAACATTAAAGACGCAATGACAAAAGACAATTGATTGAATCCATGCAGAAGAACTCAACCAATTCAAACGCCTTAGTATGGAACCGCTGAAAGCACCAACAGGGTCACGCATTGGTCTAAAACGGATTTGGAAAAACAAATTGATGTTTGGGAATGTTATCCCGAAACAAGTCACGCCTAGTTGCTAGGGTTATCGCGGGGAAGAGGAATAGACTTTGAATAATCTTTTGCTCCGCTGCTCATCTTGAGGCGTTCGATATTTCTCGCGTCATGCCATATGAATATGACGGTCATCAAATGGATGTCAAACGGCGCTTCTCAATGGACAACTTAAAAGAAACGGTCTATGCCCAACCGTATGGATTCATTGATCCCGAGTTCCCGAACCACGCCTACAAACCGAACAAAGCTCTTATGGTCTCAAACAAGCCTCCCCTGCATGGTACGATAAGCTATCATCTTTCCTCATTGCCAATATTTCACCAAAGGCTCGGTTGACCCAACTCTTTTATACAATATCACGGGCACATATGTTAATTGTTCAATTTACTGGATGACATCATTTTGGGTCTACACATAAAAAGTTTTCAACGCTTTTAAAACTAATGAAGAAAATTTTGAAATGTCCATGATGGGTGAACTTACATTCTTTCTAGGACTCAAGTTCATCAATCACCCCGTGGTATTTTCGAGTCACCAAATATTCCTTGAATTGTTAAACAAATTTGGAATGAAAACCTGTGATACTTATGCCACACCAATGACTCATACCAAGAAATTAGATGTCGATTTACATGGGAAATTGGTTGACCTACCAAACACCAAGTATAATGGGTCTCTCATGTATCTAATGCCAGCGTAACGATATTGTCTTTGCCGTTTTCTATGCTCCCGCTATCGTCATGCATCAACCGAAACCCACCTCTCTAAGGCTAAAAGAATCCTCCGATACATCAGGAACCATTAACTGGGGATCCGTATCCAAGGATTTCGTTTGAACTAACGCCGTGACAACGATCACGCAGATGCTTAGACTCAAGAAAAGTACTTGAGAGCTCTACAATTTCTGTGATAAATCGGTGTCTTGGCAATCAAAGAGAAGCAGGATTGCACATCTCGTCATCAACCGAAGGTAATATGTAGCCATGTCCGCGTTGTGCTCAAGTCAATCGGATGAGAACACAACTCAAAGACTATGGTTACGTATTTGATGAATCCCGATGTATCATGACAATCGGAAAAGATTGCCATCTCGTGCAACTCGCTCAGACTCAAATCAAAGCACATCGATCTACGCTTATCATTTCATCAAGGACCACGTGGAACAGTGGCAATTGAATTATACTTTGTGGGTCACCGAATACCAATTAAGTGCATCGCCACCAAAGCTTTGCTTCCCTAGGTTTAATGAGTTGGTCCACCGATTGGTATGAGGTGTTTGACCAAGAGGAATTGGATGACCTCTTAAAACGCTTCAAAACCTCGTCAAACACCAAAACATCTTTTGTAAATAAATTTTCAAAACAAAATACAAAAATATAAAAT
Source organism: Chrysanthemum lavandulifolium (assembly GCA_022545495.1). Taxonomy (NCBI): domain Eukaryota; kingdom Viridiplantae; phylum Streptophyta; class Magnoliopsida; order Asterales; family Asteraceae; genus Chrysanthemum; species Chrysanthemum lavandulifolium. The sequence goes on from CM040242.1 coordinate 88,022,421, forward strand.
CCGATAAAACAAAAATATTCTCCTAATCTATCTTTCTTTCAACATGGCCAAGATATTTTTTCCGTCAACACTTTAATCTTTCAAAATTCAAGATTTTTCCGATCAGTGTTGAGGGGAGAAAATAATCTATTAACCTGCTTCAAAACATCTCGTGTACTTGCATGTTATCATATCTCGCTGATTCTCTACAAATGGTGGTACATTTTCTTGTTCAAAGACACTCCTGGACTTAATTTAATAACCTTTCATTATTTTCTCAAGTCAAGGGGAGTGTCGTCTTTCCTAAAAATCTTTGTTTGGTAACCAAAATGGAAGTTGGGCTTTTGTTTGAAAAGGAAAAGGTGGAGGGACCAAACTGCCAAAAGGTTAAAAATTTTAATAAAACACCCCCCACCTACTTTCACTTCTCATTTATTGCTAAAATACCTAAACCATCCCACGCTTAAAATTCACTCAAGAAACCGTTTTTTATCTTCATCTTGTAAGTGTTTTGTGATCACAACATGTTTTTATGATAAGGTTTTGAATTTCTTGTAAATCCTATGGCTAAAACGTTTCTCAGAATTAGTGTTCTACGCTATGCGTATGAACACACAATCAATATGTGTGTTTGTGGTGAAATGGTTTGTGTCAAACGCTCATAATACATCAATGATACCATTTCACACAATTTCATTTATTTTATACCACCATAAAACACATATGCACGTTTCACTAAGGTTAAAAGAGCAAATTTACCACTAAAAATACACCAAAAAAATTGATTTGCCACTTATTTTTTCAATCACCTTTATTTGTCATTAAACTATGTATTAAGCATGTATTAGCCACTCAACATTGTTGAATATCTAGTTTTGGCAGTAACAAAACGAATATTCTGTTAGTTTCCAAGAATATTTCGTTAAATCTTGCAACATGAAATTTGGTGTGAATAATTTTGCTTAAAAGAGTATATTAGATGTTAAAGACATATAAAAAAATTAATAAATTTGCCATCAAATGGATCAAAGGTCACTTCTTATTGACAAAAAATATGTCTCAGGATCTAAATATCCAAATCTGTGAAGTGAGTTAAAAAAATTGACTTTGTACAAATAATTCCTCAACACTACCAAACAGATCCAAAACCCAACAAAAAAAAAGAAGTCATATCCAAAGAAAATCAAACAAAAGAAAACAATAAAGATCATCTAATGATTCACGATGATCGGAAACTGAAATCGATTTCTTTTTAAAAAAAAAAACCAAAATTACTAACTTGTTTATACAGATCGTAACACGAACCTTTTAAAAATCAAAAATGTATTAGTCAATATTACCTTTTGATTCTTCATGCTTGGTTATGGCGTCGGTTAATTTTTCCGACTTGGTCCACATCCATTACAAAACCTTTGATACAAACCATCATCCATGCGTGTCGTCTCCTCTACCACAACCACCACACGGTTTTGTTGATATAAAAGAGAGGTCAATTATGGATCCCAATATAGATACAAAATGGATATTGTTACTTTTTGTTTAAAGGAAAAGATCAGATCTTGTTTGTTTCGTTCATGATGGTTGATAAAAAGAGGAGATGGGTGGTAGATCTATGGTTTTAGTGTTCTGGGAAAGAAAGTTAGGAGGGTGGTTAGGTTTTGAGTAACAGATATGACTTTACCCCTATAATATTGGATCTAAAAAATATAAAATGACGGGTATTTTGTTTTATGGGATTAATGTGATTTGTGAAAGGTCCATAATACCCTTTCAGCATTTTATTTAATTAAAAAAGAAACCTTTATCTTTTGTTTAATTGCAATTTTGGCACTTTTAATCTTAACCTTTGATCAAACTCATCTAATGGCCCAGATTCATTTTAAGAGTACTGTATATAATATTGGTACTGCATAGAATACAACAATATATATATATTGTTAATACAAATAAGCCGCAAAAATGTTTATTTATATTTTACGATCTTCTAATGTTTTGTCGATATTCAATTACAAACGTAAAATCATTTTAACGAAAAAAATAAAATACGTAAATAGTTTGAGCCAATAGTTTTCTAACACACTTACGTTTTCATCAAACACTAAAACATGTATAAGAGATTTTATGATTTAGTAATACATATGTACAACAACTAGTGTTTACATATTGGGCAAATATATACATAACTAGTATGTATTATATAATGGGTAAATAACTACAACCCATGGAGCATATCCATAACCCATGGTATTGACCCATACCCACTGACTAGATACATTGCACTCATTAGATATATTGTATCTAAAGAAATACCCATGGATCAACCTATAACCCATGACCCATGACCAAAATACCCATCGGCAAAGAGGCGTCCGGATCCCTAGCTATCGCTAGACGGATCCGCAAGGAGGGATCCGGGAGCGATGAGGCATTTTCTCTTTATAAATAGTGAGCCATTTCTTCATTGCTTTACACCCCTTTCTCACATACTTTCCCTTGAGTTAAAACTCTCTAACCCCGGATCCAAGAGATCTATGTTTGTAGTTTTGTTTTGTGTGATTCTCAAGGTTCCTCTTAAAGGCGAGATCACCACCTTTGAAGTCAAGCAAGCTCAAGTCCATGAGTTGCCATGCTTCCTCATCATCAAGACTCTTGAAGTCCTCTTGTTGATGGTTCTTTTCTTTCTCTAAGAAGTGTAGTGTTGAAGACATTAGTGAAAGATGTCTCAAGTGTCGAGGCAAGACATTAGTGAAAGGTGTCGATCGTTCGTATTGTGGGCGTTAGTGAAGGGTGCCTAGAAGTCAAGTCACAAGACATTAGTGAAGGATGTCTTGAAGATCTAGTTAAAGGCATTAGTGAAAGGTGCCTAAAATGTACATTCGATATGGTGTGTTTCGATGTACAAGATAGATTAGTATTGGATCAAGGATATTGATATCCTTGATGTTGTAATAAGGAGTTGGTCTCCTTTGGGGTTAGTCATTGGTGTAGTGTTGGGTAGTAGTTACTCTATTGTAATGGAACTCGGTACTTAGCCTAATCTGGGATAAAGGGTGGCGACGTTGTGGTAGGTGTGGTTAACCTTGGTGTGAAGAACCGGTGGTTAGCCTAGTACCTCGAAAAAAGTAGGCAACGTTGTGAAGGTTTCTCCACTATAAGTCGGTATTGTGTAGTGATTACGAACTCTCGAGTGGGTGACTCGGGAGTGGAGTAGAGCAAGGAAGGTGTCCTTGTGGCGAACCACTATAAATACTCGCGTTGTGGTTTTGTGCTTCTTACTCTTTATCTTTTCATTACATGTTTATATTTCTATATGCTTGCTTGTCAACATCAACACACATCCAAATAGATTGACATAAGTCGATCTAATTAGTTTAAACGAGTTTTAATTGGCAAAACTATTCAACCCCCTTCAGTTTTCCACATTGGCATCGAGAGCTTAGTTACCAAATTTCTTAAAGTATATTGTACTTTAAAAACTTGATACGATCCATGGTTAATTGAAAACTACAAAGAAGATTTTCATAAAACAAACACCATGTCTTTTAAAACTCTTTGTTTGGATGTTGATTAGATGACAACATTTTCTTATTATTTATTCTTCATTTAATTGCACTAATCCTCTTTGTCATATTGCTTAGTCAAAGCTCATACCTAACAAGCCATAGGAATCGCTTGGTAACAAGAATACCTTCCCTAAGAAGGTATCTTAAACACAAAGGGCGAATTGTCTCTTGACATTTGTTGTGTCATTTGTAAAGACATTCCTAAGTGCATTAGAGGTATGACTTTCTACTTATCTCTAAATGACATTAGCTTGATAATTAAGTATGCCTACATAGGTATTTATATGATTATCTTTTGTGCATATACATGTATTACATGTAGCTTCATTAGGAAGCCTTTTCTCACATCGTGTTACTTTTTCGTCTAAAGTCGTGGTATATAAAACTTGTGTTTTATTTCACTTAATCCAAAAATCATATCTTTCTAATAATAAAACAAAACACAAATCTCAAAAATTCCTCCTTCTCCATAAATAAACCATCAGTCGTCCACTAATCAAATCTCCACTTTTTCAAATCTTCCATTTTCAAAAATTACCTCTCACTCAAAACTTCATCTTCCTCTCATCTCATCTCATCTCAAACCAAAACCAAGAAGGTTCGTCATCAACATGGTTTATATCGCCCTCGTGCTCATCCATTAACACTCATAGCTCTTGTGTTCCCTATGATGAAGTTCACATACAGAGACATATACTTTGTGTTGTTAATCTACATTGGGGTTATATACCCAATCCTTTGTATCATTCTTAGCATTGAAATGAAATATTATTAATAGTCTAGTTTATCTAGGTTATTATTATCATAATGTGTTTATCATTTCTTTTGATTTATATCTTTCGTACTCTTTCGTGATACATTAGAAACCATGAATGCATGCTAAAAGAAAATGTAGGCTAAAACACATATCTTGGTATAAAACCATTAAACTTACGTTTTTATCAAAAATCTTCTACTTATTCTGCGGATCCACGGATCCGGCAAGTATACTAGCGGATCTCTTATAGAAGGAACCGTGGGAACCGTCCTACGGATATGATTTTCCATGCAAAATAAAAACCACTTTCTTCCTAAAAGAAATGTTCTACTTGAATGTCAAACATTAAGTTAGTTAAATGGCATTGTTAATAAACATCTTGTAAAAACATTAGGTAATCATTGTTTTACCGTGTCGTCACATCCTATTAACTTGTCTTTCCTATAGGTTTCGCTATGTCGTATGAATATGAGTTTGATTTTTCACTCACTAGCGTCTACACTCCTAACATCTCCTTGAGCCCAACACACCGGCAATCATGTCCGTGGGTTCAATAATCTCGAAACCCGTCACTTCCACGAAGGGCGTATTGTCGACACTCCTCTACAATACGAAGAATGTATCAATACCTCCTTCCAACCATAGGATTGGAATGTCTTCTCAAAATTAACGAGAAAATATGTCCAAGGTTTGTATTGGAATTCTTGATCAAGTCGAACTCGTTCATAACAAGGATCGTTCTCTATCTCTTTGGTTTTGGATCAAAAACCAAAAGTTTGTTTTAACCCTTGGGAAATTTGCTCAAATTCTCTGAATTCCAAATCATGGACAATGTGCCTTCACCGAAGATTGGTCTCTTGATTCTCTCTTCAACTTTCGTGAAGAAAATAGTCCATATTGTTCACACATACCTTCCCCACAAGACTTGACTCGCGCAATATGAAAACCTCGACCCTATTACTCTGATCCAAACATTATCTTTACAAAGGATATCCGAGAAGAGTACAAGGCTCTCGCACTCATCCTACGGGATAATGTTTGGAGTCTTAGGGGAAATCGAGAAATGCTTCCCGCTTGTTGTGCTCACATAATGTATTGTTTGCTAACACAACAACCATACAATATTGCCTACTTCTTGGAAGCGGTGTAAATCTTCAAGGCTCAAGAACAAACTCATCCCTTATGGAATGTTCTTGGCGCCTTTATCATAATATCATGTACTTCCACCCTCGATTTCAAAGTCCGTTGTACGTACTTGTGAACAAGATGATGGAACCTCTGAACACATCTCTCATGAAGACTTTCTCCATTCCGGAATCGGAAAACACTCATCAACCATTTGATGATCCTTCTAGCGAAAATGTTCAAGGAACTTAGTAATCTTTCAAATAGGATGAATCCTTAGTATTCATGCTTTATCAATGTAATCCAATTTCTTTCATGAAATAAAACATTTTACATTTGATATCTTAGTGTTAGAACCTCCTTAACTAACCTTGAAATATAATGCATTGTCAAAATCATTGCATACCTTTAGTAAAGGTTACGCTTAGCAGATAGACGGATCCCAAGGTTGTGCTAGAGCGGATCCCTACTATTAGGGGAACCGTGGGATCCGCAGAGAAAAATGCAATTGCAATCATTGTATTTCAAACATGTCCTTAGAACACTTCACACTAAGCTAGACATAGTGCCTTAAGGCAAATTAAGTCCTTATCAAGTTAAGTAGATCTCTCCTACATAACTCACCTAGATCACACTCAAGACGCTTATAGATCTATCGTTTCAATTAAACCCATTACTCTTCCGCTCTCAAGTTCACTCATCATTTCTCACATAATCCCTCATATCTAGCTTTGGAAATCTTTCGATTATGGCAAAATTGATCATAATCATCCTTACCTCAAAATTGGTCAAAATTGATCAAATTCTACTTTTTCCATCTTAAAGCCTTTAGGATACTCTCCAAAACATTATCCTAAGTCACTATCTGATCTCTAGGATCATTTAGCTCCATTTGACACTCTCATAATTTTTAGTGTCATCTTTGTTCATTCATTGGTACTCATGAAAGTTCCAATTTCTTCCATAAAAGGCAATCATTAGCTACATCACTCATTACCCTTAAGTATTTGAGCACCTCTTCATTTAAGACACTTAGATAAACTGAAACACTCAAGAAGAAATAGGAATTAGACCTTACAAACATCATTGCTATATTTTCTTAGGCTGGCGATAGAGCGGATCCCTAGGATTAGCCTAGCGAATCCTCAAAGGAGGAACCGTGGGATCCGTATAATGATTTATGTCAACTCTAGCCAAAACAATCATTTCAAGCTCATCTTGCTAACTTGAACACTCCATCTCATCTTAAATGAGTTCCTAGATTAGTACAACCCTGAAGTTGACTCTTGTGCATGTTAATCATCACATTCCAATGAATTCTAGTGGCTTAAGTCTTGAATGCACTTGCCAAATCCTTTGCTTTATAAACCACATTGTTAGGACTCCTAAAGTCATCATCTTCATCCTCATTTTCAGCACTTAGAAATCTTTACAAACCTCTTGAAATCATCTCATCATGAGGAAAGCTCCAAGTGGTATCTCATCCACCAAAGAATTACCCAAGAATATTGCACGTGTTGTACACGAAATCTCTTCAACCAAATCATCTCCGATCAAGTCCACTAATGAAAGGATTTCTCCTCCACCAATCAAACCAATCCCTAAAAGGGTAGTACCCACAAAACTACCTATGCCAAACACCACCATACCTCCTAGGCCAAACAATCCCATCTCCACTAAACCATCACCATTGGTTCCTAGAGCTATCTCATTTACAACTCCACTATCATCACCACACCTCTATAATTTAGAGGATTTTCCTCCTAGGCCGTCTCATCCTCCTCCACCGGCAACATTCTCCTCATTATGAGGAATAATGATACAAAATCAAGGTGTTGAGTCAACACTAGCTCCGGCTTCTTTTTCGCCGTCACCATCATATAATCCCATTTGGATTATGAGAAATTATCAAAGTCAACCATCCGACCATATGGAAGTTGACACTTCTCTACCACCACCATCATTGTTGGAATCACTCCTAAACAGTATTTCAAGTATTTATATTTCATATGTAATAGGTAGCTTTATTATGGCCTTTATGTTTGTTTAAGGTCAAGCTTATGTAGAAGGCCCATAAGCTTAGGCCCAAGCCCAATAAGGAATAGGGAAGGAGAGAGTGTTGCCTAGCTCCTTTTATATAAACTCATGTAATAACCCTCACCGAGGGTTGGTTGTTCAAGTTTTCTCTCATTCACTCTCTTTCTTTAACCGTATTATTACTTGTGTGCGTGAGTGTTTAGCTTGTTCATCCGCCTTCATCTCTTCTCTTATAACTTGTGTTTGTAAAACTAGTGACCTAACAGTGGTATCAATCGCCAAATAGTTGGGTGTACACTTTGTTTTTGAAGTTTTGGTTTTGGGTCTTCTGGCGTAAAATAACGCAATCTTTGATTCTCTTAAAAACTCGTTTTTACACTTTTTAATCCAAGATTCTTGTACTTTCAATGTTTTGAGGTGTTAAAATCTGGTTTTGGCAAAAGTTTCAAACTTTGGCGTGGATCTACGTTTTTAAGCTTGTTTTTGTTCGTGGGTGTCGTTCTCGCGTAACCCGTTTAGCGCTTTTGGTACATCAAAATTCACATTTTGTGTTCTTTTGGTACTATTGAAGCTATTCCATAACAAAAACGGTTTAGAAACACATTTGGGCAAAATCAAAGTTACGAGTAATCCTCGCGTATCAAAACCCTAAAATTACGCGTAAGATTTTTCCTTGGTTTGATCTTCATTTTCTGGTTTATTCCGTGTTTTCTTACTTGGATAAGTCCGAAAATACGTGGACTTTGGATATCTTTGCCTTTGTGAAGTGTAAAAGATCATTTGAGCAAAAACCTAAAATTACGCATAAGCATAAGCTTACGCGTGAAATTCTACGCATAAGATTCACTTTACGCGTAAACTTGGGTCTCACGATAAGGTAATCCTACGCCTAACTTTCACGCCTAACTTTTGTCTACGCCTAACTTTAGTGCTTTTATCCTACTTACGCGTAAGCTAAATCCTACGCGTAACTCCTTATTGTTACGCGTATCTTTTGGTGTTTTTACGCATAAGTACTACTTGGTTTCTTGTCTTTCTACGCCTAAGGACACTTCATCAACAAAGGTTCATTCGACTACAAAGATCCATTTTTACCACACAAGTTTATCATCATGTCTCAACCACCATACTCTAACTATTTCCCACACTTATAATCATCAACAACAACAACAATTAACTCCACAACATCAACAATGGAATCAACAACAAGCTATTTATCAACAACAATTTAATCGACAACATACTCCACAACTTGGTGCAATTCCACAACCACAAATGGTTCAACCACCACCAAGCCTTCAGTTCAAACTTACACAGCGATTTCAATCAACATCCATCAAGGAACACTATGAAGGAACCCACTTGGTTTGCAAAGATGTGTGAAGCTTTAGCGACCAACAATCAATTCATGAAGTTTGGATCACTTGATAGACCTCCAATGCTCACTCCGGAAACTACGATCAATGGGTGATAAGGTTCTTTAGGTTTTGTGATCTAAAGAAGCCACATGGAAAGTTCTTAAAGAAGGTTATCTTGGAAGGTCCATTTGAGATGCCTCACATCATTGTACCGGAGATCCAGCTGCTTTGTTCCACCAAGAGATGTACAAACCAACATTGCTCACATTGCGATTTAAATCCTCTGAACTTCTACACTATGAAGTCGATGAACTTGCAATGGAATACATCCTCTTAGGATTACCAAACCCAATTCTTCGTAGTGTTGATGCTCAAAAGACGCACAAAAATGTGGGATCATATTAAGTCTTCTTATGGAAGGATCTGCATATCAATCGGAGGATTTGGAATCCAAAATTTACTTGGCTTATGAACACTTCATGATTGAACACGGAGAGACACTGAGTCCTATCATCATCGATTTTCGATATCATCAATGATTTGGATAAACACAACATCATCATGCCAAGAATTGCGGTGAATACTAAGTTCTGAGTAGTCTTGGTCGAGAATGGGAGAAGTATGTCATTTTTCTCCGTCAGCGAAGAATATGCATCATTCTACTTATGGATTGTTGTACGATTACTTGAAGCCTCATGAAAAGGAAGTTGATCGGGAAAGGATTCTCCGTGCTCAAATTGCTAAAGCGATCACAACGGATAATCAACAACTTGCCTTGTATGCTCAATGAAATTATCCTCTCACCCGGCAACTCAACCAACTCGCTTCAAACACACCTTCACGGCAACAATCTCAACAAAATCAATTGGTTCCATACAAAACAATGCTCAAGCATATGTCGGTGAAGCTCTTGAGGAAATCGATCCATTCGAAGCATTGCAACAAGTTTGTGATGATTGCTAATGCTTTTGGCGTTACACAACAAATCCAACAATCGTATTCGTTCCTCATCTAACACACGGACTCAAGTCATTGTGAACAATGGACGTGTTGAAGTTCGGAATCGTGATTATGGTCGTCGGATAGGCGGTGGTCAAGGGTTTAATGTTGTGGGTAGGAATAACAACGAGCTCAGTGGTGGAACATGGAAATGCTCGAGAATCGGTTAAATGGTCTTAGATGCTACAAGCGCAATGAGAGGGACACTGGCTAATGCATGCCCAAAACCAAGGACTAGGGGCGCTTACTTATTTCAAAGAGGCTTTACTTTTGGCTCTTAAGGATGAAGGTGGTGGATCTCTCACGGACAAAGAACGAGCTTTATGGCGGATGCGAGACTCGGATGATGATATGGAGGACTTGCAGGCCAATGCAACAAGTATGTTGATGGCTAATATGCAAGAGTTACACATGAGTGAAACAGGCCCGAGTGTATGACAACGATGGCTTGTCTCAGTGCCGAACAAACCATCATCATATCTCGAACTAATATCTCCATCAATATCCGAATCCTAAGCACGGCTCGGAATGTTCAAAATGGGTCATCTACATCTCATTGACGATTTTCAAATTAACCTCGTAGTTACATTTGACGATCGAGAAGACCTTATGGTTTCCTTGATAATCAAATTGACTCCGTGGTTATACTTGAGGATCTAAATAATGATCATGTTGTGACTCACGTTGAACAAGATGAACCTTTGTCCCATCGAGATCTTGTTACATTGCCAAAGACCAACAATCCAAAATTCTTTGAATGTGTTGCATTAAATCATCCTTAAAAAGTAAAAATGCCTCGTTAACCAAGGATTTTGAATGCTTACAAATGCAACTCAACTTTTTCAAAACTCAAGAAAACCGTGAAAAAGGTTTTGAAGCCGCTTTGCAAAATCTCATCAAAATGAAAATATTTAGAGACGGATCATTGATATAGCCTCCTCGAAGAATGCTTTGTTATGCGAATTAGAACAACGAAACACGAACATAAAAACAAATTAACGCTCTCACCTTGGAAAATCAAAAAGCTAAGGTCGAGTTGTTAAATTGTCAAAACAGATTCTCCATACAAAAAGCATTCAACGAATCGGGTAGATGACCTTCTTGAAGAAATTATCGACACAAAACAAACTTAAAGAGTTTAAAAGCTGTTGTTTACAAACATGGTGAATCGATGTGACTATTGAAAAGTTTACCTTAAACCCAATCCAAAAGTATATGGAAAAAATCTAGGCGATTACAAACCAAAGCTTTCACTAAAAACATTCAAAACAACTCACAAGTTTCGGTCACGAATACAAAATTGATAATCTGTCATGAATGTTGTTGAATATCATCGTCAAGAGGAATTAGATCACGAGAAGGCAGTCGATCAAAATTAAAAATGTTGTTTACAACAAACCTTTTAATTATAAAATGCGGTCACTTTCGTCACACCAACGGATTCTTCTAACACACCAAGGGTTATCATCAAAATACCGAGTCTTCTAATGTTAATCCCAAAATGCAATTTGCACAAACTTATGGTCCTTTACCTTCCATTAGTGAAGTAAACTCAAAACACGAAAATCGAAAAATCCTTCGATATTTTGACATTTTCATGGTCGACCTCAAATTTTACAACATGAGATAGAATATAGCTCACGAAATCAAAGTTGAACATTTTCAATCGCCTGCGCGAGAACAAAGAGACATTTTCGAAAAATCTTTTACCTAATGTTAAAAACTTGAAAAGTTGTGCAATTGCTCGGGAAAAAGGATTTTCATAAGGAACTTGGGTAATGAAAAGCGTTTCGAGAAAACAAAAACATCTATTTCTAACACAAAACGCAAAAAAAGCATTGAGAAAAGATGTTGATCGACTCTTGGAAGATGTTATCGTCGATATCCATAATGTTGTGTTACTTCATGCCTTGCCATTTGCATCGATTACATCTCTGGCGATATTGTTGAAATCTATTCTTGTTGAGAACACCGATAATGTGCTTCAGATCGAGTCTTTAAAAAGTGAAAATAAACGATTACTCACGAAATTTACAATGCAAAGCGTCGTCTTCATTGGTGTGAAAAAGATATTCACAATCATCAACTTAGTTTTCAAAAGAAAATCGCTCGATTGAGTGCAAAATCTTCGATCCTAAAATTGAGCAAGCGGATGATCAAAGCGTGTCTTTGAAAAGTCAAATCTCAAAATATGAACAAGAACTTCTAAAAGTTAAGCAGAATATGGTGTCATATTTGATTTACTCAAAAAGACTCGACTTGAAGCATCAAACGAACTTGATCACTATCTTGCTCACACTAGAGATGTCATGAATTTTTCTTTGGAAATATTAGTTCAAAATCAAGATCCGATTCACACTATCTCTAAGTTACGGAAATGTTAGGAAAGTATGAACAACTTCCGCCTCTTGTGATTAAGAGATTAGCACCAGTCACACTTAGTAATCGTGAACCTAGAATTCCCACCGCCAAATCACAAGTTGCTAATGTGTTTCCCTCTCTGAAAGCAGAATAGTTGCATCTTTTCCAAACGTCCGCACTTCACGACTAGGAGCACTCAAGCGAAGAATAGGAAGTTGCGACCTAAGAAAAGATCAATAAGGAATGCTAAAGTGAAGAACACCCTAGGACTCGAATAAAACTCATGTTGCTTCCACTATAGATGTTGCGTCGGCAAATGTAATACAAATAGTGATGTAACGAATGCTAAACCGTTAAGTACTTTTGATATTCGATCGATGCACCTTGTGTTATTTGTCGGAAGAGTATGAATTGATTGTCATGACAAATGTGTTGCTAAAGCTATAATCTCTCGATTACGGAATCCTAAGAATCGAGAATACCTCTAGGCCCACTAATCATTCTAAGTTTGTGCTTGGTAGACCGCCTTCTTTAGATTCTAAGGCAACCATTGCTATCACAGTAGCTCTGCTTCACCTCCTAAGAATGTAGTACCACCTAGTGTTTTCACTAAGACTAAAGCAAAGAGTAGTTATAGATGGCGTAAATGGATATATAACACACTAGGATTTAAATGGATGCCTAAAATTATCAATGTGTGTATGTCTAACATACACTTTGGAACCCTCTAACATTTCGGGTTCCACATCTACTCTATTCCATCCGTAATCGTAAATGTGTGTGTCACGGTGATACGAGATCATTCATTAGGATTGTTGATAGCGGATGTTCCCGACACATGACGAGTAACCTTAAGCTGTTATCAAACTTTATTGCAAAGTTCATTGGCATTTGTCAGTTCGGAAAGATCACTTGCGACCATCATGGGCTACGGAGATTATGTCAATGGAACATCGAAATCGGCGGGGTTTACTATGTGGAAGGCCTCGGTCACAACTGTTTCGATGAGGTCAATTTTGTGATGGAGATTTGGAGGTTGCTTTCGGGGAGAAAACTTGTTTCATTCGTGATCTACAAGGAAATGACCTTATGTCGGCTCGTAATTCTAGTCTCTACACTATCTCTATGCAAGACATGGTTGCTTCCTCCCATTTGCTTACTTTCAAAGGCAACATCTACAAAATCACGGCTATAGCACCGCTGCGTCTCACATCTAAACTTTCAAACCATCACCAACCTTGCTCGACACAAACTAGTTGAAGGACTCCCACGATTCCGGTATTCAAAAGATCACCTTTGCTCGACTGTGAACAAGGAAAAGCACTCATGCTCATTTTCCTTCAAAGGTGGAACACGACTCTCGGCATGTACTACATCTTCTTCACATGGAGTTGTGTGGCCCGATCTTGGCGTGCAAGCGATCAATGGCAAACGCTACATCTTAGTAATTGTTGATGACTACTCACGATGGACTTGGGTCTACTTTCTTGAAGCAAAGACCAAGCTCCACAAATGATCATCACCTTTCTCACAAAATACGAGTTCGGCTCCGCAACACCGTCGGGATAATCGAAACAGACAAAGGAACCGAATTTGTCAACAAAACCCTTCGTGAATTTTATGAGAAAGTGGAATTCAACATCAAACATCTATTGCACGTACACACGAACAAAGCGGAGTTGTTGAAAGACGAAACCAAGCGTTAGTGGCGCGCCGAACAATGTTAATCAATGCTAAACTTCCAGTTACTTATGGGCGGGATGTCTCTTGCATGCTATACTCAAAACCGTTCTATGATCACAAAACGCCACAACAAAACACCTTTCGAGCTTGTCCACACTACAAACCGAATCTCAAACACTTTCATGTATTTGGATCCCTTTGCTATCCGAATAATGATCGTGATGATTTTGGAAAGCTCAAAGCCAAAGTCGATATTGGAGTCTTTATGGGATCTTGTGACAATTCTAAAGGTTTCGAATGGAATCGTCGAACTAAGGAGGTAATGGAAGCGATTCATGCTCATTTCGATGAACTCACGGAAATAACTTATGAGTACAACTTAGAACCCGGTCACAACCGATTAAACTTCCTCAACCCCATCATCGGTGAACAAAGCCCCCGACTAACTCGTCAACAAATGGAAAGGTTATTTGCTCCTCCGTTCGCGGCGATATTGATGAACGTGCTCGGTGTATCCATTTGTTTCATTGCTAACCCGATAATATTCCTATACGATACGTCCGCTACAACAACTCTTGTTGAAGATGCACCTACACCCGATTGACTCCAACACAATGAGTTGAACACACCGCCAACAATGATGAACCGGTGATGATATTACGAATGAAGTACCCCACTGCAGATTTTGATCCAAATGCTTCTTCAACCCGTTTGCTAATGAGATCGCTTGCACCGGATGTCGCTAATCTTCAACAAACAATTTGAATCCACGAATCGCACAATGTATACCAACATCAACCCTCTACACATAGATGGACAAAGACCATCCTCGGCTAACATTATTGGCAACCCGAATCAACCCGATCGTTACGAGACAACGTCTTCACACGGATGGTGAACATTGCATTTATGCTCTCACCGTCCGCTTGATCGAGCCTAAAAACATTAAAGGCGCAATGACAAAAGACAATTGGATTGAATCCATGCGGGAAGAACTCAACCAATTCAAACGTCTTGAAGTATGGGAGGCGGTTGAAAGACCAGCAGGGTCTACGTCATTGGTCTAAAATGGATTTGGAAAACAAATTGAATCTTGAAGGAATGTTATCCGAAACAAGTCGCGCCTAGTTGCTAAGGGTTATCGTCGGGAAAGAGGAATAGACTTTGAATAATCTTTTGCTCGGTTGCTCATCTTGAGGTCGTTCGGATATTTCGCGCGTTCATTTGCTCATATGAATATGACGGTCTATCAAATGGATGTCAAACGGCGTTTCTCAATGGACAACTTAAAGAAACGGTCTATGTCGACCAACGGATGGATTCATTGATCACGAGTTCCCGAACCACGCCTCTGGCGAACAAAGCTCTTTATGGTCTCAAACAAGCCTCGGGCATGGTACGATAAGCTATCATCTTTCCTCATTGCCAATAATTTCACCAAAGGCTCGGTTGACCCAACTCTTTTTATACAATATCACGGGGCACATATGTTAATTGTTCAATTTACGTGGATGACATCATTTTGGGTCTACACATAAAAAGTTTTCAATCGCTTTTGCAAAACTAATGAAGAAAAATTTTGAAATGTCCATGATGGGTGAACTTACATTCTTTCTAGGGCGCAAGTTCATCAATCACCCCGTGGTATTTTCTTGAGTCGGTCAAATATTCCCTTGAATTGTTAAACAAATTTGGAATGAAAACCTGTGATACTTATGCCACACCAATGACTCATACCAAGAAATTAGATCTTTGATTTACATGGGAAATTGGTTGACCCTACCAAATCTTAGAAGTATAATTGGGTCTCTCATGTATCTAACATGACTAGCGTAACTGATATTGTCTTTGCCGTTTATCTATGCTCCCGTTATCGATCGCGACCAACCGAAACCCACCTTTCTAAGGCTAAAAGAATCCTCCGATACATCAAGGAACCATTAACTTGGGGATCCGGTATCAGAAGGATTACGGTTTTGAACTAATCGCTTTTTGACTGATCACGCAGGATGCTTAGACTCAAGAAAAAGTACTTGAGAGCTCTACAATTTCTGGTGATAAGCGGGTGTCTTGGCAATCAAAGAAGCGAGGATTGTACATCTCTGTCATCAACCGAAGCGAGAATATGTAGCCATGTCCGTGTGTTGTGCTCAAGTCATCGGATGAGAACACAACTCAAAGACTATGGTTACGTGTTGTGAGAATCCCGATGTCTCATGACAATCGGTGCCATTGCCATCTCGTGCAACTCGCTTCGACACTCAAATCAAAGCACATCGATCTCGCTATCATTTCATCAAGGACCGCGTGGAGCAGTACCGATTGAATTATACTTTGTGGGTCTTGAATACCAATTGGCGGATCGCTCACCAAAGCTTTGCCTCCGCTAGGTTTAATGAGTTGGTCCACCGGTTGGTATGAGGTGTTTGACTCAAGAGGAATTGGATGACCTCTTAAAACAGTCTTAAAACACAGTCAAACACCAAAACATCTTTTGTAAATAAATTTTCAAAAACAAAATACAAAAATATAAAATCCGATAAAACAACAAAATATTCTCCTAATCTATCTTTCTTTCAACATGGCGATACATTTCTTCGTCAACACTTTAATCTTTCAAAATTCAATTTTTCCGATCAAGTGTTGAGGGGAAAAATAATCTATTAAGCATTTCAAAACATCTCGTACTTGCATGTTATCATATCTCGGTTGATTCTTACAAATGGTGGTACATTTTCTTGTTCAAAGACACTCCTCGGACTTAATTTAATAACCTTTCATTATTTTCTCAAGTCGAGGGGAGTGTCATGTTTCTTTCCTAAAAATCTTTGTTTGGTAACCAAAATGGAAGTTAAAAGGCTTTGTTTGAAAAAGGAAAAGGTGGAGGGACCAAAACTGTCAAAAGGTTAAAAATTTTAATAAAACACCCTCCCACCTACTTTCACTTCTCATTTATTGCAAAAATACCTAAACCATCCTACGCTTAAAATTCACTCAAGAAAACCGTGTTTTTTATCTTCATCTTGTAAGTGTTTTTGTGATCACAACATGTTTTATGATAAGGTTTTGAATTTCTTGTAAATCCTATGGCTAAAACGTTTTCTCTGGCGTAATTAGGTGTTCTACGCTTATGCGTATGAACACACAATCAATATGTGTGTTTGTGGTGAAATGGTTTGTGTCAAAACGTTCATAATACATCAATGATACCATTTAACCATCAAAATCCACCGAAACACGAATTGATGAATTTTTGAAAATTAGGGTTTATGAGTCGAATTGGGTATTTTCAAATGTGAAGTGTTTTGGTCAAAAGATTGTTGTGTTATGCTTATGTGATGATGAATTGATGATATCCATGCCTTATAACCACCCGTAAACCTTAATTGATTGAATTAGGAATTAGGGTTTAATGTTCTAAAAATTGGGTATTTTTGATTCACCAAACTAAGTGTTAAGATTTGGTCAATATGCTCTCACAACATCTAAGATATACCGAAAAACTTTGGTGCATAATCCATGGCTAAAATTCATACAGCGTAGATTTAGGGTTTAAAACTACGGCGTAAGAGTTTCTACGCCATGAATCAAAAAATGTCCAATTGTGTTTTGATGCATCATAAACTGAATGCTATATGTTAATCATTGATGATGTGATGCTTTATTTCGGGCTTGCAACACATAATATTGGAATCAAGGTTGTTGTTAATCTCACGCATAAGGATCACCTTACAGCGTAGCTTGTTATCGTAAGATTAGTCTTCACGGCGTGGCGTCTCGCATAAGGTTCTACATATGGGACTACGCCGTATCCCGTGAAGGATATGCATAAGCGATGACCTCTGCGCATAAGGTCAACTCTTACGAGTAGCCTTACGCCAAGGTTAATATATGCCTACGCATAAGCTCTACGCATAAGGTACCCACTTCCCACGCGTAACACTTCTTACGCGTGAGTTAGGATCCTGGCGTGAAGTTTACGCCTCTACGCATATATCATTCTGTCTCACGCATAACTTTACCAATCCTACGCATAAGCCGAGATCATACCTTCGTTATGAATTGTCACGTGTACAAACTTGTAAATAAACTAATCATATCATCACGAATCCAAAAATGTCACTAATAAACTTAAATCGTTTGATATGTTGTGAACAATAAGTGATAAAATAAACTTTAAAACTTAAAGTTAACTAACTCACGAAACATTTCACGACATCATTGAACTATTGAACATACAAGTGACTTAGGACTCGTAACAATCATTATCCTTTGTACATTCAATAACTAGACAATAAGACCTACGTTGACTAACATTATGTCTTCGATATGTTGGTTCTTTTGGCTAATGTTATTTAGGATCCGCGACATGGTGAACAAATGAATGTGGATGCACGAAGTTCTCTCCATTCTTGATATCTATCCTCATGGCTATCCAATGAAGATAGGAAAGAATAATCTCCGTGTTGACTTTGACACCCTCACTTGCTCGAAATCTTCGTGTCTAATTGCTATTGATATTCGAGGACTCATCCGTGTCGAGAACATGCTTACTCACTCTGCAATTGTTCTGAGATCTACATCCAGCGATTACGGAACACTATGGAAAGGGTCAAAGACGGTACTTTGTGTGGTGACTACGAATCACAAACAAGTCACCATTACACTGCTGAACTTAAGAACATTCTCCTAATTCACGATGTCGATCCAACCAAACTATATACCACACCGTTGAAGAGCTCACTCTCCGATTCTTAATCGATATCGGTTATGGCGAGGCTACGGGGTAATCACCAAGCATTCTCACGTAGAGCTTAAGTATATTCCTCAACCCTCGGAGAACTCTCTACATGATCATCACCAAATCTGCTTTACGGTCATGACGGCTATGAGCACCCTAAGCTCATGGAGCGCAAATATTACGGGCATTGGTCAACAAGAAACACATCGCTATCGAAGCTCGATTTGGGATGACATGATGTCATTTCTCAACAAACTTGGCTCAAAGATTCCCTACATCGATATACTAAATTGTTGATCCGAGCACTTGGACTTCATCACGATATTCCCGAGAGGCTCGATGACCCCGACAATCACGATATGTTGTGGAACCTATTCTATCTGTGAGAATCAAGGAAATGTCTACAAAGAAACAAGGTCTTTGTCTTTGTGATTTCCTTCTAATGAAGATGTCGAAAGCTCGAAGCGTACAAAAGGTATCATGGAAGCGGTCGGACAAAAACAAAGTTGGTCATCTCGACGAAAAATCTTGGAACACTGTAAGGAGAACCCGAAAGGAAGTCTTGGAAGTGTCACAAGTTCGAGATAGTCGGAGGAATGTTCCAAAGAAACCTATTCCAAAGAAACCTACCCCTAAAAAAGTTCCTTCTCGAGGAAGCCACTCCGATCCTTTCACAGAACCGCAAAAGAGCTTTGGGGACGAGGATTCGATGCTGCGACACGATGAAGAGATCACATACTACAAAGCGCAAGGATGAAAATCCCTCATTAGCAAAACCTCCAAGTCCTCCATTTGTCCAAGAAAAAGGAAGACTCCAGCAATTGTACCCTATGATGAGAGCTACGATGAAGAAGAAGAAGAGCGGTGGATAAATCATCGGGGAAGAAGTTGAAAATCGTCAAAAGGTGAAGAATTTGCTAAAGATCAAATGGTGGCCGGAGGATCAAGTGGTGCTGCCCACTCCTCTCAGATCTGATGCGGTTAATCGACCCAATAAGGGATGGGTGCCACCACTAACGCAACAACAAAAGCTGCGGAGGATACTATTGTATATGATTTTGAGAAACAGGAAGCCCGAGGAAGGCGGAGAAAGATAAAGATGATGATTATGACAAGTTGCTTACGGATAGTCCTATCACGCTCACGAAGGAAACTTACGAACCACCAAAGGACCCGGAATCTCCTCACATCTCATCATCATCAGTTCTTGGTCTCATTCATAACAACCACCATCAGCGAAGTCAACAGGATCATCATCCAAATCGGTGAAGAAACCACCTAAATCTTGGATTTCTCGGACTATTACAAAGATTGTGAAAGTTGTCCAACAAGTCGGAAAGAAGGACAAACTTCTGAAAGGCCGAATTGGTTTGCTGACCGATTCGATGCTTAAATGATGAGAAAGACAAGATGGAAAAAAGGAATTTGTTCGAAAGTTCATGAAGAGTCATCGTGAAAGAGGCGAACGAAATGATCGAAGGTTACACTAACAAGTACCTTGAGGATGTCGTTCTAAAGTCCAAAAGGCTGCTGGAAAAATGGCGACAGAGATCATACCACAAATTTCTTCGACACTTCCCGGTGTGACTAGAGAAGTATTTTCAGACAACTACACCCCAACATCGTCGCATTGGTTAAACATACAATGGCCAAAGAAGGCGATCTCTCTAATACGAGTTAATCGCTAAACTAGTGATCAAAATGTCAAAGCGATCCGGAGCGTTTGCTTGGATGAAGCTAAATTTTTGAATCTCTACTTGATTTTCAACTCGAGATCTTCATGCAAGCGGTCACCGATCAACTGACGACCAAGAGATGGCGATGATAAGGACAAGGACTCTGCACCTAAGCGTCCGAAGCGATGCGGTAAATCTGCTTGATGCCGCCTCCACGCGGACTTCTTCTCAACAAAAGTCTCCTCGCTTTCGGTCTTCTGCGATAAACCTGGGGCGATTCCGAGTTACCACCCGACTCATAAAGCGGTGATTACTTTGAGTATCTGG
The DNA here is from genome assembly GCA_022545495.1 of Chrysanthemum lavandulifolium. Classification (NCBI taxonomy): domain Eukaryota; kingdom Viridiplantae; phylum Streptophyta; class Magnoliopsida; order Asterales; family Asteraceae; genus Chrysanthemum; species Chrysanthemum lavandulifolium. The sequence goes on from CM040242.1 coordinate 88,043,027, forward strand.
GTGGTGACGATGAAGAGAGTCCTTGAGCCCAAACAACAACCCGCTCACCCCGAACAAGTGCGAGAAACCGAAGATCATCATCAAGGCCTTCCAAAAGAAAGAAGAACTGACTCGGCACCGAGTCGTATCATGGCTAGATGAGCGATAAAACCGAAGAGTTTGAATGGTTCTCCACACTTGTCAATCAAACTCCTACGATGAAGGTCAGGGTGGTGAGACGGTTCTACATTAGACACGCAAAACTTTTGCAAGAAAAGTTCCATGTGAAGAAAATAGCGAAATACGAATTGAGCGAATCGAGAATGAAGCGTTCAACTTCTAAAACGACTTCGGCGGTGCCCTCGGGTCGAATATCATCTTGAGAACATCGCTCTAGGTATGTCTAACAACATGGATTGGCTCAATCCGGAAGCAAACATTGACTTCACACAGGGACAACCACTCCATACTACCCGATTGGACCAAACCCTACAGACCATTGGCGAAACAGACAAACCATGGATTCCCTTCGATACTTCTTTAACGAGACACGGATTTTCTCTTACAGTAGCGATGGTTCGGCGAAAATCGCTACATCATTGACTCTTCCATTTCGGCTATATTTACTCAAATCGCATAGCTGTCGAGGAGCGTGCGAATCACTTGTTCTCTCGAGCGATGCAAGCATACGACCAAGATGCATTGTATGGGATTCATCATTGGCTGACGCTGAAGAATCTACTCTGATGCACGGTTCGAGAAGTCTCAACATGCGATTGTATGGTTCTCAGGACATCGTGGCCATCGAACACATTGATCTCAAGTCTAGGTGGGACTACACATTCTTGAAGAATATCATAGTCAAGCGACAAGATGAGCGGGACTATGGATTCTCCGGGGTGACTTTGAGAACTTGTCCCTCAACGACATCGAAGACATGTACCTTGCCAAAGTACGAGAATTCATTATGAGACAATTCTCGTGAGAGTTCAAGCGTGAATTTATCAAGTCGATTCTCATCTTCATTAGGCATCGTGATCAAAGAACGTGTTGAAGATATCCGGATGGTGTTGAATCTTATCGAGACGCGTGTCAACCTCACTCCTCAGCGCTTTCTCTTCCCGATCTCAACTTGACTATCTCAATATACACTCATTGTTAAAACCTTCGGCGTTGTTTACCATAATGAACTTCGAAGAAACTACGAATGGCGTTAGTGTAGCTCCATGAGTCGGGATCATACCTTGAAGTTTTGGTTGAGGGATGGATTGGCGTCTGGGTTGAAGGATATACGCTTCGAAAGTTGGGTCTCCTAAGCCATTGGAATTCTCGGGAAAGGAGGGATGTGAGACGCATCATCACCATGATTGATGAGCAGTTTGTTCGAGAAGGATCGATTCGAGACGATTGGAGAGCTATGTTGGTGGTCGACCGGGAGAAACATCATGAGCTTTCAGCATGCATGGCACTGCACTGGGAACATCCTTGCACTTCACGTACCCCTTGAATTGCTTCCTTCATATAATTTTGGATGTATGATTATATATGTTAATGGCTTGTGTACATAGCGATGTCTGACAACCCGTAATTGTCAAGAAAGGACCACAAGTGGTATGCCTGGTGCCACAATCCTTATAAAAGGAGCGAAAGCTTCTTATTTTTGAGTAAAACCTATCAAACCTTTTCATTTTCAGGTTTTGCTCAAAACACAAATACTTCCCATATGATTTCAAAACCTCAACCGTTTATATCCTTGTTGAGGGGGTATTTGAATTGAACTTTGTTCTTGAATTGTTCATGCGATGGTCATTCTTCCTTAACACCTTCGAAATGGTAATATTTATTCTCAAGCGTTTCAAAAGCCATTTTATATGCCATTTTTGAGGGAAAAATTGTGTGATAAGAAATATGTTGTGCAAAATGCAAATGAATGCATGCTTTCGGACTTAACCAGCGAATTGATGGTTAAAGCTGTTTGTAACTCGAAAAGACTTGTCACTGGAGCGGTAATAATTTCAAGCTAGTTAAGCTAGTAATGTAAGCGTGTCATAAAGGACTTGTCCAAGTAGAAAGTACCATTCGTAGAAACTTTTGATGAACATAAACTCCGACGGGTTTGACAACCTTCCAAGGTTTGTCACCACCTTGAGTAGTTATTAGAGCTAGTTAATGCACTAAAAGGCGTGAATGTAACTCTTTAACTATACAACGTAACCGTGTCTTGCGAGGGGATTGTCTATCTTGAGTGGATCAATTCAAAAAGTGCGCTCTTTTCCTCACCGTGCATTTAACCATCAAAACTAATAAGCACATGTGAGGGGAGTATTTATACAAAACATCATCTCGCGATGGTTCAAACATGTTTTCAATAACAAACCCTTTGAGAATATTTTCACATCTGATGGTTTTAATGGCAAACATAGGTTAGTCATGGAGTTATAAGGTGACTAAGGTTAGGAATAACAGATCCTATGATCCGCCAGGCCGGGAGGGATCTACCCAAGGACACTACCATTAGTTGAGTGTTAGAAGTCCTTAGGTATGATTATAAAAAGGAGAAAATGAGAATCGGGAGAAGAAGGGTTGAAGAATCAAAAGAAATGTAAAGTAAAGGATGAAAAATAAGCCTCCGGATTATTCAACTTAGAAGCGTAACCAAGGTTCAATTATATAAGCTCTTGGTGTCACTCGATTGACACCATTATTGAAGATTAAAAGTCGTCATGGACCCGATGGGCGATCGCTCTAAACCTTCTTAGCTACTCAAGTTTCTCTCAACGAGCTTGTTTCATTCTCGCATGGAACCCCACGTAAACTATTGGCTTTCTCTTAGAGATCGTTGGTATTGAAGAAGAGACCTACTCCTAGTCTCACTTTCGGGAAAACCAAATTGCACTCATTGAGTCTAGAGCCGCAGATTCATCAAAGATCTCTTAGGAACACTTGACATTTAATCACTTGATGATCAACAAATAAGATTATCAGTGGTTCATATCGAGTCCTTCACGGATCTTAGCAATGCTGTCAGAGAACATTTATAGAGAGGTTCACGTCGTGATCCTAGTGATTGAATGGAAACTCTGCTGCCGAAATCGACATCAAGCGACCACGGCGGCGAAGTCGCCCGGTAACTCACGTGGATTACGCGAGTGTGTCTCAAAGCGGTCTCTGATCGTGAGGTGATGCTTGGTGTACCTCACCGACTCATCCCGAGCTTGTAGATGTACTTGATTGCATCAGCGTTATCTCGCAGCAGGACTCCGATTCGAGCGGCCTTTGTAAGGAGTTAGAGTTGCGTTTTGCACACCATCTCTTTGTTACAACACTCGGGTTCAAACTTGTAAGTGCTTGAACCGCTTATTACTAACCGTTTGAAATGTTTTCTTCTTATGAAGCCTCGGAGGCGGGATGATCGTCTTTGATTCTTCTCATGCTCACGCCAAACATCATCACTAATGGAAGTTCTATTCAAAAGCAACACAATCATAGAATGATTCTTCATCCACGAAGAATCTACAATGTTAAAGACTTAAAGAACTTCATCGACATTGAATTCCAACGCCAAAGAGCGTGTGAGCATGTTGAAGAATGACGTGAGACACCGGAGCAGCGAAGCAGACTCGAAAGCGATCGATGCGCATAACAACATACTATCACTTTCACCACAAAGAACAATGATCAAAGAACAAAGTTAAAGATGACGTCACATAAACGCTTAAAGATAACCATCTCTCTACACCGGGAGATTGTTCGAATCAAGGCAATTCTCTCACAAGAAAGAAGAATGTCAAGATCGTTACAGCCTATTATTACATCAACGCCTTTCACCGCTTACATTCATATATACTGAGGGGGGAGATTGTTGGAATCAATCCTCAAATGATTTCAAGTATTTATATTTCATATGTAATAGGTAGTTTATTACGGCCTTTATGTTTGTTTAAGGTCAAGCTTATGTAGAAGGCCCATAAGCTTAGGCCCAACCCCATAAGAAAGGATGGGAACAGAGTGTTGCTTTAGCTTCCCTCCTATAAATATTTTGTAAACCCTCATTGAGGGGTTGGTTGTTCAAGTTTTCCTTTCATTCCTTTTATTACATAACCGCCCTATATTATTGTGTGTGTGTGTTTGGTTCTTGTTCAATCGCCCATCTCCTTTCTTTATAACTTGTGTTTGTAAAACTAGTGACCTAACACAACACTTGCTTTTGATTGGGGCGTAAGTGGTAGAATAGCCATGAACCCTTGAGCTTTTGAAAGGCGCTCGCATCTATGCTCCATTGGAACGCCTTTTGTCCGTGCATCCGAGGTTTTAAGAACGGCAAAATCCCCCCACCCGATAAGAACCCTCGATGCTAGCTCCAAGACTTTGACCCTTTAGACTTAGGAGGGCAAATGTGATGGCTTTACTTCAAGGATTGGCCTTAATACCCCGGGATCGATGCCCCAAAATTGTCCTTGTTCC